>CM060962.1:290747200-291119700 GCA_030765045.1 Tenodera sinensis | reverse complement strand
GTTGAAGCACAAGAATTGCCACATTGAATTTCAAAAGAATAGGACTGAATATAGAAGTGGTGACAAATTTCAGAAAAGGATTGAATATAATTTAAAAACACCTCAGATCTTTCTACAAAATTCTTTTTGTTTGTTTTTTAATTCATGGGACCTCAAAATATGTATTTTGAGTGAAATCTTGGAACTACATTTTTGAATGCAATACAATACTTCCTCTAGTTACCAAGTTAGGTAACTAGATGCAGGATGGGAAACTGATCAGTTTTCAAATAGGAAACACTGTCTGGAAATCCACAGTTTGGAAGCTGGAGAGCGTTAGTTTGAGAATGAACGGTTGTGACAATTTGTTAACATTCATTTTGGTATCTTAATACGGCAGGTATGAAAGTCTTTAGCCATCTGTGTAGTAGGATAAACGATCTGAGCATAATAACATTCCTGTAATGTGCTACATTCCTCCACAGAGTCCTTGGTGCACATCCTACTGCACTGTTGCTGTTGTTGTAGTGTTTAACGCCCGCTTTTACTACTACGGCACCGCAGGCGGTGACACTGATGACACATGGAATGAAGATGGAGCACCGGTGGAATGAGATGGCGGGGGAAACTGGAGCACCCAGAGAAAACCCGCCCTGACGCCACTTCGTCCACGACGAATACCACATGCGGGTCCCTGGATCGAACCCGGGCCACCTAGGTGGTAGGCGAGCGTGTTAACCGCTCCTACTGCATTACTTGTGTAGTGTCAGTACAGTAACGTTGTTTAACAGCAGTACGACGTATACCAGTACACAGCTGTGGAAATGACCAATATGAGCTCCAGCACACGTTGATGTAAATGTGCGGAATCACTTCAATGTTGCATATCCAAATTGATGGATTGATAGAGGTGGACCAGTTCCATGGCCAGCATGGTTGCCAGATCTGACACCTCTCGACTATTTTCTGTGGAGTTGTATGAAGGGTATGGTGTATGGCACTCCTGTTATGTCAGTGAAGGACCTTATTGTTCGAGTCCACAGAGCGGTTGAAAATCTTCAAAGACAATCTCACATATTGGGTCATGTGCACGAGATGGCGGCGCCGTGGCCGAGCGGTTAGCGCGCTCGCCTACCACCTAGGCGGCCCGGGTTCGATCCCAGGGACCCGCATGTGGTATTCGTGGTGGACGAAGCGGCGTCAGGGCGGGTTTTCTCCGGGTACTCCGGTTTCCCCCGCCATCTCATTCCACCGGTGCTCCATCTTCATGTATCATCAGTGTCACCGCCTGCGGTGCCGTAGTAGTAAAAGCGGGCGTTAAACACTAGAACAACATGTGCACGAGGTTAACCACAGCCAATATAGGAGGTATACAGTTCGTCTGTAATGTAGACAGCTTGATGTTGGGTTTATTCGTGAAATGTGAACGTACATCCATCTCACACTTCAATGTGCTACAGAACCCAAACTGTGCATTTCTGGACAGAGGTTCCTATTTGAAAACTTATCAATTTGCCATCCCACACCACATACTAAGCATTGTAATAATGTCCTCATCTAGATATATCTTTTGGTTTTGTATAAGGGAACATAATATATAGATTATTTACCTAAATATATGTTTTAAATTCTATGTTTGTATCAAATGTAAATGACTAGTGTATATACTTTCCTCAGAATGCTGTTTTCCATTTTGTATTTTATAATATTCAACTCTGACAATGCCATAAATTACAATGTCCTTGTTAAAACTGATGATGAATGAAACTGAATTACTAGATAAGGTACTGTTTATTCATAATTTACTGTCAATAAATAAAGAGGTAAACAAATTAAAGAAACTCACCAGTCATGATGTATGTGTCCTGAATGGTCAACATGGTATCTTATGTCATCAACAACTACAAGACTTCTTGTTACATTTGAAAGTTCGGCTATGATTTCATCCCTCTCCTGATGAACTTCCTCTGGTGGGCGGGATAGTATCACACGGATTAGTTGTTCTGGCTCAAAAATCCACACCTAGAAAAAAATGTATTTTTATATTTACACCACCTTCTCTACCAACTACTCTTTATTTTATAAACCTAATTAGAATTTTTAAATGGAGAGAGGAACGAAGGACAGCATTTGAGAAAGACATAAACTTTAAAGTAGGTAAAATTCTGGAATGTGGCACAGAGGTTGCCATTAAAGAAGGGAATAGAAAAAGCATTAGAGTTGATGGAATTAGTAGTAATAAGAGCAGGAGCAAGAGTGGAAGTAAAACCGAGAGGAAAACTGAAAATGATGGATGGTTTGATGAGGAGTGTTTTCAGTAAAAAGATGGCTAGAGGGTTAAATAGATAGAGAGTAACAGAAGAAGAAAATAATTGGCAGCATTTTCGGCTCTTTTCTTTGCCTTATATCTTGCAAAAATTTTTTCCAACATGACTTATCTGGTGTTGGACTTAGAAAGAATTTTTAGCGGGTCACACAGTAAAGAACATCCCAATTTTCTATGAAAATTGGGATATAAATGCTTACTAGAGGAAAAGAGGAACTTATGGCAGTATAAAATAAGAAAAATGGTAAAAGAGGCTATACAGCAAAAAACAGTGAGAAAATACGGGAGTTAATGAGAAGAAGCAAGAGGGGAGAAATAGGTTACCAGATACCTCCAAAGGAGGAGCTCTTTATTGCCCCTGCATCTATTTACATAATTGTAAAAGGATCTCCCAACCTAACCATATTAGTCGTAAGCTTTTAATTATGGTAACTATGTCTATTTCTTGGTAGAGATTCATCATCTCCTTATGGTTGGGTCATGTCTGCAGAATGCAGAATGCTACATAGAGATTCATCATCTCCTTATGGTTGGGCCATGTCTACAGAATGCAGAATGCTATAGGTAACATAACAATGATCACATGAACTAGAAAGGGTTAAAATGCCTTTCAATGGTAAAATTTCAATGTCTAAAATATACAAAAGATATATATGAAGGTATCACAATACCACAACTTACATGAACTCTTGTATGAGCTTCTCGTTCAGGGGGTGCCTTCTCTTTTGCGATAATATCTAGAATGAACCTATTTTGGTTGTATTCTGCCATGTAGTTGGCTGTGACTAACTTTCCATCTTGTGTGATGTTGAAAGGTGACAGCCCGACAGAGCCTGATGAGCAATTTGAGCCATACTTGTAGAGATTTGATGCTGCAATGTAGTAGAAAACTGTTCCATTCTCTCCTTCATCAGGATCCACAGCAGAGAGTTTTGCCACAAATTCATTTAGGCTTGCCATTACATTAACACCTGTCAAAAAGCGCATTAGGAAATGTAATCAAATAACAAAATAAATCTAAACTATATATCTGGTTGATAAGGAAATCAAACAGTTTAAGAAGAAAGTATATTGGGCATCTTGAAGTATAAAGTTGCTATTGTAACACATTGAATATGTTCAGTTGTTGAGAATTATCTATAAATGACTAAGGCTAGAACAAAGGCTTTCTTGCAGGAACACTACTTCTACACAGTAAAGGAATATCTGTAACTTAATAAATGTAAGACTTGCATTAATTTGTCTAGTTATTTTGTATCCTGTCCTTCACTTAATAGACATATTTTAATCTATTATGTATAATAAGTTGAACACAGATTAGAAATGTAAGATATCCAACTTTATTATAATATACATATATAAATTTAATTATTGACGTACCCTGTAGCAGGGATTGATTTTAAAGGATTAATAAAATTGAACTGAATTCATTATTGAAACCTACCCTATTATGAATGCCAATAAAACTACAGACATAAGCTCTTTATAGCATACTAAGGATGGTAGAAAGGTGATCCTCAGAAGCTATTGGACATCATGGCTAACTGTAATGTGGGGAACCAGGAATTGGTTTAATAACATAAGTATCATTTTTTTCCACACTAAAGATGTAAACTATATTCCTAATCATAAGATAATAAAGCTGAATTAACTATGGGGCATAACACCAGGCTCAAGATCCTTTCACTCCTACATGCTTCTGCAACCAGTCACTTTGTGATGCTCTCTCAGCTGCAGTGTTCTATTATGTTGTACGAGGGTTGGAATTTTAATAGTGGCAACACTGCTGCAGAGTCGCTTTGCAATGGAACCTAACATTGTCAGCAATAGCACATGTTAGGTACATATCTACCTTATCTCTGAGCAAATGGACACTCCCTTCCCACATCATGTGCATGTGCATTGGCAAGAGAAACAGAGTCTCGTGTGAGCTAACGGTCTAATGTTGTCATGATGTTTTCAAAACAGGAACAATGGAGTTGAATAAAGATTGAATGTGCCAGAGATTGTACAGCACAACAGTCCCATCAAAGTCTTCAAGATGCTTGCAGGGAATTTGCATTACCTTACAGACGGTGGGTAAATGCCTTCAACAAAGCATGCTAAAATGTGGCAGACATGCTTTGGCCAGATCAACCTAGTGTCAGTGAAGATGTGCATGCTCTAGCAGCGTTACTGGACACTGATCACATCATATGATTCATGAGCTTGTCCAAGAAACCAGATTACTGGATATGACTGTGCTTCACAATTTGAAGGAATGCCTGGGCATGAGAAAAATTCCATGATTTGATGGAAATGCAGAAAAGGTTATGATACGACGTTGCTTAGACACATGCAGCACAAGTTGTGGCTGATTTGCTCAGTCAATGGTTTTGGAAAGTGTTATACCATCCAGAAGAAACCTGTTCATGGCATTCGCTTCAGAACTGTTCCAGAGATTTGTGAGGCAATAGACCACTCCATTCAAACTATCAAACTATCAATAGAACCGGCACTGCTAAGGGTACCCTATGACTTCTGCATCGCTGGAAATGGGTTGTTCGCAATGCTGGTGACTATGTTGATGGACAGTGAAGCTTGG
Organism: Tenodera sinensis; assembly: GCA_030765045.1. Taxonomy (NCBI): domain Eukaryota; kingdom Metazoa; phylum Arthropoda; class Insecta; order Mantodea; family Mantidae; genus Tenodera; species Tenodera sinensis. The sequence goes on along the minus strand of CM060962.1, from coordinate 291,114,811 downwards.
TAACATATATCTCCTTTGTATCACTTGTAAATAAATAGTTGCCACTATTAAAGTTCCAACCCTTGTACATAGAATGTTTTCAATGCTGCATACTTCCAAGCAGTCACTGCATCTCAGCTACATGCTGTATTCAGGAATACTTTCCTCATGGTCTGAAACTTAATGATGATGACAACAGTTCTACATACACTTCTCAATGTGGTAAAATTTTAAGATATTTGTAACTTGTGTTTCTAGACCAGAGATTTCCAAATTTTTCCTCATGGCGACACCCTTCTAGTACATATAATTTTATGAGATACTCTTTCACTAATATTAATATAAAATGTTCTATTGTAACAAATGATATTTTAAAGAAATATAAATTTTTATATTTCATTTCAAGTGCAATATAATTATACCAAGTCATCAGGGGCATAGCATCAATGGATGTGGGAGATATATTACATACCCTGTAATTTTTCTCAAACTGATTGCTAAATTGGTGTTCAGTACCATTTTGTGTACATACTCAGTTTAATATCTTAAAAACCAGGCTTTCCTAAACATTATGATTTGAATTTGTGCCATTCTGCAGCAGTATGTTCCAAAACGGGTCAATGGCATCTGTTGTCAGCTGCAAGAAACTGGTGTTGTGCACCTGATGACCTGACCCAAGGTATGTACCGAGGGAAGTCCCATTTCACCTTAGGATTCATGCTAGCATTTATTGCATTTATAGCTGTGAATAGAAAGTAACTTGCGATTTGGTTTTCTTCTTGTATGTGTGCCCTTCAATTGTGAACATTTAAATATGATTTGAACACTTGGCTACTTACTATTAAAGCAAAATGTAGGTTAAGATTCATGCAGATTCCGGGCAAAGTTGTGCTGGAGAGGCAGTTACATATATGCTGTCACAACTGAATCAGAGATAGAGCACAAACAATACCTTGTTTCCGTGCCATTGTTGCAACAAAAATAAAAATAAACTGTTGTGTGATCAATAAACTCAATGTAAGAAGCTCCCAGACATTAAATTTCTCTAAAAAGCAATATGTAATTAAAGTAGATCCTCCAAAACCTGCACCCTGTATTACGACGAACATTAGAAAATGTATAAGGCCATTATGAAAGTGAGTCCTGGCTGTGTTGTAATACTTTAAACAAATGTTTTGTTGATCTTTTATCACAAGAAAAGTGAGTTTGAAATTCCAGTGGTTCTGAAGATTTAAAGAAAATTTAGAAGGCACAATAAAACACAACCATTCTTTTAGTCACATAATATGCGAAAAACAGCTAAAAATGTTCGGGATAACTCTGAGAATAGAATTTTCATTGAATAATCAGTATAAGCTCTCAATTGAACAACATAACAATGAAGTGAAGAAGAACATAGCTTTATTTTCCTATTTTGTATGGGCTGTATGCTTTCCAAGAAAACACAGGTATTTGTTCTAAAGTAAGAACAAATTAGAAACTAAAAGCTTCACTTATCTTAGTAATGTTGCGGGTTCTTTTTGCAGGGCTGACTCAAGTTTCAAGTTGACTCCAACTCATTCTCAAAGCTATACATACTCAACTCGAAACTTGAGTCAGTTTTGTAGGGGGAACTTGCGGCGTTGCTAGGATAAGTGAAGTTTTAGTGCTGGCCATTTTTGCAAACTCTTGTTCTTATATGCTCTTCGTGTTACTTGAGATGAACATTTACAGAAGTTATCTTGTTGCTTGTTTCCTTGTAGGTACAAGGGGAGTGTTAGAGTGCAGTGGGCTTTGAGTGATGGTCAGGTCTTTCGGAGCTTTGGGATCCCGTTCTCTTTGCACGCTTAACATATGAAGGAAGGTGAATGATGTTCCATTTCACGAAAGTTTTAAGTTTTGCAAAACTGACAAATAACAGGGAGTTATTTGAAATGGTTCATTCTGCGAGGAAATTTGTTTGGGCACAGATTGTGTGTTTTAGCGTGATCTATACTTTTTGAATGGCCTCAGGGATCTCCGTCTAGGGGATATGTGAATAGCGACCACAAGGTACCCAAGCTGAGCAGAACATTACTTCCACTTACTGGTGTTTTGCTCCTCACTGTAACTTTTCTATCTGACCTTACCTTAGTCATCTCTTGTCCTCTTCCGACCCCGATGCTATTAGGGTTCCCGAGGGCTAGGGAGTCTTTATTTTTCCAACCTCTCCATTTCTCTAATTTCTCTATAAAATCTTAACCCCAACATGCTGACCTGTCATGGCATGTAATACGTCCTCTGATTGGTAATCAGAGGATATGGTCGGTGAATTTATTTTGATAACTCTCCCGGTCAGGTTGGTGAGACCCGTAAACCAACGACAGGTGTGGTCCTCCAGACATTCTGGGGGTTGTGAGAGAGCGATGTGGCCGCCAAAACATAAAAAATATGGTGCTCTCTAAAAAACGGTTACTATTACTGCTATTGCTCTCTTCAATATCATTGTGAAAAATATTGGAGAGCAAGAGGATTAATGACTTCATTGTCAGAAATCCAGCATTAGCTAACAACATATTCCTAATCAATCTACAACTTAGCTGATGATGTTAAATGCTCTTTTATTTTTCACTTAATGCCATGATTAGAATAAAATCTCAGAGCACACAGGTGCAGATGTCAAAAGCACCTGGGCACTTCTTTCTTTTTTTTTTTTTCAGATTTTTTTTATTGCAATTCAATATGGCGTAATACACGATTGAGTCCAGCCAATGGTAAACAAGTACATATAAGTAGCAAAAGACAAAATAACAAAACATTAATAATAATAAATACAATAATAATATACAAAGAACTGATTAACCAAGTAGTAGAGACTATGCACAATGAACTATTAACAGATCACAAAATACATACATAACATTGACTTTTTGATTACTGAACTTTTAACCTATTTTAAAAATTCCTCTAGTGAATAGAACACATTACTAAATAAGTTTGTAAAGCAGATATGAATTTAGTGTAGTTTTCACACCTTTTAATTTCTGCTGACAGTCTATTGTAGAATTTTGCACCAGCGTAACTGGGCAGCTTTTCAAACTGGCTGAGTCTGTGCATTGAAATAGCCAAATCATTCTTATTTCTTGTGGTCGTGTATATCTGAGTTTGTTTGCATCGGAAATTTGTATTTTATCATGCATAGTATAGTTTTATAAATATACAGGCTAGGTAGCGTCATTATTTTAAGCTGATGGAAAGCTTCTCTACATGGTCTTGCGTTTTTAAGTTCGAAATATATCTGATTGCTCTTTTCTGTAAAGTAAATATTCTATTTTGGTTTAATTTTGAAGTATTGCCCCATATTTCTGTACCATATGACATGTGTGACTGAATGAGAGAGAAATAAATTATCCTATTAGTTGCTGCTGGGACACAATTCTTTAGACACTTAAGAAGAAATACATTTTTACTTATTTTTAATGCTAATTTGTCTATATGCGGTGTAAATGATAGTGTTTTATCCAGTGTGACACCAAGTAGCCTCTACCTTGTCAACACTGTTTACTGATTTGTTGTCAATATACAATTGTAGAGGCGTATTAAGTGTTTTGCTACTGAATGTTATCAGTTAACATTTAGTTGGGTTTATAATTAAGTTTAGCATTGAGAAGTACTGCAATAGTTTGATAGCTATTTCACTTAGGTTATCTTCCAGCATTAGGCTAGAGGAATGGCTGACTGTGATGCTAGTGTCATCTGCAAATTGTACTAGTTTTGTATCTTTAGGTATATAGTCAGTTATATCGTGCATGTATAGGATAAACAAAAGTGGACTGAGAATTGATCCCTGAGGGACCCCGTATGTCAATTCCGTCGTAGTTGATATTGCATCACCATTTGTCGAATTCACAGCTACGTATTGTTTTCGGTTTGTCATGTAGGATTCTATTAATTTATGTCCCAGACCTCTAATCCCCAGGACTTACAGTTTGTTCATTAGTATTTTTTTATCCACACAGTCAAAAGCTTTAGTAAGATCTAATAAGAAAGCTGTTGCATATTTGCCTATGTCAAGGTTTTTTATAATTTCTTTGATACATTCAATGACCGTACAGATTGTTGATATATTTTTTACAAAGCCATTTTGATATTTAGGTATTAGGCTGAACTTGTTGAGAAAACTCATTAGCCTTTTGTAGATTACTCTTTCGAAAATTTTCGAGAGCGCTGGTAAGATTGATATTGTACGGTAGTTGTTCAATTCTCTTTTGTCGCCTTTTTTAAAGATTGGTATTACTTTTGCACTTTTTAGTTTGTCTGGGAAAGTTCCTTGTTCTAGACATGAGTTTATTATATCAACGAAGGGATTTACGATTTTTTGAGTACATGCTTTCAATAATGACATAGGGATACCATCGATACCAATGCTAGTTTTCGTTTTTATTTGTTTGATTATATTTAGGATCTCATTTGAATCAGTTGGGTATATATACATACTTGATGAGTTTTTTGATATTTTATCGTTTATAGCATTGGGGCTCCAGCTAATGGAATTGATTTTGTTGAGATTATGCATCTTTAAACCTATAGAGGCAAAATGGTCATTAAAGGCTTCTACCACTTTACCTGGGTCATCTGTTATACCTTCTTTCGTCTCTACTACAAAATGGTTAGAATCAGTGATGTTTAAGGGTTTACGGATTTCGTTTGTTACTTGGCAGCTAGATTTACATACACTTGCAGAATTTAGAATCTTATTACTAATGCTTTTCTGTTTTGCATTTATTACTGCTTGATCGTAGGTATGTTTAAAGTTTTTTAGTTCTATTTTATTAAATTCAAAGTTGCTGCTGTTTGTCTGAGAGATTGCAAATTTTAATTGGAGTTGCATTTGTTTAATCTCTGGTGTAATCCAACGTATGTTGGTTACTTTATTTTGTTTTCTATTTTTGACTGCGATTTGGGGACAGTGCATATTTATATTATGTTTCAGGATTTTAAAAAGTGAGTTGAGTTTTATGTTTGGATCTAACTCAGTGTATATATCTCCCCAATCAACAACAGCAAGGACTTTTTTTAAGTTAAATAGGTTAGTTTCGCTAAAGGAATTATAGCTTCTTTTTATGGGTTTACGGCCATTGGAATATTCCTTTTCGACTATTTCTTGGAAGCTAATATTTTGCGCAGTATGGTCTGATAGACATGAATGGATGTCTTCGGTTTTATATGGCATGTTTACAACATTTGTGATAATGTTGTCAATTGTTGTGGCTGTATTTGCAGTAATACGGGTGGGATCATTTATTGTCATTTTTAAGTTAAATTCATTTAATAAGCAATCAAGTTTGATTTTAGAAGGTGAATGTTTCTGAGTATTTATATTTATATCACCTAATATTATACCTTTTGTTTCCTTTTTTGCTAGAAATGTCTCTAGTAACAGTATTAGTTTCTCAAAAAATATGTTGATTCCCCATTTGGTGGTCTGTATATGCCAATTACAACTAGTCTTTGCTTACGCCAGATCAGATTGATACCGGCCAACTCAATTTGTCCTTCTATGCTTAAACATGCAAGATCAATATTTTCACAACTATTGTTTACTGCTTGATTTACAAAGATCCCTACACCGTCCCATTTCTTTTCATCCCTACAATATATTGCCACCAATTTCATAGTATTAATAAATGTATTGCACGATTCATATTCCCTTAGCCCATGTTCGGTAAGAACTAGAATATTGGGTTTCTCTTCATTTATGAATATGTTCAAGTGATCTATTTTATTGGACAGTATTTGAATGTTTTGATGAATGAGCTTTAATGACTTACTATTTATCTGCCTGTATGGGGAGTTGTCTTTTACCTGCCTGTATGAAAATCTGTCTAGTTTTTTGTATCCAATACTACTTTATCTTTATTTGTTACACCAAGTACACTGTTTCCCTCATTTTTTGATTTAATGTCTAAAATAACACGAGTAATAGTTTCGCCTAGTATTCTCTTCCCTAGTTTATTCAGATGCATGCCATGATTTGTATACATGTGTCGACTGGCATTGAAAGTGTTTATGAACCTAACATTACCATACTTTTCACTGATTTTTGAAATGTTTGCATTTATAACTTTTATTTGTTGGTTCGCCCAAGAGTTTGGGAGTTGATCGTGTCTTTGGGGAAGTTTCACTATGACATTTGTGTTTGTTAAGGATTTCACTGCATGATTAATACAAAATAAAAGCTACCATTTAAAATTATCAAAACAGGATACATTATAGATGTGTGAAAATGAATGCTGAAGAACAGCACTGGTACTCTAATTATAAATGGATATTAATACAAAAGGAGTATTTATCACTGAGATGCAACCTCATTAAAAAATATGTGTTGCACTCACATGACTTTTCTTACTCTTGTACTATTCTTAGAAACCCTTATCCCTCTATCTTCTTCATGTTAGTTGAGAGAAACATTTGCATAAATTATCATATTGCTATTTTCTTGTAGGTGCAAGAGGAACACAGGAATAAGGTAGCAATAGTCAAATCTTTTAAAGCTTTAAAATTCTTTTCTGTTTGCATGGTCTAGAGATAAAAGAAATGAATAACAGTCTTGCATTTGAGAAAAATTAAAGTACTGCAAAACTCACAGAAATAACAAGGAATATCTCCAAAATGGTTCACTCCACAAAAAATACATTTGGACATAAATTGTGTGTTTTAACGAGATCTACATTTTTTGTATAGTCAGATTTGGTCTATCTCTTATGTTTACCAGTTATGCATAAGTCATCAAGAGTAAACAGGACTACATGGGCTATAACCAGAAAATTAGAGAAAAAAGTCATGCACCCACATGCACGCACTCACGCATGCACCCACACCCACCCACACAGACCTTTTTCTAAAAATGCTTTTTTTGGACTCGGGGGACCTCAAAACATATTTCTGGGGAAATCTTGACATCAAATTTTTGGGTTGCATATAATACTTCCCCTGCTTACTACATATAGTAGAGAAAGTAAAAATAGACTAAGATACGAAGTCCATTTCTTTTGCATTTGGTTTTGCTTGAGGAAGAAACATTTCATATTCCAGCAAAAATATAAAGGTGTACACAATATATTTTGAATCATAGATTAAAACTGAAGAGTAACTGTGGAAGTTTGAATTGTACATGCACAGATTTTGTTTCGTTTTGTAGCCATGGTAACTAAATGAAACATGGCAACTTGTGTGAAAATGCTTTCTGTGTCTTGGAATTTCCTTAATATAACTCAGTGGATGTATAGCCAGAGATTTGTCTTTACACCCCTTCTGGTAACAGTCATAGGTCACGCAATCAAATCCAAATGATGGGGTTCCTCTGTAATGGAAAGAGCACTGGACAGCCACAAGCATCAGATGAGGATGTGCAGAGTTGGAACAGCTTTCATGCATAATCCTAAAAGCTTTTTGTGTCAGATGAGTAGAAAACTAGCAATGGCAATATTGATAAAGTGGAAGATGTTAAGAAAACATACTGTTGCTACCTGCAGATCTGCCTGAGTTTAGATGTATGACCAGTTACACCAGATTAGTAAAATATGATTCTGGACTAAGAGGCCATGGTTCACTGGGCTTCTTCACTCCCAGACGTTTTACTTGCAGCTTCAGCAAGCATCATCAGCAGCATTGTATAAACTCTCTTTGGTCTCTCTGTAGCTACTAAATTACCGGCAGAAGGAGCTGGCTTATATATGCTGGTAGGTACCTCTCTCCTGTTATCTGATTGGTCTACAAATAGGCTTGCAATGTTAGAGGTGGGGGCGTGATTTTCTGTGATGGTTTCACTGTGGATCTACTTTGTAAAGCAGGGTACCATGTTCTGTGAAGTTTGATTAATAAAGTTTTCTTTATGCTTGCAAATTTTGATTGCCTCATGGTATAGGTAAATGTAGTAATGAGATGTGGCAAAGATGTCTGTTACTTCATAATGGATGATATGTTCTCCAGGTGCTTCCAAGGCATGTTGAGAAACCAACTATTTCTCCAGTTGGCCAAGGCAGTATTGTCTGCAGTGTTCCTTTATCCTAGTATTGATATGTATGTTGGGTGCCCATATGGACTAACCCACTGCCCACCGGAGCACAGTATTTGGTATACTCCAGCCGTCGTGAGTGTGTCTCTATGATCTTTGGCTGAACAAAGAAGACAGTGAATCTTTTTGGTAGGGGTAAATACTGTTTCTACATTATGGGCTTTTAATAATTCAGAAATGCGTGTTTCAAATAAGGGAGGTATACTGTGCCCCTCTTCTTAGCTGATGGTTCTCCCCTTTGTATTTGGAATTTCTTTTTTGGGTGTAAGGCTCTTTTTATTTCTTCATCTATATACCCATTATTATGAAGAGCATGAGTTAGGTATTGTAGTTCCTGTTGTAGGTGCATAGGTTCACATATTCTTAATGCTCTGTCCACCAGTGTTTCAAACATTGCCCATTTTTGTCATGGATGATGGTTGGAGTTTTTGTAGAGATATCGGTTAGTGTGGGTGGGTTTGTGATAAACTGTGTGTCCTAATGAGCCATCACTTTTCTTGATAACCAGAATGTCTAAGAATGGGACATTTTCATCTTTTTCATTCTCCATTGTGAACTGAATCTGCAGGTTTAAACTGTTAATCTAAGGCAGAGTTTCCCAAGTCCTACACCATAAAGGTGTCCAACATAATGAAGCCAACTGGTTTTTGGGGGGCTGAGTGCAGTGCAGCCACTTCAAAGTGTTCCATATAAGTTAGCTATAAATGGACTCAATGGACTACCCATAGCAACACCGTCAGCTTGCTCATTCTATTCTCCTTGCCACTGAAAGTAAATTCTATTTGGAACGTGAAAACCATGCCCCCACCTCTAACATTGCAAACCTATATGTGGACCAATCAGACAACGGGAGGGAGGTACCTACCAGCATATATAAGTCAGCTGCTTCTGCTGGTAATTTAATAGCTATGGAGAGACCAAGGAGAGTCATATAACACTGCTGATGATGTTTGCCACAGGTGCAAGCTAAACGTTTGGGAGTAAAGTGAAGAAGCCCAGTGGACCATGGCCTCTTAACCCAGAATTGTATTTTACTAATCATGACTCTGGCCATGAACCGCCTCTATGGAGAGAATACTCATCACCTGATTTGGCGCCTCGAGGTGCTATGCATCCAGAAGTCTAACCTGTGTTCTCTCACATTTCTACAGCGTTGCCATGATACAGGCATTATACCTGCCTTCCTTCGCCAGACACACCATATAAAAATGGCTTTGTCACAGCATATCTATGACCGTACTGAGCAAGTGCTCTTGAATGAGTGCATCCACCAAACTCGTCGGGACCTTGTGGCCAACAACTACAATTTATTTAGATTACACCTTCAGATCAGCAAGTGCCTACATTGGAGCCACTGGAACCTGATAGATCAGATCACTTTCTCAGCAATGCTTTCCAACATTGAGAAAGCCACAAAAAGACAGAAAAAGAAGTATACAGATTTGTTACACAGTACCACAAGATGCAGCACAGATACTGTAACTTGTCATCAAAGCCATCATAACTCTAATCGCTTGTCTCAAATCTCTCAGCTTATAACCTAAGTCAAGCTGAAATGTCAGTTTTGACCAAAGGAGGAAACTTCACCATTACACTGGTGGTGATTCCAACTGAAGATAATCGCTAATATAGAAGTGCGTATCACACAATTACCAGAACCAGCAGCAGAAGAAATACAGCAAGAAGCCTTGAGAATTATAACTATAAGTTCTTGGATCTTTTAGACCCAGACACATACAGGAAACTTCAGAGAGACCCTACAACATATGTTTTAAGGAAAACTAACCAGCTTATTCTGCAGTCATATATACCGGCCAAAGTTAAATGGAGCATCAAGAGAACAGCACTGATGCCTAGACTTTACACCTTACCAAAAATCCACAAACAGGATATTCCTCCCTGTCCTATTGTCAGTGTCAATGGGTCACCGACTCATGTGGTGGCCAAGCACTTTGCTTACTTACTCCAGCCACATCTTGGTCAGACAGACACCTATACTGAAGGCTCAACACACTTCATGAGAAATAAAAACACTTTCTTTGAAACCTGGTGATCAAGTGGTCAGCTTTGATGTAGTGTCTTTGTTCACAATGGTACCTGTAAATATTGCTCTGGCCAATCTCAAAGATTTATTTTCCTATATCCTCTTGGTTTTATTTCAATATGCATTCCACTTACTTTCAGTGGCAAGGAGCAAGCTATGAGCTATGAGCAAGCTGACGGTGTTACTATGGATAGTCCATTGAGTCCAGCTATAGCTAATTTTTATATGGAACACTTTGACGTGGCTGCAATGTGCTCAGCCCCCCAAAAACCAGTTGGTTTTGTTACATTGATGACACCTTTGGGTGTGGGACTTGGGAGACTCTGCCTTAGAAGTGTTTTCACTTAACATTAACAGTTTAAACCTGCAGATTCAGTTCACTATGGAGAAAGAAAATGATGGTAAAGTTCTGGTTAATGATGGCTCATTAGGACACACAGTTTATCACAAACCCACCCACACTGATATCTCCACAAAAACTCCAACCATCATCCATGACAAAAATGGGCCATGATTGAAACACTGGTGGACAGAGCATTAAGAATATGTGAACCTCAGCACCTATAAACGGAACTACAATACCTAGCTCATGCTCTTCATAATAATGGGTACACAGATAAAGAAATAAAAAGAGCCTTGCACCCGAAAAAGAAATCCCAAACACAAAGGGGAGAACCATTGGCTAAGAAGAGAGGTATAACATCTCATTACCATACACATCCATACTGTGAAGTAATCAAAATTTACAAGCATAAAGAAAACTTCAACAAGAAAGAAGAAGCTCTTAAACTTCACAAAACATGGTACCCTGCTTTACAAAATAGATCCACAGCCACACCATGCAGACCAATCACAGAGAACCACACCCCCATCTCTAGCATTACAAACCTACATGTGGACCAATCAGATAACAGGAGGGAGGTAACTACCAGCACATATTAACCAGCTCCTTCTGCTGGTAATTTAGTAGCTACAGAGAGACCAAGGAGAGTTATACAATGATGCTGGTGATGATGCTTGCTGCAGCTGAAAGCGAAATGTCTGGGAGTGAAGTGAAGAAGCCCAGTGGACCACAGCCTCCTAGCCCAGAATAATATTTTATTTAAGAGTTGGAATCAGGACTGAAAAATTTAATGCCATAGTCGGGATTTGAACCACGGATCTTCCGCTTATCTAGCGGCTGCTTTAACCACTAAGCTGCCATGGCCAATTTGCCAGTACGACACTAAATTCCCCAGCTGATTCGTACTTTTCCCAGTTAGACATGACATAAATAAATAATAATTATCATATTTTATTAATCATGATTCCGGCCATGAAAGCCTTCATTTATTAGTTACACAAGACAACCAATGCCAGAGTAGCAAGAAATGGACTACAGACTGGAGATATGTTGTATTACAGATGGATAACATACTAAACACTTGTAATTTATGTTATGATAAATTCCACAATCTTAAATTTATGCTAAGATTTTAAATTATATTGTACATTATAGAGAAATATGTAAGTTTAAAACCCCTATTATCATTTAGCTCTCAGGGATTAGCTCACCCTATGAGCAATGCCGAGTTAATCCTGCCAATAGGCAGGAGGTCCTTGCCCTTAAGGGATGTGATGGGCTTCTTATTCTTATAATTATTTGGGTACATCCTGTATATGCTTTAAGGCAAGGGCAACCCTAAAAAACTCCACAAGAGTTGAGTAATTATTATAGTTGCACTCTTTTTTGACAGACTGAACATTAGCTTTGATGCTCAAATAAAGCAAATGGAATGTTATTAAAGGAAGAAGAAGATAAAAATACACTCTCAGGCACTTGAATTTGAACCAGGTGCCTCAACAAGTCAGTCAGTAAGAGATTCTTTAAGATTAAAATTTTAGAATTAATATGTATACCTCAATTCATTATTCCTAGTTAAAATACAGAGGATAGGAATGTTAATGTATAATGGGGATTTCAGTACTGTATGTAATTGTCACTTACCAGTGTAATAATTGGCTCTTTCAAAACTTGGCCGATTGTCATTTTCATCCAAAATAGTAATTTGAACACGGGCTATGCTCATGTCTTTTTCTATGCTGCGGATTTTCTCAATTTCATCCTGTTTTGAAAACAGAAAGCCAGAATAAATTTCACATACTAAACATTTTCCATTTTTCTTGAGAGAGAGGGGGAGAGGGGTGAGAAGTGGGTGAGTGAGGGAGAGGGGAGGGTGAGAGAGGGAGAGGAGAGGGTGAGAGAGGGTGAGAGAGGGAGAAGAGAGGGTGAGAGAGGGATTAGAGATGAAGAGAGAGTGGGGGAGAGGAGGAGGGCAAAGGGTGAAGGGACAGGGAGAGAGGGAAAGGTGAGAGAGGAAGGAGGAGAGGGACAGACAGAACACTGCAATGCATGGCATTAAATGAAGAATTAGATTTATACATGGAAGAAAGAGGTGCCAAGTAATAAGTGCTTTCCAAGTACATAATTCTATTTTGCATACACAGTAAAACCTGACTAAACTGGACCCCCTATATACCAGAAACCTGGACAACCGGAAAATAAATCTCAAAATGGAGCTACTTCCTATGTTAAATAACACTCTAAACCAGAAAACTGCCTAACACGGAAACAGAATAGTTTTTCTGGAACTGTTTGCATAAATAACCTAATTAAAATGGATTTTCATTATGCTTAATACATAGTTATGTGCTTTGATAACGAACTTGCCACAACTGAAGACATTCAAAGTGCAGAGATATTGCTGCTGGAAACAGCAGTTGTGAAGTCATGGAAGGAATGGACGATGACGATGACTACAAAGCCAACAAAAGGGAGCCAAAAATACACACTTTTAGAGAAGCATTATCTGTTGTAAGTGCTCTTCAGGAATTCTCAGCTTCCAAGAATGTTGCAGAACTCCTGGAGTTGATGCAGGATACGAAGGAGATCATAGACTGTTCTCCTGTAAAAAAGTCAGGACAGTGCACTTTGACGGATATGTGGGGGAAAAGAAAACTGCAATTATGTATGATATGTAAGTTGAAAATACAGAAAAACATACAATTGAACCTATTTTGTATTTACAGAATTTTATTTTAAATTATTCCTTCAGTTTAATTCTATACAATTATATTTTTTGTGCTTTGTTTTACTAAAATATGTGCAACCCTTTGTAAGATGGAAACCTGTGAAAATGGAAAAATATTACGGGAATGATCATGTTCCGTTTTAGGCAGGTTTTACTGTATCAGTAGTTGATAGAACTTAACTCTTACTTTTTGCAAAAATTATTTTTTAACCTGAATAGACAGCCACTGGTAAGCATTATGTTCTAGCAAAGTATTGTTAAGAAATTTCTTCTGTAGTAGTACTAAAAGTCCAGTATTCTTTTATCTTGAGATCTAAACTATTAAAGTAGTTTAACTTTTGGCAAGTTGCACTATGACTTAACTACTTCACTTTTGTTGATTTTATTTGCTTCACTGATAGTAGCTTCAGTTTTTTCATTTGATGAGAACATTTCTTTACAACCAACAAAAGGGCTTAAGAAGCACACAGTCTTTCTGTGAAGCACTGTCCCAAAGTGGCAAATTATATAAAAGTTAAGGTTCTTAAGATAACTTTAGATCTAATAATTGTACATTCTACCACGGTTACTAAGTGAATAATCTGTAATATAAAGGGCTACAGGTGTATATGTATATATATATATATGATTAGAACATTTTGTTTACATTTAAAGCACAACTTGCACATTGCGAATACTTCAATTATGGAAAATGAATCAACATAATAACTCATAGCACTCCACTTATCAAATTACTGGCAGGGCATGTTTCAACAACCTATTGTCCAGTTCTATTTTGGGAAAGAATATTTAGAATATTGTATGAGTAAAACTTAACTTGATTTTTTTCCTGTTTCACTAATCGGAGTTGAAGCTAAAAGCAATGACCTTGGAACTACTTGACCCAAAAATTATTATAACTTAACCTAAAAAAATTGTATCTAAATAATGTATGTATTATATTTGTTTAAATATTTTGAAAATTCCTATATTTCCTGTAAGATCAGAGGTTGCTTAAGAAATAAACAAATAAATGCATTTTTGGCTACCAGTCAACTATCAATTTCCAGATCTTCTTCCCTGTATCTGTAGCATCATTTGGCATGGTGTTGTTGAATTTAGAGATTAAACTATCATTTGCTGGAATTTCAAAGTTTATAATTACAGCAGAAAATAGTTTACTCTCTAAATTCACCAATGCCACATTAGATAATGCTACAGATACCCGGGGAAGAAGAAGATTGGAGAACCAGTGCTTAACATTAATTTGTTTCCCATAGCTCAACACAACTTTTTTGCCATTCATTCTTGCATGGTTTTTATATGACATTGAACAGCTGCATTGTTATCTTGATTATCATTCTGTAATGTTAACATATGTTGAAAAATGTAAATTTTCAAAAGTGACAATTAAGATTTGTTTGCCTTTTACTCATCAATACAGCTTCATTGTTTAAAACTATGTATTGTGCCCTAAAGTCTTTTGGAGCATCCTTCATATCAAATGAAATCGTTTATTAACTGTAAAATTTCATATTCCTTAGCAGACAACCAGAGGTTTAAGATTCAAGTAAATATTTAATAAAACATTATAAAATAAGATTTTTGAGATTATTTAGTCAAATACCTTAAGCACCAACATGGGGAAAGTCCTAAAATCTTATACAACCTAATGTACAGACAAACTAATACCTAACAAAACAACAAGCACCTTTGCTACTGTTAAATTATTAGTTTCAAGAAAAAATGCAAATGCTTATGAAATTGTGCTGCATTCTAAGCAATAACAATGGAACAAATGTTATGAATGACAGAAAGACATTTTGCATATTTACAGTCTGATTTTTAAAAGAAGATACATCATAGCCATTAGCTTCTCCATTTGGCGAGCTGCAATGTTGCAAGAAGCAAGTTATCTATATCCCTCTATTTACCCTCCAATACTCGAACACATAAACAAGTGTTTGACTTTATCTTACAATGGCAAAAACATGCAGACGTAATCTGTGTTAGTCTACTTGATGAACAAAAGTAATTTGGTCTTAATAAGAATTCACTGCATTCTCACATCTACACAGGTGTGATTATGGGTAATTTGTTTCACGCTTGAATGTATTTATGTACTGTATATCTCAAGATCATATGTAGAAACTAAATGTTATACCTATAATAAATACATTTGTGAACAGGCATACTGATATACCACACTACTACCTTGTTCTGTATTTCTCTTAAAAACAAAGCCCTTAAGGCTACAGTATCTGATCTTTTTAATATCAGTTTACTGTTATTTGTTTTTTTGAACCCATATCCCAGATCATGGAGAACTGTTCAAAGAGCTAAGATTTTCCTCAAATGGCTCTGGTTCTTTAACAGAGAAGAGTGTTTTTTCAATTTCTGATGACGCCAACCTTGGCTGTCTTTTTGCTACTAGCATTGCTTTACTCTCAAGGTGAACTGATCAGTTAATGCTTGGCTATGGGCACCTTAAGATGTCTGTTAACAAAGGATCCCTGCTAAATTCAAGTTATGCAATGTTCTGTTTCAACAGGAAGAGGGCATAGTGTAGTGGAAATTCACCACGGAATAAGCCATGTGTATGGTGAGAAGTTTAAGTGAAGGTGTGGTGTAGGAAATTTAGAGACGGTTGAACAAATGCTCATGATGAAGATCTCCTGAGACAGCGTTTCTCACCTCCATACAGCCCACACCTAGCACCAAGGGACTTCCATCTTTACCCATGGAAGAAAATCTGTTTGGGTAGACACAATTCTCACTCAAATGATCTTAAGTATACCTGCAGACCTGGCTCAAGAGACAAGCAGCAAGCATCTTTGCGAAGCATATTGGAAAACTGGTGTATAGATATGACGAAGGTTTCAATCTTCATGATGATTACCTTGAAAAATAGTGTGTGGGTGTAGTGAACTTTTGTCAATAAAAACATTTAGCAGTACACGCTAGTTTAGATTCTATGTCATATCGGAAGTTGAAAGAAAATAGCCCTCGTATGTGGCAGGTTGCTCCTTTTGGATGTAATAATCATAGATGTGCCTTCTTATGACATCTAATTGAAAATTATCCAGTTACATGACTGGAGCTACATGCTCTTGGTCTGTCCTTCCCAGGAGCTAACATTCACGATAGACCTGGCTGTAGAAACAGTCACCTCACCTTTTTAAGAGTATGTGCAGTCCCTTTCCTCACTTGGTTGAAAGGAATAACAGGTTCATTGTGACAAAGGACATTTTTCTCTTACTGTTTGAAGAATTCCCTAAGAGAACAGATGAATTCTTTAGCTTGGCTGTGCAATGTAACATCTCAACCACAAGTTGATCTTTTTCTTGGGAAATAAATCCTCTACCTCCACCAAGTTTTGCTTCCATAACTATTTTAATATTTAATATTTTAATATAAGAGTTAACAAAGTAGGCTAGCACCCACAATGTAACTGAACGCCCAAGCAAGCTTGATTTCCCGTACCTAACTAGCAACAACTGAACTGAGGAGCACATGATTCACCAGTGTTGTGGCAACCTTTGTTTACATTTCCATAGCAACAGCCCTCCCCTCTTACCTTTACCACCCCTTGCTTGACATGTGTCATGTATCTTTTAAAAATCAGACGTATTTTGTACTGAACTGTATTCAGTCTCTTATAATCACAGTGTATTGACCTGAGTGACTTTCAGCAACAACAGTGCTTAGAATCTCTTCACATTACTGTTTTGATGCCACATCAATAACCATGATCTACACTTACATATGTGCACTGGTACCGGAGCAACATGCCCACTCTTCTCATTTTATCCAAAATTAGATATGTATTCAACAAATTTTGATGGTGAAATGATGGTGATTTTCTTAAGTCTACAAAATCTCTTTTATCATATAAAAATATTTGAAAAAAACTGTAATTCTGTCTCACTCAAAAGCAGCCATTATCACTATAACACGAGATATAACATCCAAAAGCCTTAACATTCTAGAATGTTGTAAAATGATACAGTTAAACTGTTTACATAAAAGAGTGGTAATTCAATGGATTCCAGCCTATTGTGGAATAATACACACTGAAATGGCCAGTTTTTTGGCCAAAAAGGGAAGTAAAATTATCACTAAATCAACACCTGGTTTAATTCCATTTTGCTCTATCAAAAGAATAATATCAAATAAATACACAAACAAAATCAATTAAGATTAAACAAACAAAACATCTGGAAAACAATGGAAAAATTCACAAGATTACAATATTTCTAAATTACCAAGAAAATCTGCAGTAGCAACCTTCAGACTACTAATGGGATATGACTTCACAAGAATACCTATACAGTTTGGCACAGCAGACTCCTATATGCCTTTTCTGTAATTTAAATGAGGAAATAGATCGTGATCATCTTCTACATTGTCCAACTTTTACAGAAGATTACAAACTCCCAGCCAAATATTGGAGTGCAAGAAAATGAATGATTTCATTATCAACTGTTTAACATTAGATACCAACTAAACTCTTACATATGTTGTATATTGGAAAACTTAGCTCTATGTCCCTCAGTTTCATAAAACCAAGCATAACAATGCTACATCAAATTAAACCTTAGTTACATCTTTTATTTCTCTTGTGTTACAAATGTTCACTTTCTCATACCTTAGTGACGTAGAAATCAGGATCATTTGTTGCTTTGATGTACAACGTATATTGGTCTTTTTTCTCACGATCAAAAGAAGTGTTTGCATATATACTGCCATCTGTTCTGTCCAAAAAGAAACTGCCATCCTCATTCCCAGTTAAAATATAGTAATATATTCTTGCATGTCTTCCTTCATCTCGATCTATTGCAGTGACTTTCCCTGTAATTACAAACAAAAACATGATTAAGGTTACTTTTAGAAACACATTTAGTTTAAGAGGTAGGGCATTTTGCAAATTTGTGCCAGTCAAAAGACTTCAAGGTATGTAGGAGGACAAATGTATCAATTGAGATATGGAATCCTGGTTCCTAAATGCCTCCATTGCAATAATAAGTCAAAGCCAATTATCTTAGGATGCAGGCAATATAACAATACCAAGGGGCCCATCTCTGCGTATGGGGGCAGTATACCTGCCTCATATTAACACATTTGATATTAATGTTTCATCAGAAATACATGTTATGAAAGCCCTTATATCCAAAAACAAAATTTTTAGTATTTTTTGAGCCAATTTCTTACACAATACTTATTTCCTCAGCTGAAGGTGAAAGTGAGTGACAGAATATTAGTAAGTGTAAGTGAAGCATTGTGTCATAAGTTGATTCAGATATTATGAAATTATTACAGGCTGCACTGTTATAAGCTTCTTCCAATTGAAAATTAACCAAACTTTGTATTTAAGTTCAGATTTTCCAAGAATATTCACCAAGATTTTTAAGAAAGTCTTCCCAAACTATCCTTTAAATACAAAATTTTCCTTTCTTTTTTTTAAAGACTAATGAATTTGATTAAAAAGGAAAATTGCAAAGGTCATTAAAATACACAACTTGTGCCAGATGTTTTGCAGCATTAACCATTTTTTAAACATCCTATTTGCAATTTCCATTTTTAAGGCTAATTAAGAATAACCGATTGTTCTAACACATACAAACCGTGTACAGGCAAACATTGAAAGGTAGACTCAGAACTGAAAAATTCAATGCCATAGCATTCACTTCTTAAACTCTTGACAGTGGTGGATTGATACAGTTAACAATCAGCGCCTTTGTTTTAAATGGAAAGAGGTGGCCACGCTTTTATTAAGTGAAACTGGTATTACACACCTTGTCATCATCCAAACATATGATTAGACATTCAAACTCTGGTGTAATATCTGTAACAGCACTATGCAGTTGTGCCGAGAGATAATCATGGCATTTTGCAAATTTAAAAATTTACATTATCTCACCCTGGCTAAGCTAGCGCACATCACAGAAAAGTGTCAAATCCTCAATTTCCTCTCCCATATCCATCAGCAATTCCAGGAACTGTCTATGTTTCAATAAATTAGCTCTAATTTGGTTTACAGTTTTTACCACCAAGTCCATAACATTTCTTATATTCACAGATTTGGCAATCAGTGCCTCCTGATGTATAATGCAATATAAAGTGTGCAGTTTGTACGCTCTTCCATTCTGTAGAAGGTGTCCTTTTAGCCTACCAACCACTACTTTTTAACTCTAATCATACAAGTGCTCCATCTGTGGCAATCAACACTAACTTATGCAACTGTAAGCTTACAATTTCTACAGTTTCACACAGTGCATTGAAAATATCTTCACCAGTCACACTTCCTTTAAAAGGTTCCATATGAAGAAAATACTCACTAACAGTTAAATCCTCATCTACACCATGAATAAAATAACTGTGCTGTATCCGAGATGCCAGTGCTCTCGTTTAATGTGAGAGAGAAAGCAGCAAACATACCAATCTTAACTGTCAGTTGCATTTCAATGTCACGTGACATGCACTCTATTCTCCTCACAACAATTTGGCGAGAAAGCTGCAGGCATAATTGCCCCACTGATACCAGTCCTAAAACAACTGGAAGTGACCTGTAGACTCCTGAAATCAACTAAGGAAGGGGGTGTGTACCATTGTGTTGCATAGTTATATGGCAAAAGGTTCATGAATCTGCTTTTGCTCACCTCTTTCATAGAGTAATACTACTGCAACCTAGATATTTTAATAAATATAAAAAAAGACATCATGAATTAATTTTGAACAAACAAACCACAATTCAAATAACATAAAATAACAAAACTAACAATAGCAGTAACTTAACAAATTAACGATAGGGGCCCAAAGTATGTGTGAAATAAATGGTACAAACTTTCTTGGAATGATCAATGACAAAAATTTAAACTGGAAACTCCTTAATAAAAGATAAATAAAGGCATATATGGGTCAATCCACGTCAAATCGAACACTCGTAAAACACGACTTTTTCGTAGGAGGTTCAAAATTTTTTTATGAATAATAGGCATCAAATAAGGAGACCTGTTTTTTTTTATTTCCATATTTTTAAATTACTTGGTTAGTTATGGCTATTAGAAAGTAAGCAATTTCTGTGCGCACTGTAATATAAAATCGCTTGTTACTCTAAGGCCATATAGAGTTGAGAGTTGGGGTTTGGCACACTGGAAAGGTTAAATGCAACACTTTTAACAACTTTTGATCAATGATTATTACACATAAATTTTGAACTGTTTTTTTGATGGTATATTTTGTAAAACCAAAAATAGAATTTAAATGGATGAGTTAAAAATCTAAAAAAAATACACACGTATGCCCTGACATTTTATCTATAAAATAAGATGTTGAAAACTATGGAGCTTGCATTAGTGCATTTGCTACAATTTTTTTTTCTGGAGGCCTACAAGCACACACGGATGAGTAACAAGCCAGGTGACTGCACACAGCCTGCGAATTGCCGCGTCAGCTATGCTACTCACATAACTTCTTACTAAGGCAGTACAGTCCATACAGAAAATTGTCTCCACAATGTCTCCACAATCTTTCTGATACTCCTGTGGCATCTGATACGTGTTTTTGAACTTTTGAATTTGTTTGAAAAAATCTTCTGTTGTAAGCAGTTCTTTGCTTTTAGCTTCTTCCTTCAAGTACGTCCATACATATGAAATAATTTCTCTACTCTGACTGTGTAATGTTTTGGTCCCTAATTTAGAACGTACAGGTGGCATAATTGATTTACGCTATGATCAATGTCTCACAAATTCACTATATTTACTCTTTATCACAAAGATCTATGTCTTCAACGGCATGCTGCAACTAAAAAGCACCCTTGAATTAGGAAGACTGTCTCAGATCATGCAGACATCACTACCTTCTCCCTCCCTCCCCATGTGCATGGTTTCATTCGCACAATTATATAATAGAGCTGATGAAACAAAGGCTATGGATTCGCCAACAGTTTAAAATGCATATTTTAAAAACATTTTGAAGATGCTAATAGTGTACATATAATAGTGTCAGCTAGCAGTGTTCTCCTTACTGTACTGTTGTAAAGTTCATGGAACCTCACGCAGTTGACAGTCACCGTAATGGAAGGTGGCAATTGTGTGAGGTTACGGTAGCCGTCACCGCTGCACTGATTTGCAAGTAAGTTAATTACAACTGAACTATTAGAGACTCCATTCTGATTTTTTCTGAGAATATTGAATAAACTTCATTGTATTTTTAGTTTTTTTCCAGATTTTTAACTGGTCGAGTTTATGTTATTATCTAACTTTAAAACTTTAATTGTATAAAATATAATACTAATAATAAGTAATAAAATTTTCTAATAAATACCTCACGAAATACTGCAATTTATCTTTAATTTGAGCCAAAGATCAAGTAATTTGCTTCATTACAATCGGAGGTATGATTGATCGAAGAGTGAGGAGTGCGCGATTTTTGGGACATTTCAAAAATTAATATCTGCCAAAATAAATTTTTTTATATAAAACGAAGAAACACGGGTCAAATATATTGTTAGCTAATGCTGGATTTCTGACAATGAAGTCATTAATCCTCTTGCTCTCCAATATTTTTCACTGATGGATGGGGCATTAGAAGTGGCCGGGCATATTTGAAGGTGGTCTCGATCCATTTCCTCTTGCAGATCACATAGAGGACAGAGTGGTGAAGAATATATCCCAATTCTGTTTAAATGTTTTGCCAGACAATCATGTCCTGTAATCAACCTGAAGGTTGCAACTGCTGTTTTTCGAGGATACTCAGGAATTACTGTTTGAATGTTTGGTAGTTCCCATCTTTTAGTTTTTGATTTTTCATAGTAATATTTTTCAATAATTTTTTTGAATACAGAGTTGACTAATCTTTTAGCTGCATAAAATGGTAGATTAACTATAGATTTCTGCACATTGCTGGTACCCTTTTTTGCAAGAAAATCAGCTTTCTCATTACCACTCAGTCCACAGTGAGCTGGTATCCATTGGAAGACTAGGTGTTTTTGAAGTGCTGTTAGATGGGTAAGGATTTTCCAACATTCTATAATTGTTTGGTTTTTTGGTGACAACTTGGAAGTAATTGCTATAATTGCTGCCCTGGAATCTGAGAGAATAACTGCTTGCTGAAAATATGAAATTCTGTACAAAAGATTTTGTAGGGTCATTCGAATTGCTTCAATTTCTCCATCAAAGTTTGTAGTTCCATAACTTAAAGATTTGTAATAGGAAAAGAGGTGACATGTGACTCCAGCACCTGCTCCACCTTTGTTTGATATAAATGATCCATCAGTATAAATATGGAGCCATTCGTGTTCTGGAAATCTATATAGCGTTTCACTCTTAGAAGACAGTATGGAGTTAAATGGGACATCTCTGTCTCTATCTAGCGCATACAAGTTGCCATTAGCCGCGTCCTTTTCTACCCTCGCTCTGTTGCCACATTCCTAATAGCATGGTATAAATATTCATTTGTTATAAATTTCAGGTTTGAACACATTATCCTATGCAGAATGTTTTTCTCTATCAGGTTATATCCTTTTCAGAGTCATTATACATTTCTATAGATCCAAATTTCTTCAGAAAACGTTTTTTTCAATAGAAGTCCGATATTTGCTGTTTCTACACTCATCACGCACTAACTAACAAACTAACTGCTAGAATGCATCTATATTTTTTTCTTAGGTAGAGTAAACTATAGTGCTACTACCTGCCTACTTTGAATTCTCTATGTTTACCCAGTTAAGGGTTATAATTTTTTAAATTAAATGTTTTCGGAAAATTTTATATCTGTGCATTGCAAAAGTTACGCAGTGTGAAACTTTTTTGTTATTGAGTTTACATCAGGGAACCAGCGAGAACAAATGTTGAGGAAGGTTGGAGAAAGTTTTTAAAATAAACCAAAAGGCAGTAACCTCTTTCTTTTATCCAATAAGGCAAACAAAAGGTATTCATCTATTCAGCGTCAGGCCTGACACAGAAGATAGTATAAGGAGCAGCACTAACATTAGTTCGAAAGAAGCCGTGTGTGTAACTGTGAGCTGTTATTGCGTTATTTGTTTAATATTTTTGTAAATATTTGTAGTTATGGAGGGGGAAGCTAGGAAGAGACGATATGTTGGTAAATTAAGAAGTAAGGAACGCCAAATAATTATGAATGTGTTAGATTATTTTTGAAGCAAAATGCTTGGCAGTAAAGGCAGTAAAAGAAACAGCTAAGGCTATCGGGTGTTCAGAAGCAGTAGTGTGTATGATTAAAAAGGAACTAATGAAAGGACCTCTAAGAACGCCATCGAAAAAGAAAGCAAAAAGGGCGGGACTACACAAAACGCTAGGTTAACGCAATATGATTGAATAGTGCAAGGTGGAGTGCGGCGAATTGTTCATTCTTTACAGTTTGCAAATATTCCACCCATGCTGAATATAATTTTGTCACAGTTCAACAGTGATGAGACCCTACCAAATTTCTCAAGGGCCACTCTGATTTGGGGTTCGAATATGAAAGAAAGGGTAACAAGTGCATATTAATAGAAAGAGACGATATTGATATCATCAGATGGCGACATAAATATCTAAAAGACGTAAAAGGTTTAGGGACCAGGGGAAATCAATTGTTTATACAGACGAGTCATTTGTAAATTTAGGTCATACAGTAACAAAGGCGTGGAGGGATACCAAAGTTAAAAGTGTCCGTCTCGTCAAGCAGCAATTGAAGGACTAAGTACAGGACTCAGGCCACCTCGAGTCGCTCGCGGAGAAAGATTCGCAAGTAGTACATGTTGCAACACTGCGCTCCATTTAACGTGTACTGTCTTTTAAGGGTGAGACGCGCTTTAGTATGGATTGTCTCTAATGCCAATAATTTTAGAACACTAGTTGGAGTATCACTTATCTTAACTTCTTCTGTCAGGTGTAAATAATATATGATGTCTAATGTTTGTGTCGGATTGACTTTAGATATGAAGTTTTCCTTTGAATTAGGAAGTTATACATTCTTCTTGATGTCTTGAATTTTGGAAAGAAAGCTCTCCTGAGTCTTTAGTGTATGTGTAAAATTTCTCTTGTGCCATGTATTGAATGGGAGTCTGATCAACTTTTCGTGTTGAATAAGAGCTGCTTTTTCTATTTCATATCCAATGGGGCATTGGTTGGTTAGTATTTCTGTAGCTGCTATTGGTGTGGTTTTGATAGCACCTGTAATTAATCTCAGACTTTGGTTTTGAAAGATTTGAATCTTTTTTGTGTTTGCTGTTACAAGAACTTTGCTGCAGTAAGTAAATAATGGCTTTATATGTACATTGTATGTTGTGTTAAGAGTTGCTCTGGAACATCCCCACTTCATTCCTGTTAGACGTTTTAACAGTGAAAGGCGCCTCTCTGCTCTTTGTATTACATTTTCTATTTGTTTGGTCCATGTAAGTTTAGTATCAAATGTAACTCCTAAATACTTTGCTTCCTTTGTTTCTGGTAATTGTTGACCCTCAAAATTTAGTTTTATTTTTAGTGACTTTTTTCTTAGTGAAAAGATTTGGTAGTTTGATTTTGTTGTATTAACAGTCATTAAATTTTCTTTGGTCCACCTTTGTAATTTGGTTAAGGATTTAATTTTAAGGGTCAAATATATTTTGTTCCAAAACACAAAGAAAAAAATTTCAAGAAAATCTGAGAGATCAAGGTCATTTTTTACCATATTTTGTTAGGTTTGACGTGGAATGACTCATATGTGATGAAACAAATCAGAAAGACAACAGATAACAATACCATGACACACGTGCCTTTATATACTCAACACAGGAACTATGGTATTATGCTATGGGAAAATATTATGGAAAGAGAAATAGAAAAAGTTTTCAAGTTACAGAATAATGCCATCAGAATAATAGGCAAATTAAGTAATAAACAAATGTGTGGAAGCATTCAAAAGTTAATTGTAACTGCTCCATGCATGCATATGTATGAAAGTATAAAACTAAAATACATCAAATGAATTGCAATATACATACATATGGTTTGAGAAATAATGACAATTACTTTGGAATAACACTAAAGAGAACACTGAATAATCTTGCAGTAGAAATTGTAGAAGGGAATTATTCAGTAAACTACTAAATGAAATAAAGAACATAAACCAAACAAAAGCAGTGATGAAAACTATAAAAGAGTACTTAACACAAAAATCATTATATACTTTACAGACATTTAAATATGGAAAAGTTGTGTAAAACTTTTGTGCATCATGTAAATATGTAAGTAGGTTATATCAACATATCCTTTACATTTACTGCTAAGTCTCTTCAATATTTCCATCAGTAAAAAATATTGGTGAGCAAGAGGATTAATGACTTCATTGTCAGAAATCCAGCATTAGCTAACAACAACAACAACAACATATCCTTTAAATGTAGATATCGAAATGTAGTCTGAAACAATTTTGAGCTAAATGTTCACAGAAGACTTCTACTGGTGACTCTTCTCTACAACAGCATGCAGATTGAAATAGTCCTACACATGACTGTTTCTGGAAACTAGAAGTAGTCCATCTGTGGTGAACACGATCTCATCAGTGAACAATAACAATGAAAACAATTCTGGCTGCTGCAATAAATCCCAGCTATAACATTGCACATGGGGACCCATGTCTGTCAGACTTAGCATTTGCATCTTTTGATGATGGAAGGGATGGCTTGCAACACTTAGCACACTGCACGTTGAGTTTGTCTAACACCCATATTATCTGTTTACATTGAAGGTTCCACACTCTTGCACATGCCTATTAATTGACTGGAAAGTGCAGTGATGTAAATGGCATCTTGGGATGACTTTCCCTGTACATTACTATAGCTGCTAAACTATTATTTCTTGTTTTCTAATATAAAAACTGTTTTATTTTAGTTGTGTTCATGTTCAAGCCTCCAATTAAAATAAAATAGTCTTTAGGTTGTGTCAAAAAAGATTTGGTTCTATGTGCACCAGGCATTTATAAAATCCCAGCTGTAGCAAAGTTTATATAGGACAAACTGGCAGAACCGTAGCAGGTCATATCAAAGAACATCATTGATGCATTTGACTAGGTTATCCAGAATGATCGACAGTGGCTGAGCACACATATAATACAGACTACAAATAAACTTTGCCTCTACAAAAATGGTAGAAAAGTTCTCAAAGTACCAAGACAGGTTGATTAAAGAAGCTCTATACATTAGAGCTAATAAAAATACTTTAACAGGAATGAAGGCCTTCAAATCAGCAAAGCATGGACTCCAGTCATTCAGCATGTCTTTCCACCACAGCACATGGAAGTCCCAGCAGTCACCTGATTGGTTCCCCACCTCCCTGACTGTTTATGTGGCACTTGTCTCCACTGACCGGAGCTCGACCAATGGGAAAAAGTATGCGGATCTTATCCACAGCTGGCTAGGTATAAATATTGCAACATCAGTAGTCTAGTTTCAGTTCCCCTGAGGATGGCGGCAGAGTTGGTCATTGAAAGCTTGGGCAGTTACCCAAATTTGGCCTGGCTGTCAGCCCGAGAAACCATCACCAATGCTGGCAAAGCTTCAAATCATTAATTCAGGAAACAGTTTATATCATTAAATACCGGGATAATGTTACAAATTTAGATACTCTTGTACTGACTGACCTTAGCAGATTCATCACTTCATCAGCTGAGTTTTCCCTAAAACCGAAACTGTTTTTCATTAAAAGTTAAAATAGGCATAATAAACTATTTTTAAAGTCCTCAGTTAATGTATGAATTGTATAAATACACAGCTTAATTTAAGTACAATAAGATTCAACAGCAAAGATCTTAAGGGACATTCTTTCATGTTAACAGGATGTTTTCATCATGGGATTATGAACAGAAACACAACATATAGTTTTTAAAATAATGAGCTTACCTATAAATATACTGTGATTTCTGTTCTCCAAAACACGGAAATTATATGGGCCCGTTGTATCATCTTCCAGAAACTCTGGTTTGTTGTCATTAGTATCCACCAACAAAACAGTGAGAAAACGTAGTGTTTCTTGTGGCACAGGAGAACCATGATCTTTTGCAACAAGTACTAACTATAAAGAGAAAATGCATGTACATTTTAGTTTCATGTGAACCCCAATAAATGCAGTACATTTTAGAAAAAGAACCAAACATAAAAACATGAACCATGTCAGCACAGTCAGAATTCTTAAGAGGGTGTTTTGGAAGGTTTACCACCTGAATAACTGTAACACTTTGCAAGATGCAGACATGAAATTGCTATAAAAGGAACCATTGACTCATTCATTATTAGTATAAAAAAAAGTAAATCCCAGTGCAACAGCCCATGAAGGGTCAAGGCTGGCCACCCAGCTGCTGTGTCTCCCACCTCTGCCCACTACAGGCGTCATTGGTGGGGTGCAGTATTGGAGGGTGGTATGTGGTCAGTATCCTGAGCTCTCCCAGCCAGTTATGCAGCCTTCTTGACCTGGGGCCACTAATTCTCCATCAAGTAGCTCTTCAACTGCTCCCCCCCCCCCTTGGGACCTAACAAGGCTGAGTGCACCCCGTGCCAGACCTCCCAGTGGGGGAAAATCCCCATGCTGGTACTGGGGATCAAACCCGGGCCCTCCATACTAGAGAAAAACACGCTACCAACTGTGCTATGGAGGTAGTCTCATTATTAGCATACACCTGGAAAATTCATGTATTAATTGCCCTCAAATTCTTGAATACTTATGGTACAATTTTATGGGTAGCACTAGCAAAGATAAATTGAAACAAACCAAGTTAAAGTCCAACAAATCAGTCAAACAAATTGAAACAAACCAAGTCCCTATTCAGTAAGTTTCACTTCCATATGATATATGAGGGCAGTTCAATAAGTACGTGTGTTTCAAAATAGACTGTGTTGCCAAGAAAAGTTGGTGTTACCATCGTGTACTGTCACTTGTTACATGTAGTTAAAAAAATTTGGTGCTGACTGATAGGTTAGTTTGGATTTGGCAGGCATTTCAGTCAGTTGTTCAGAGTGTTTTTGTTAGAATGAAAAATGCGCTGTATAGATCAATGATTTGCTTTTTACTTTTGGATGGAAAAACTTGCAAGGAGATAAAAGCAAAACTTGAGTGCTGTTTATGGGGAACTTCTGCCATTTATGATAAAGTTAGATATTGGTTCAATGAGTTTAAAGATGGTCAAACTCCATTTTTGGGGAGGAGAACCCAGGATGCACGGCAGATGTAGTTACTAAGGAATTCATTAAAGAAGTCCACGATATGATTATTGCTAATCATCAAATGAAAGTTGGCCAAGTGCCAGGGGCCATACATGTGCTGACAGGAATGGCATTTGCAAGATAAATTAGAGATGAAAAATTTGTCGACCCAATGAGTGCCACATTACCTCACATTGGACAATAGTCAGGTGCAGCTTTTAACTTCAGAGCTATGTTTAGACCTATTTAAGTAAAATTCAGGACTTTTTGTATTGAGTTGTTGCTGTTGATAAGACCTGGATTCATCATTATACCCAAGAAAAAAAGCAACAATAAAAACAATAGTGAATCTGCTCCAAAAAAGGCAAAGATGCTCCCATTGGCCAGAAAAGTTGTTGTTGTTAGTTAATGCTGGATTTCTGACAATGAAGTCATTAATCCTCTTGCTCTCCAATATTTTTCACTAATGGATGGGGCATTAGAAGTGGCCGGGCATATTTGAAGGTGGTCTCGATCCATTTCCTCTTGCAGATCACGTAGAGGACAGAGTGGTGAAGAATATATCCCAATTCTGTTTAAATGTTTTGCCAGACAATCATGTCCTGTAATCAACCTGAAGGTTGCAACTGCTGTTTTTCGAGGATACTCAGGAATTACTGTTTGAATGTTTGGTAGTTCCCATCTTTTATTCTTTGATTTTTCATAGTAATATTTTGCAATAATTTTTTTGAATTCAGAGTTGACTAATCTTTTAGCTACATAAAATGGTAAATTAACTATTGATTTCTGCACATTGCCGGTACCCTTTTTTGCAAGAAAATCAGCTTTCTCATTACCACTCAGTACACAGTGAGCTGGTATCCATTGGAAGACTAGGTGTTTTTGAAGTGCTGTTAGATGGGTAAGGATTTTCCAACATTCTATAATTGTTTGGTTTTTTGGTGACAACTTGGAAGTAATTGCTATAATTGCTGCCCTGGAATCTGAGAGAATAACTGCTTGCTGAAAATATGAAATTCTGTACAAAAGATTTTGTAGGGTCATTCGAATTGCTTCAATTTCTCCATCAAAGTTTGTAGTTCCATAACTTAAAGATTTGTAATAGGAAAAGAGGTGACATGTGACTCCAGCACCTGCTCCATCTTTGTTTGATATAAATGATCCATCAGTATAAATATGGAGCCATTCGTGTTCTGGAAATCTAGTATGGATTGTCTCTAATGCCAATAATTTTAGAACACTAGTTGGAGTATCACTTTTCTTAACTTCTTCTGTCAGGTGTAAATAATATATGATGTCTAATGTTTGTGTCGGATTGACTTTAGATATGGAGTTTTCCTTTGAATTAGGAAGTTATACATTCTTCTTGATGTCTTGAATTTTGGAAAGAAAGCTCTCCTGAGTCTTTAGTGTATGTGTAAAATTTCTCTTGTGCCATGTATTGAATGGGAGTCTGATCAACTTTTTGTGTTGAATAAGAGCCGCTTTTTCTATTTCATATTCAATGGGGCATTGGTTGGTTAGTATTTCCATAGCTGCTATTGGTGTGGTTTTGATAGCACCTGTAATTAATCTCAGACTTTGGTTTTGAAAGATTTGAATCTTTTTTGTGTTTGCTGTTACAAGAACTTTGCTGCAGTAAGTAAATAATGGCTTTATATGTACATTGTATGTTGTGTTAAGAGTTGCTCTGGAACATCCCCACTTCATTCCTGTTAGACGTTTTAACAGTGAAAGGCACCTCTCTGCTCTTTGTATTACATTTTCTATTTGTTTGGTCCATGTAAGTTTAGTATCAAATGTAATTCCTAAATACTTTGCTTCCTTTGTTTCTGGTAATTGCTGACCCTCAAAATTTAGTTTTATTTTTAGTGGCTTTTTTCTTAGTGAAAAGATTTGGTAGTTTGATTTTGTTGTATTAACAGTCATTAAATTTTCTTTGGTCCACCTTTGTAATTTGGTTAAGGATTGTTTATTTTTGGAGGGCTTAAAAACTGGCAGGAATCTTGGCAGAAGTGTATACCCCTAAAAGTAGACTATGTCAAGAAATAAATAATTTGTGTTTGAAAAAATTGGTGTCTTCATTCTTAACATTGGCACCTATTGAACCACATTCTTATATGATAAAACTCATGTTTATATATTACTGCTGTGTGATTAAGAGTAATCTGTCAATATCACATTATTTCTACCACTGGTGTTGACAGAAGTCAAAAGTACTATCTGTATAGTTTTGATTTACAACATTTATGGCACATTTTGCACCATTTGTGTGAAATACAAGTAGTTAAAACCCATTTAACACTTTTAAAGGTTGATCCAGCAAAACACTTTGAAAATGGAGGAAAAATACAAATTGGACATTTTTTAATATGTATATCATGCTCTATGAAACTAACCAAGGAAATGAATGCTGGCAATAAGGACCCCAGACAGAAAGAAAAGCAGTTCAATTCCCAGGGTATCGGAACTGCATTCTTTTCATCTGTACATTTTTCTTTCTCTACCATGTACCTATAGTGCCATTTAAACAACATGTAACAGGAGATAGTTGCTGAGGGGTCTGCTTCCATGACAACCTCCCCAATTTCCTTTGCCTGCAAACTTAACTTTGAATTGTGGCATGTGGTTTCCTTCTGCTCTTTACTGTCATTATTAGGGCTAGAATTTTGGTGACTATGCATCTTTATCTTGGTAAGTTTAATTCATTAATGAGTTGTATATAAATATGTTTCAGAGTAAAAGAAGTTAAACTAACCATATTTTTTTACGACATTTTTTTGTAGTTTTTGCTAATTTTGTGGTGGAGGGCCTTCTTTTTAGGATTTTTATTGCATTACTGTACATTTTTATACACTTCAGGCAGTTTTATTGCATATTTATGCATTTTAAATATATCTTAGCTACATTTTGCAGGTTTTTTTTTTTTTTTTTTTTTTTTTCAAAGAGCAAAGGACCATTTTTGTTCTTTACATTTCATTTCTTAGGAAATAATTTGCAGATGTACTGTCGGGTGGAAACTTTTGGAGAATTACCAGGAGACTTGGAAGCATGTGACATAGTTTGCTTTAAGTATGCTCCTGTAGTATCAGTGCAAATGGAAAGGAGCTTCTCAATGTACAAGGCTTTGTTAGCAGATACTATAAGCCAAAAGTTTAACGACTACTTCATAAATATGCCCACGCACCCGGCTAGTGGGGGAAATTCTGTAAATGTAAGCACTACAAGCAATTCCTCCTTTCTCAAACCAGTCACAGAAGATGAAATCATTAAGATAATCAGTAACTTACCAAATAAAAAGAGTAGTGGGTGGGATAAAATTAGCTCATTTTTACTAAAAAGATGTAAATGTATATTTGCAAAACCTTTAACTCATTTAATTAATTTCTCAATAGAACAGGGACAGTTTCCAGAAATGTTGAAATTAGGAATAATTAGGCCGATATTTAAAAAGGGAGATGAATTAAGTATTGATAATTATAGACCTATAGCTTTAACATCTGAAATAGCCAAATTGTTCGAAAGGATTTTGTTGTTAAGATTAGATAACTACTTGAGTAAATTTAATATATTACAGAACTTTCAACATGGATTTTGAAAAGGGAGATCCACCATTTCAGCTATTATTCAGTCCATACATGAAATAATTGAGAATCTAGAAAATAATGAGAAGGTCAGTACATTATTTTTTGATTTATCTAAGGCCTTTGATTCCGTCAACCATAATATTTTAATTAGTAAATTGGAAAACTATGGCATAAGAGGATTACCCATGGATTTAATTCGTAGTTATCTGATTGGAAGAAAGCAGTTTACCGAAATATCATACAAAAAAGGGAGATACATACAAAAAGTAAAATCAGATTTGAAAACTGTGAAGTATGGTGTACCGCAAGGGACAGTGTTGGGGCCTTTACTGTTTATTATTTATATTAATGATATTAAAAATCCCCCGAATACTTCTGTGGTAACTTACGCAGATGATACCACAGCTGTATGCTGGAATAAAACGGTAGAAGGATTAAATACTACATTAAATAATACCACTTCCTGGTTGTTAAATTACTTTAAATCAATAAATCTACACTGCAACATGCAAAAAACTAAAATGATGCAATTCAATAAAAATGGTAGTAATATGACACTAAAAATAGATAGTAACAGTATTCTTGAAACAAAAATGCACAAATTTTTAGGTCTTATCATTGATAATAGGCTAACATGGGCTGAACATATTGAACATATATGTGGGAAAATTAGTAAAACAGTATATCTACTTAAATACTTCAGCAATTACAGTGACAGTAATATATTGAAACTAATATACTATGGATGTTTCTATCCACACATACTTTATGGAATTGAAATCTGGGGTGCTGCTGCAAAAACGCATATGGACAAGTTGCTTATATATCAAAAGAAATGTATCAATCATGTTTAACCTAAAAGTAAGGGAATCATGTAAGGAAACCTTTATCAATAATAAACTGCTTACCATCTACTCTCTCTATGCATTCAGAGCAATAATGTATGTAATAGATAAGTTTAAACCAATCAAAAACAACCAAATTCATGAACACTATACAAGAGGAAACATGGACTATTTTAGGCATAGTGTGAATAAAAGTGAATCTCTAAAAGATGTATATATTTCTGGAATCACACTTTACAACAAACTACCACAAGACATTAAATCCATAGCTGAAGTTTCTAAACAGCAATTTGAAGGGAAGTTGAGGATGTATCTGATTAATAAATGTTTATACGACTTGAAGGAAATCTGAGAAACCAGTTTGTAAATATGTAATTGTATTTCTGACATGTCCAAAATCATATGTATGATAAACTGGATGAAATAAATATTATTATTATTATTATTATTATTATTATTATTATTATTATTATTATTATTATTATGATTATGATTATGATTATGATTATGATTATGATTATGATTATTATTATTATTATTATTATTATGATTATGATTATGATTATGATTATGATTATGATTATTATTATTATTATTATTATTATTATTATTATTATTATTATTATTATAATTGGCAGCCATTTTCCTTTGAAAATCTACAAATGGTATTTGTTCTGCATTGCAATTCAGGACTGATGAAATGAACACTTAGTATTTTCCTGCAAAATAAATCATTAATTTGTGTGACTGCATTAACTAAACTTGTTCTTTGCTTAAATGCATTATTTTATTTTGTCTAATTTTGAATTTCCTTTAAACATTAAAATTATATTCGACTAAAACAAGCCTCAATTGCTTAAACCATGTTGTTGTTGATGATACTATTAAAACAAAAATTTTCAGTTTTAAGGGCATTATTATTATTTTTTGAGCAGTTGTGAGCAGAAAATCTCTGTTCTTCATGTTGGGATTTATTGTGCTTTATCCTGAACTCTTTCCTTATGTTTATTTGAAAAAAGTGGGGGCTACCATGAGCAAATAAATACTACACCTTCCAAGGGATGGTTCCAGAACTGTTTATTTAAAGCATCTCTTCCAAATTCCACCCTCCTAAAGATATCCCTTAGCATTCTGTTTAAAAATCAAATATATCTTTAACTTAAGATTATTTTACATATTTCCGAAAAAACAGAATAATAGTTACCACTTAATTATAATTCACTGTAACTAGAGCCATATCAATTCCCATTACAGAATGTATAAGTTTATTATTTTCTGCATATCTACTTTGTATGGTTGCAGAAACTTAAACTGTATTACAAACATTAGTCCTCCTATTTTAAATGCAAAATGTGGGAAAATGCTAATCACATTAGCTTCTCGATGTGCTGAACAAACTGCATTTCAATTTATGCTCCAAGCTCCAACTGTTATGTACTTATTAAATGCTAAAGTTATAAAAGGGGTTTGTTACTGGCGCACTACTAAATAGCTGACAAATTCTCCATTATAACTGGTAATGCAACTCTCCAACTTCTTTGTTTCGATGAACTGTCACAACTTGTATGCTATTTAAAAGGCACTGTAGTAGGTAGACAGGTATTGCATTCTGTCCAAAAATTTGATATCAAGATTTTACCACAAATGCATGGTTTGAGTTTTGAGGCACACCTAAATAAAAGAAAGCATATTTTAGAAAAAGGCCTGTGTTTGTGCAAGTATGTGGCTATGTGCATGAACAGCATCAATCAAAAAGAAAATTTCAGATAAATACCAAACACATACATGATGCATTTTGTATATGTGCAGAAGATAACCAAAATGTAGAACACATTCTTTTTTACTGTTCCCTTTTTGAAAGAAATTATTTGTTAAAATCACACTTAATGTTGCGATAAGTTTTAGAAGACTTAAAACAAGTTTTTTTTTTTTTGAGAAATGCTCCTCGTGAATGTTTTGTAGTGTTACTAATTTTAAGTGGTAAAATTAAAGTGCCAACAATCCATTCATAATTTCAGTTATATTAAATGTTTCACCATTTAAAATAACACCTAATGACTTTGCATGTAGTACCATCATACATGTTAATCCACATCGACAGATAACACCAAGAAACACTTCTAAAATAAATATTTATGATAGACTGTATTATACAGAGCACACAGAATATTTACCTCATACCTATCCTGCACTTCTCTGTCTAGTATTATTTTTGTCTTAAGTTCTCCTGTTTCAGAATTAATAGCAAATTCATCAGTTTCCTGCACATTTTCATTGTCAACCTTAAGATGGTAACTTATTCTACCGTTTTCTCCAGGATCTTTATCTGTTGCCTTCACGGTCATCACCAGGTAATTTGGAAGTCCAGCATTCTGAAAATAAAATGTTAATAATACATTTAGAATAAGTGTACTTTACCTCATAAGGCAGTTAGTCGCAAACTTTTAAAGGAGAAATCAATTTATTTTTTATTAATTAAAAATACTTTTATCTAAGGTGCAAATTAACATTTCTCTACTATTCTACAGACCTCAGGAACCTCAACTGTGGCATTTCGAAATGCTGGCATGAGGAACACTGGTTTATGCTGATTGACATCCCTAATTTCAATATCAACTGTAACAGTATCTGCATGAGGTCCATTTCCTTCTTCATCTCTACCTTCTACTGTAAGCTTGAAATGTTGAGGTTTTCCTTCTAAAGATACAGCTGGGTACAGAATGCCTGTTACAGCATCCACTGCAAACACTCCTACAACAGTAAAAGTTTCATCATTTAAGTTATTTATCAGCAATAAGAATTACATGGAAATTTCATAGTCAAAAATGCAAGCATTTATGCGATGAGACAAAAACATCAATTATACAGAAAATTATAACTATGTAAGTGAAAGCATTAAAAGATAATTGGAGTCCTATAAAGTTATGGTAGTTCTTACATTGTTATACGGTAGTGAGGCCTAAATATTATCACAGAAAGATAAACCAAAAATACAAGCAGCAAAAATGAAGTCTTAGTTCAGTGGTAGGATAACTTCTAAATAAACATGCACATAAGGGAAAAATAAAACATATTTGGATTGGCAGAAAAAAATAAGAATATTTGGTAGAGAAATAAAAAGAACGTGTAATGAGACACCCAAATAATAATATAGCTAAAACTGCTTTAAAATATAAACAATAGAGACTCAAGAGAACACAAAAGACCAATGAAGAGATGGACTGACCGATGAAACTATTATGAAGGTCAGCACAGGCTTTAGCACAAAACTAATGGAAGATGATATATATTTTAATTTTGTTTGTTAATCATCGGAGCTGAAGCATGAAGTAGTGTCAGGCATTACTTTGCAGATTCTTTTTTTTAAGATGATTAATGAACATCCTTTATCAACCAGGTAGGGGATATCCAGCAGTGAGTGAAAGAAATGGTTGAAATGATGCTCAGTTGTTATGCAATACATACACCACTGCCACCTAATAGTGACTTTTATACACTGCACATCAACTGGCACAAGGTGCCACCTCCAATGACAATGCAGAGCTGATCACGTCCATTAGACTCAGAAGTTTAGCCAACTGTTTTCCCAAGCAAACATCCAACTACTGTAAAATTTACACACAGATTACCAAGCAACATATCAATTTAAGGTACTCGTGTATGTATCTTAATGTTTCCACACGCCTAAACTAAATCCACTACACCCTTTTCTATCCAGTGATTATCACCACCAAACAAAACGCATGGAAAGCAGGATAAAGCATTTTTGACTTCATACCCACAGAACCATCTATTTTTCACGTAAATGTCTTATTTAATTCCTACGCAGTTAACCATCACTTTTTTGTTCTATGCTTGTGTACAGATCAGAGGCAGGTCTTCTCATGCATTTCAGTTCAACCATGTCTTCTAACAATAATGCAGAAAATGGGCTACTTAGTAAAACACTTATTTCATTTGTGTTAGATAAACAAAATATCACATCACAGTGTTCGTATATTCAACAGTTTTTGGTTTTCCTAGCAGAAGCCAATCATCTGGCAATGCAGGTAACACTATTAGAAAACAATGATTAATTTAATTGCAAGTATGAACAATGGAAAATGAATGACAAATGTGATATAACAAAACAATTTTCTGCTAACTTTTACATTGCAAAGTAATGATATGTGCCTCTCAATATAGCATAGTTTGTCTTAGGTGCATGCATAAGTTCATACTTCTGACTGGCATGTGCTGACAGGTACCAACTGGCATGGATTTTGACTATCCCCTTGCACCTCCATTTACTACTAGTGTCCAGAATGAATGTCCACAGTGCAGCTGACCATTCATGCCACAACTGAAGTGGCATGGATCCATAGAATAGTAATATAATACTATCACAAACTTACAACTTTCAGTTGCTTCCTTCACCTTCTTGGGTTTTTTGTTGTTAGGCAAGACATTTCACTGTGCCTTTAGGAATAGTAAGCATGACTGCATTAGAGTATACAAACAATTTAAAATATGCATTTCTTCCCTTTTTTAAGGGAGTGCCATGGCACAGAGGCTGCCAGAGCCACTTATGTAGGGAGCTGCAAATGGTTTGGGATAGAGGAAATTATGAAGACAAGTGACTAAACAGCAAGGGAAGTCCTCTATGTGGGCTAGAACAGGGATGTTGACATTAACAGGATTAAGAGCAAAGGGAGATCTAAGAAAATACCCATTGTGTAACCAATATTATGATAACTGGCACATAATTTTAGACTGTGAGGAAACTAGGATTTTTAGCAAATGATTGGAAAAGAAGAAATGATCAGATCTACTGAGAGAAATTGTAGGTAAAAAGATGATACATGTAAAATCCAGAGAAAACATGTTGGAAATAGGAAACTATTTAGGTTTAGTGAGGAGTAAAGGGCTGAGGAAAGGAGGACAGGGAGGAAAGTTAGATATAAGTAGCTGATAGAAATAAATAATAAATAGAGCCCAATAGCTCAGCAATCACACAGTTTAAGCTTATGTGCCCCAGGGATTCTTAATTTTAACATGGTATGTGCAAATGCACATAGCACTTTACTCATTAGCTATTCCCTATTATTTCTGTATATCTTTTGTTAATGAGTAATGGAACTGTTTCTCTTAATTTTCCTTCATTTTTCCTCCATGCCAAGGTGGCAGAGAACATTACATTATTCTTTCTCTAATATCACATTTTTTAATCCATAAATAAAGCTTGTGGTGTACATTGTCCTTTAAATTAATTTCCTCTATTAAATTTAAAAGCACTAATCATCATATGAAATTTTGTGTAGTGTCTGATCACACATGCATCAAAATACAGATTCATTTAAATAAAAAAGATATCCTCTTGCAGCTTGAGCCTTGGACCTGAACAACCAGTGAACAAAACTATAATCTCTATAATCTTAAAATTTGGCTACCTTGTCCATTGCTTAGAATGGCACAGGAAGTGTTTAGGCTCAGAAATCTAAAAGACAGCCTACGGTTCTTACTGAAGAAACATTACACAACATCAGTCATCGTTTGGAGAATTTCCCCCCAAAATTGCTTAGGCATCATTCACAACAGGCAGGCATTTCTTATGGCTCTTTGCAAGGAGCTACTAAATTGCTGAAGTTAAAATCCTATAAAATAACTGTGGTACATGCTCTTCAACCAGGTGATCCTGTAATTAGGCACACATTTGTGAGTGGACTCTCAATAATGTAAGCAATGGCAAAATTGACCCACATTTAATATTTTTCACAGACGAAGTTTGGTTCCACCTTCATGGATATTTGTGTACACAAAATAATCATTATTGGAGCTGTGAGAAACCTAATATTGTTCATGAAGTACCCCTTCATGATGAAAAAAATTGGTGTATGGTACACAATTAACAGAGAAAGAGTTATACGCCCAATTTTTTTTGAGTCAACAGTTGATGCTCATACATACGTGAATAAAATTCCCCCCCCCCCCTTTTTTTTAGAGAATTAACTGACAGGGAGCGTGATTTTGCCTTTTTTCAACAAGACTCTGCAAGAACTCATACAGACAATATTTCGATAAGGACAATTGAAAGTATGTTTCACGACAGAATTATTAGTAGAGATTTGTGGCCCCCTTGGTCACCTGAGCAAGCCACTGCCAAAAGAGAAAGTGTGGCTGTGAATCAAGGCTGATGAAGGAGACAGTTTCCAAAACATGTTCCAGTAAGTTCTGGTGTAGAAAGTGAAGTAAATCTATGAAAACTACTCCAAATTTTTCTCAAAGAAAGATACAAAAATTGTGATTTATACTTCAGTGAAATAGGTCTATAGATATGAACATCAACTAGAGATCTAGATAATGTTGCTCTATTAGCCTTTCAAAATGAAGTCTTACTTAACTTGAGTTCAAATTCTATTATAATGTTTAAAAGTGACACTGGAAGGAGCAATATTACATTCTTTGACAAAATAGATGTTTTCCGTACCAAGCATACCCCAGGTAATGTAATTGTAGAATGAAAATTACATTTGTGTTTCAAACCAAGTTGTCAAATGCATGTCTGTATATAAGTAATAAAGGAAACCATCATGTGTTTATTGTACAAAAAAACCTATTGATTACATGGAACAAGGTTTACATTAACATGTAAACTTATAATCCATATTATTTAGAACTGAGAATATTCTGTTGCTCTGTAGTTCGTCTTATTTCATTAGCTCATTTCCTTACAATTTGCATATTGTGACATAGCATAGGCTGCCGCTTTGTGGATAGCAGGCTTGTCCTTCAGTGCTAGTTGGCACACGATTTGTTGGAGAGAGAGAGGAGGCACTCTCGACCAATTAATATTCACAAAACATCATTGGTATGCAAGGAGATATTTCTGGGAATTTCTTTCCCCCCTCCTAAGAGTTGGGTTTAAGGGCCCGTTGACAACTAGGTTGTTAGGACCTCCTAAGAACTTTCTAGAAGATCTTGCAGTTTTATATCAGTGAGCATGCTTGCAACTAGTTAAGTCAGTGGGGTTGTTGTATTATTTTGATGTACAGTGAGAGTTGTTACTTTGTGAGCATCAGTGAGCAATAGTGAGAGAACAGGAGACCTGTGTTCGATAGTGAATGACTGGAAGAGAGAAGAGACATCCTGTGATCAGAAGAGGAAACTGAACCAAGTTACACTGATGTTGTTGTTGTTGTTGTTTTCTAGTGCCTTGCATCTGGCAATGAAGCCATTAGCATTCGTGCTTTCCAATAATTTTGAACTGTAGTTTCTTCTGATCTTAATGCTTCACAGGTCTTCAAGTGGTCTTCGTTCATTTCTGCTGGATCGTTACACAGGACACATATTGGTGAGGCTGAGATACCTATTCTGTAGAGATGACTTGCCAAGCAGTCATGATTTGTCAATAGTCAGAAGGCTGCAACAGATGTCAGAAGTGGGATTTGAATACCACGATAGATGAAATGCTCAAAGAATTATTAAGTCAGACCATGAATTCCAGAATGCATACAATGGAGAACAAAATTAAGAGTATAAATTCTGGAAGAAGAAGATTGAGATGGAAATGAAATCTTAATGACAGAGATGGGAACTGAAATGAAGACTGAAATAGAAAAAATGAAATCCCAACTTGGGTTTGACATTAACTTTGTAAAATCTGAAATAAATGATATGATGAAAGACTTGAAAGATAACATTTCAAAGGAGATCAAAGAAATCACATCTTAAATGGAAAGAAAGATTACTGCAGTAGGAGAGAGTTAGACTAACAAGAAAAATGATAGGCCCATCTTCATCACAGTATTATAGAGATTAAATATGTTATCCAGTTATTCACCGGCATACAAATGCACTAAAACATTATATTAAATTACATAGAGATAAATATTTAGAAAAAACTGTGTGTGCTACCCACCTCCATCGTTTCCTGCCACTATTGAGTATCTTACAGCTCCATTCTTGCCTTCGTCAGCATCATCTGCATGAACCTGTATGATTGGTGCTGGGGGATGCAGCTGAAGGTTTTCCATTACAGATACTTGATGGTTTTTAAGGGCAAATACAGGAGCATTGTCATTGGCATCTTGAATACGAATGTGTATCTGTATAGAAACGAGAATAAATTAAACTTACAATTAAAATTGTATATGCTAGACTTTGTGACAGTGATGTGCACCAACAATTAGTTATTGAGTCAAATTATGATACTACATTACTTATTTGTTAAGGAAAATATGTTTCAGGAGCTAATTGCTCCCATTCTCAGTTTCCAGTCAACTGTCAATGATGTAGGTAGTTCACTGAAACATGTGTTCCTTAAGTTTGTGATGTAGTTAGCTGCTGTTTGGAGGAATTTATTAACAATGACGTCCAAATAATGATGATAAACTTTGGCAGTCATTTTTCTACCAGTACATCACTTACATTTTAATTTTTGAGGGTCTAGTTTCAGGAGCCTACTTCTACTTTGGAAGAGAATGGAATTTGTTTAGTAACCAAAGTTCAAAAGTTCAAATTTGAAAAGTTCTTTGAACTTCGTAGGAAATATCAAAGACATAGAAATAGACAAAGATGAAAAATTGGTTCCATTTGATGTCACATCCCTACTCCCAAACATTAGAATGGAAAAACTATAAGCAGTGTTAACAAAATGTCTAAGTAAAATAGAGATGGAACCAGTAGAAGTAGAGGAATATGTTTAATTGATAAACCTATGCAATGAATAACATTTTTTCAATTTCAACGGGAAATACTATAGACAGAAATCAGGAATATCTATGAGCAATCCAATCGCACCATTTTTGGCAGATTTACCCTGTATATTCATTTGAAACACACATAAAATTGGCTATTCCATGGATCTTCAAGGTTTGGTACCAATATGTTGGCATCTTTAAATTGTTCTAAGTAGACACTTAGATGATGCTTTAAGACTACTCAACCTGCAGGAGAAAATTGTTAAATTCCTAAGAGAAAAGGAAACCAATGGACAAATTCTTTCCTGGGCCTAAATGTCATCAGGAATGACAACATCACATAGAAGTGGCCATTTAAAATTTAAAACACTTATTTTTAGATCTAACAGACATGAGTGGAGTAGTCCTGAAAAGGTAACAATTGAGGAGCCAGTTCTGGCATACATCTGCTGTGCTGAATTGCATACCATATAAAAGAGTTACTTTAACCACATAAACTGAAATCATAGTCTCTAGGCAGTAAAAGTGAGTTGCTCTACTCTCACTGCATCACTTGTTAAAAATGGGACATGTTTCAGGTGCT
Source organism: Tenodera sinensis (assembly GCA_030765045.1). Taxonomy (NCBI): domain Eukaryota; kingdom Metazoa; phylum Arthropoda; class Insecta; order Mantodea; family Mantidae; genus Tenodera; species Tenodera sinensis. The sequence goes on along the minus strand of CM060962.1, from coordinate 291,072,832 downwards.
CATTTTTAAAAAGTAAGTGATGCAGTATCAGTAAACCGACTCACTTTTACGATCTAGAAATTGTTTACATATCACTGTATGCAAATCTTTCGATAAAGTATATAGTTTAATGAAATCATTGTTTTCTATTTTAAAATATAACTCTGAAAACTAATAATATCAATGTTAATTTAATGCCCAAGAGTTTTCTGTAAGGGGAGTGCAAGCTTTGTATCTTTATAAAGAAGTGCCCCTGATAAAATGTCTGGCAAAGAGACACATCACATATTATTTATTTTGTCTTGTTTTATAAATTGTTCATTTGAGTTTCTTAAGTTTTCCTAATACAGATGCACAAGAGAAGAATATGCAGTACCTTTTACTATGCTATATATTTAATTTCTTCTACTTTCCACTTTGTAAAACATTTACATAGGTATATTTATGAAAAATGTCAGTAATTTTTTTATTAACTCACCGGTACAGCCACTGTTCTTCTTGTTTCTGGAGGAGCACCATCACTGGCCATGACTTGAATGATGATATCAGGTGTCTGTTCCCTGTCCAACAGTTTTGGGTTAGCAACTGTTACCTCACCAGTGTTAGGGTTTACACTGAAGTCGGAACTGTGCTCTCCCACTAAACTATATGATACAGATCCAATCACCCCTTCATCTCCATCTACTGCTTTCACAGTTATTACTAGAGTTCCTTCAGGGGCATTCTCCATCACTGTTGCTTCATATGAAGACTGAAATATTACATAATAGTTAACATCCTAGCTACATGACAGAAACATTCTCAATCTTTCGATTCTAGAGGCTAAATACAAAACTCTTACCTAGCTAGAAAAGACATAAAAAGAGTTGAAATAGAGTAAATAGTTACAATGAACCATTCTTCTTCATTTAAGTACTTTTTGACCACCAGAAGGAGGTGAGTTCCAGGAATGTGCTACATAAACGTTTCCTATTGTCCCTATTATGTTTATGTATGCTAGTATCATATACAATACACAGAGACTTGTGAGGTAAACAGGTAATACCTAGCACAGCAATTACATATAAGTATTAGATCTGGCAGCATGGGTGATTCACATACACACATTTTGTAGCAAACAAATAAACTACATTAAAGATTAATAGTTCAAACTCCCTCTCACACCTCAGAACCCTCTCACCTGTCTTGATGGTTAAACAGTACTGGATATTCCATAAACGTAACACAAATGAGTACAAAATGAAATGGTATACATCAAAATAACAAACTAGGGGGATTTTAAAGGCTGAAGTGATAGCCATACCTTCAAAGTTGGGTTGCTATATGCTGGCTTTGAAATTCTATACTCTTAACAAAAGGATCATTATAAAGAACTGGAAAGTTAAAATGAATAGCAATAGTACATTTTTAACCAGATTTGCATTTTTCCTGAAATTTTTGCATGTATCTTATGGTTTATAAGTTATACAAAATCACTCCTGGTTGAGAGTTCACACACACACGCACGCGCACGTGCGCGCACGCACACACACACACACTCTCTCTCTCTCATGCATCCCTACCATAGGTAAATGATAGAGACAATAAAAATGAAATTCTGTAAGCATAAGGCCTAAAATTAGTATCTTCAGAGATCTGAATGAAGTTTACCATCACTGATATGGAAAGATATAAGAGAAGCAGTTGCAATGCACCAATTCCAACATGCTTTTAACACATTATGCACTTTATGTGACTCTTTTGTTTCCCATAGCAAAAAGGTATTAAAAGTGAGATCTGAAGCATTGTATAAGGGTACGTCTCCTTTAACTTATGAGGTCATATTGGGGCCCTTAACTTTAGAAACAATGAACTGATTGATTATTGGTTTTTACTGATTTTCATTAAGAAACACACTCATATTCACTTAGCCATAATACACATTCGTATTTCCAGACTCTGTGGAGGTAAGAGAATGATTATAATTAAAGAAACATTCTCCTTAATTCTCACTGGTTGAGAAGTCAGAACACTGACCACTATAAGCAGTCAACTGTTCATTGTCAGTATAATGAATGGGATAGTGTTATTACCAAGAATATATTAAGATGATTTCATTATAAGAGATAGCATACGTGCATAACCATTGTAAACAGATGTCAGATTACAGAATTTTAAATATAAGAAAGCCATTACATATACTTCTTCCATCAAAAAGGAGAAAGCAGCAGCGTGTGAAGTGGAAGATCCATGGTTCAAATCCCAGCCATGGCATTGAATTTTTCAGTCCTGATTCTACCACTCAAATATTGCCCATACACGGCTTGTGTGTTTAAAACCAGCAGCAAGCTGGTTGGCATAAAATAACAATTACCGGTATAAACATTGTTTGTGAAAATAAATTATGGATAAAAATCTATTAGGAACTTTTAAGGAAGATGAAATTCCAGGAAGCAGCACCTGATGATGGTTTATCAAATAAATTGTATGAACTGTGATCAAATTTACTTCAGAAAAACTAAATAAAAGGTGCCACAGATTATTTTTTATCTTCATGAAACAGACTGAATCTAAATCATTAAACATTTGAATGGAATTATACATGTGAGAGAAAATCTTTAACATAGGTAATAAAGTCTTGTAATGAATTTTGAAATATCACCAAATCACTTTATAAATACTTTAACAATTGGTCACCTAGAAGCAGGTTTAATGATGTTGACCAATCAATAAAAAGTAAACAAGAAGAGAAGTAAAGATGACGCAATTGAGTGATTGCAAAACATGTCCCTGATTAATTATCATTCAAAAGATAAGTGAATGTTTATAGCTGTTAATAAACAGAAATTACACAGGGTGCCCACAAATTTATGCACTAATTCCCCCAGGACCCTATTCTGTGGACAAAAGGAAGGCATAAGTTTACAGAACATATGTTCTAAGTGTAATTCTTTTGGAAAATTATCATTCCACACGTAGATTGACAATATGTTGATTAAACAGCTTCTACTCATTTTACTGCTTGTACGTGTTTAGTCACAAACACTTAGATTGTTAAATAGCACTCCTGTAGTGGTAGTAAAGTTTTGTAACTTTGGAGTAGATCTTCACATAGTCTAATGATTTAACACAACTAACTGGGTGTGAGTCCTGGCTGGGGTGTATAATCCTTCTTGCCTTTTGGTTCTATAAATGTTTAAAAGTTGTTTATTCTTCATGCTGATCCATCAAATCCTTTTACTTTGTCAATATAGCCGTTCAGTGATCATGTTGGTATGTCTCTCACAAGCATAAATCTCTAAAAGTGACCACAGAATGAAGTGTGTGCTTTAGTTATTCCTATCTTACCCCACCTCCTTCCCTCTGCATATACCCCTGCTTGCAGCAGTGATATAAAGCTTCTGTGTCCATTTGTCTGTGGAATATGATACTGGCAAGTAAAAGTGCAACTTCATGGACAACCTATACATAGTAATATTTCTCTTATATGTTTCACACTTATATGGTTTCTACACTTATACATCTTTTTTGGTAGTCCTGGCAAAACCCTATAATATATTACAACAAATTATTTCGTTTATACAGCTTTCATTTGTACGATCATAGCCTAAGTTCCAGAGAGCAAAATGCACCATTTATACATTTATGATAGTTTTGTTTTTAAAATCTCAAGAAATATTCAAAGTCAAACCTTTGACTTGCACTGTACATTTCTCGGAAAACATCCCTCAGCGTGGAAGTGAGAGCGACTTTGAAGCTATTTTCAAGCAAAGTTGTGAATACCAAACTGTACTTGCTTCAGTCATTTGTGCTCTGTGCTTCAGTTGTGATTAACCTCGTTAATGAACAAGGGTGAAAGGAAAAGGAAGTGCATTATGATTGATGAAAAATTACGCATTTTGAATGTAATAAAGGAAAGTGACAATGTGAAACGCCAATCTTGTCACTACAAAGCTATGACTATCTCTGAGATAGCTAAAAATTCACAATGGAAACTGAGCGAGGGCCATAATAATGATGATGACGACAGTGATGATACTGTTAGTGCTTTATAGACCATCAAACATTTTGTGACATGCCATAACGTTTCTGAGGAAATAGTGGCTGAATTGTACTGGTTTGAAAATACTGTTCACACTGTGACCGTGGCTGACAAAAAACAAGCCAAAATAACAGATTACTTTGTAAAGTGAATAAACTTTCTTCATACATATTTATTTTTACTTAGGTGCATTTTTCTTGTGTTTGCGTTTGCATTTTTCTTGTTATTTCATATTGCTTATTAAACAATCCTATTATTATTTCTTATTGCTGACTCCCAAACTATAAGCTATAAGCTGGAGCATGCTATCAAAAATTGACTCAGGTTTTACTCTTAATTGATTTCGAAAACATTGTCATCAAATTCCAGTATTTGAAAATAGAAAAACTTTTGAAATTACCTTATCTAAAAATGAATGTAAACGTAATGTAAACCCCGCGCGACAGCCCACGAAGGGCCAAGGCCTACCGCCCAGCCCCTGCGTCCCCCACCTCTGCCCACTACAGGCGTCATTGGTGAGGTGCAGTACTGGAGGGTGGGACGTGGTCAGCGCCCCGAGCCCTCCCGGCCAGTTATGCGGTCTTCTCGACCTGGGGCCGCTACTTCTCCATCAAGTAGCTCCTCAATTGGTCCCCCCGGGACCTAACGAGGCTGAGTGCACCCCGTGCCAGACCTCCCAGAGGGGATAAAATCCCCATGCTGGTACCGGGGATCGAACCCGGGTCCTCCGCGCCACAGGCAAGTGCGCTGCCAGCTGCGCTACGGAGGCGGCCATCTAAAAATGAATAATTTATTTAATTCTTTGAGCTCCTTAAAAGTTAAAAAAAAGATAATTTCTTCTAGGCCACTGGAATTCAACATAAGTTGTGTATGACATTTTTGATTATGCTGAGATGTTATGGTAAACAAATTTCTCAGTTCTCCTATGAAAATTATTATATCTGCTACTTCTCAAATAAATAACAAACAAGCATCAATACCTGTGAGAATACTGGATTCATGTCATTAATATTGATAACATTCACAGTAACTTCAGCAGAAGCTGATTTCTGAGGAATTCCAGAATCATATGCTACGACAGTGAAATTCAGCGATTTGACAGTTTCGTAGTCGATCCTCGATTTAGTCCTGACGATACCTGTAACACATTTATATTTTGTACAATATAAATCCACCAATGAGATTATTACACATATTGCCCTGCAACATTTTACATTCAAGAATTGTTTAGGAGATCAAAAACATTAATCCTACCACGCATGTATAAGTATTAAGTAAAAAGATGAATGTAAAATTATATCAGTCTTGGAGCTATAATTTCAGCATAAAAAGAAGTTTTGCTCATTTTTCATGACACTAATTCACATATGAGGTCTGTTCAAAAAATTCCAGAACTTTCGTTCTTGGAGCAAAATGCGGTTGGCATCGCTGCACACACCTGTGTTTAATGTAGTGCTGTATTGAGTAGAATATTGTGTCCCACAGTTTGTCAATTTTGAGATGGCAGAGTTAGAGGAATAATGCATCTGCATTAAATTTTGTGTGAAACTTAAGCAAACCTTTACACACACACATACACCAAATGATGCAGGAAGCCTAAAGTGATGAGTGCTCAGTGTTACGAGGTGTCACACGGTTTAAACATGGACGGACAGAAGTTAAAGATGACCTCCTTCAGAGCACCCTTCAACGTCTACCGACAATGCTCATGTCAGGAATGTCACTGAAATTGTGCATGCCAATTGAAGAATGCTGTCTGAGAGATTGCAGAAGAATGTAACATTTCAGTCGGACTATGTCATGAAATCTTGACATAGCATCTTGGAATGCATCATGTTGCCACCAAGTTTGTCCCACAGCTCGTGAGTCAAGACCAGAAAGACCACTGCCTAGCAATTCGCGAAGAGGTTTTGGATCGTGCAAATGAGAACGAGATGTTCCCTAAGAAAATTATAACTGGTGATGAGATGTGGGTCTACGGTTATGATGTTGAGACCAAGGTTCAATCTTCACAATGGGCTGGGAAAGGTTCTCCAAGACCAAAAAAAGGAAAATTTGCAGACAGTGCTTCGTGCAATCCAGAAAGACGTGTACCACGACTGCTTCTGGATGTGGAAACAGCATTAGGAGTGGTGTATCAATTATGGAGGAAAGTATTTCGAAGGAGACCATGCACAATAAGTGAAAGTTAAACATAGAAAAATTGTGTGGCTTAAGTTTCAGAATTTTTTGAACAGATCTCATATAGACCAGTTAAGGCAAGTCTTCTTTATGTGTATGACAGGACAGTTGAACTATATTGGTTTTGTTATTTTCACTCTCTTAATGCCTAATTTGCAACAAGTCATGGTTTTATTTTGTATAAATCATAATTTTTATGAGAACTAATATGTTGTAACTACATGTTGAACTCTTGTGTTACCATGACCTAGAACTCACTCCACACACTTATGGTGCCACTTTTTGTGGAAAATATTACTAGTACTTAATGTTCATGATTTTATTTTTTGCAGATTTAAATAAAAGCAAGTAGGATAGTTTTAATGTATTCTATTAATGTTTAAATAAAATAAAATTGTCGTTAATTTTGCTTTATTGTAAGCTCATAATTTGTAATATACCAGCAACAGCTGAAATGAGATGTGTTACTTCCCAATTTCCTGAGAAGTAACTGAAATGATACATCTACCAACCATGTGAACAGGAACTGCCACCACTTCTCCCCCCCCCCTCCCTTTTTTCTTTTTGTTAACATCCTCCAACATAATTTCATATCGGACAGTGAGTGACTGAAATGGGTGAAATGATACTCAAATGAGCCCAAGGTCCATAGAGCTTTAAGTTACCTAACATTCGTCTTCTCAGGATAAGGAAAAACCTCTGAAACAAACCTTATCCAGATAACTTACCCCAAGTGAGATTCAAACTTGCGACCTCTTGAACGTGAGGCAGACATGCTAACCAACATGTTACAGAGGTGGGTACTTCTTTCCCTGGATCCCAATTCTATAGTATGAGATGTTTGGTGCATACTATCAGCTTTGTCCATTCCTGCATTGTAAGTCTGAAATACAGCAGGTCAACTGGCTTGTAGTGTCCACTTTTCCGCCTGAGAATATCTGGATATTGAAGGAAGGTATAGCACCTACAGTGTTGTCTCTCCAATGTGTGATACCTATAGGATCAGAGCTTTTAGCCATGTCGTATATACATCCTGCCTGTTCCTTCATTTCCTTGGAAGGGATGATAGGACTGTTGTTTGGAATTCTATTTTTACTAATTGTCCCTGTAGTCCCATATCCACAAGGATTTTGAGTCATTTGTTCCATCCTAATAAAAAGGTTGTCAAATTATTATGACAAATGACAAGTCCAATTACTTTTTATGCCACTTTATTTCCTCTAAAACTGAATCACCATTCACAATTTCATGACCTTGCAACTTACAGCTGTTCTGTTCTAACATAACCTTGACACAAAACACTGCTCAACTATCCAAAGCTTGCTCTGACAATTCTACTAATTTATTCTGATAAACTCACTAATATTGATCCAACACTGACTTCCCTGTCTGTGCAGCTTGCTTACACAGCTGAGAATGAGATACCTGTGATTTCTCTGGAAACTAATGTTCTGCAAAGCTTCTCATAAAAGCCCAACATTCAAAGCTTCTCGAACTGTCTGGAATTGGCCTTTGTTCTTAGCTGATATTGTTGTGGGTGCCTAGCAATGTAGTGGTGTGAAGTAGCTGATGTTGATTCTACTTTGATGTGCGGTTGGTGCCACACTATAAACAAAATAGTAAGTGAACCATATTTGGTAGCTCATTGAGTATCTCCACTATCAGTACAACACACTTTCTCGAACATTCCATGTATTCTGCATTCCCATGAGGGTTTTTTCCTTGAAAAGTACAAACATTTATCAACCAGAGGGAGTATTTAGACACCAGATTTTACAGCTGAAACAAATATTTTCCATGAATAAACTGTTTGCAGCTATGTCTTCCAAAAATTCCAACTAAAAGTTGTCAAAATCAATGTTGTGCTCTGGTCTGAAGTGGGTGATGAATCTTTTCTTCAGCATATTCACAAATGGCTGCAGTTTCTATCTCGTCATTCATATTAGGTTGAGTGTTGTCTGCACAGTGAATGGTCCAACAGATTTCTAGAAAGCTGTCTCTTCTAATGGCATTTACAACAAGCATATTCCACAGATCTGTGACTTGTAAATATGATGTTTCACTAGGGACATTATAGCAGACAGACAAAATATATGGGACATTTTTAATTCTCTGTTGTTATTTTGGAATCTTCATAGCTGTTGAATATGGTACATTTCTTAGATTCTTCTATTATTTCATTGTCAAACATGAGTTTGAAACATTTGACAGGATTTTTTTTGATAATGATGAATATACTATCTGAGCCTTTATCTTCAGCCTTATACCACATAAAACTTTCCTTTGTATTTTTGCTCTTCTTCTGAGGTGGAGGAACTGCAATGGTTTCTGAAAAAATTAAATTATTTTGTTGTTTAACGACGTTGTCAATTGCCAGGATCACATCAGCGTCGCCGGTGTGCCGGAATTTTGTCCCGCAGGAGTTCTTTTACATGCCAGTAAATCTACTGACATGGAGCTGTCGTTTTTAAGCACACATAAAAACCATCGGTCTGGGCCGGGTTTGAACCCGCGACCTTGGGAACAGTAGGCCAGCGTCTAACCAACTGAGCCACCCAGACCGTTTCTGAAGCAACCTCATCAACTGTGCCACTTATACATTCATTGTTGGGAGAATTTCTGCTTGGCTAGAGAGCTGGCATCCTGTAAAATTACCAATCTCACTATCACCATCCCCTTCATTTGAACTTTGACATTGGTATCTGGAGGACCTATAGAAGTGCTGTCAACATTTCCTATTTTTCATCTGATTCTAAAATGTCCAAGACTTCCTGGGGAGCTATACCCCTGTTAGTAACATACAGAAAGTTATATTGTGTACACCAAGTTTATAGTGTGCTAAATAGTAAGTTGTGTTATGTGTAGTGTTATATCCGTCTGCACTTCCCTACATGAAAAGTAATGTTTACAAAGGACTAATCAACAAGTTATTTACAATTAGTTATTCATCAAATTGAAAATTATCTATAGTTTTGGTTCAATCTGTTTGAAATTTATATCATTTAAAAGCCCTCAAGAAAATATGTATTTTTTCTTCTTTTTACAAATATTTATGAATAAAATTACAGCATAGTTATGCAGGGAAATTTGCAAGATTCAGCCAAAATTATTAGTAAAAACATCTTTCAGATACCATGTTATGGTGGGTGTATGATGCTATTTCCGATTAATTTGCTACCATTAAGGTTTAAAAAGTTTGACTCTACAGCCAATAAAAATTAGTCTTCCCAAGAGACCCAATCAGGAGATTGGAATATTTGTCGGGAGGGAGAAAATGACATAGGCAGTCAAAAAGTTATATAAGCTGACTTTTGGAACACTTAAAAGACTTAGATTTAATCATTCATAGGATGAACATGTAATATGTTGGGATAAAAAATAGACATGCATAAGTGGATGTGAACAGTGATGGGAAGTGAAGATTACAAGACCCAAATTGTGTGATATAAAAATAATAGAGCATATAACATTAGAACATTGGAACTTGCAGAATTCAACAGTGATGGGAGTGCTGTTAACATTGTAATTTTGTGTGACAATTTCTAAAAAGGTGAACCTATAGAAAACCTCATTCCATGCTCCTTCTCTATAAAATTATCCACATTATCTTCAGAACCCCAGCAACCAATGTATAGGCAGACCCGAAGAAGAAGCAGCGCCCTCCTAGACTTTCAAGAAATTCATTGTGGACATTGCTGATTCCAAGTGGAAACCCAACAAAGAAACACTACATATGGTAATATATCTAAGGTAACATAAGTGTAACAGTACACTAAACCATACCCTGCATATATATATGAATGGGGTATATGCCTAGCATGTTCCTATGATCATGCTTTATTTCAGAAGAGCATAGGCACAATGTGTGCAGTAACCTATTGTTTTGTTTCATAACAACAGGAATGTCAATCATGCTGAAGGTCTTTAAATGTGTTATAAAATAATCAAAGCATAACTGTAAATGGAATAGGAAATTTACTTGAAGTGCACCAACATCTGGTGTTACAACACTAGCGATTACTAAAAGCTGGGCAATGATAATTACCTGTTTACAGATGCCAACAATATGAGTGGACAGGGTTATCACACCATTCCTTGGCTGATCTAAATTGTCAAGGATATAGTCTCCAGGGAAACACAAAGCGTTAGAAGGCAGTTAAATGGAAAGTGGTAAATCATGATCATAAGAGTATGTACGGCATTAAAGAGTTAACAAATACAGCATATTAAGGGACTGATGCATAGTCCAACAGCACCAAAGATTTATTATTAAACTTCAAAATAAAAATATATCTCCATGAGTAAATAGTGGCATTTTAGTACTATCATAAAATTATTATGGTTATATTATGGTATATGTATCCTATTTACATTGTTGTGCTGCTGGTTATATCCTTAACATGGCCTTATGAGTGTTGGTGCTGGACAACATCAAACTCAGAAAGCAATTTATATTGGTTACTAAACAATTAAAATTTTATACCAAGATATAAATTACAAGTAAAGCTACATTTTATAAAAAATAAGAATTATAAATAGACATTACTAAAACAGTATGTTTCCATTCCTGCAAATCTAGGCATAGGCAATGTATTCCATTTCAGAAATACAGTAGAACCCCGTTAATCTGAGTTAATTGAGGTGTGGTGTGTTTGGATTATCCGAAAAAGCAAAAAAGTATATAAATTAAGCTATAGGATTAGCAACTAGAAGGCAAGGTAGCATAGCAATATGAGGAAGTGACAATGTTGTGATTACCATGCACAACATAATGAGTATGTATTCAACATAACAACAATTTATTCTTCTGACCTGTGGACATAGGCGATTGCAAGCGATGGTGGCAGTGCATAGGTAGTTCACTTTGTTTCAATCATTCTACAGTAATTTATGCTGTTTGCTCATAAATTAATACAGAACAGTGCTTGTTTATGTTATACAATACACTATGTTGTCAACTAAATGAAAACATAGTTCCTGTACATTAAAGCAAAAACTGGAAGTGATTAAGCAACTTGACAAGTTACAAGAGCTACAAAATTGGCTACTGAATTTGGTGTTAGGAAAGCCACTATAAGTGACTGGAAAAAAAATGGGGTGAAAACTGAGAACTTCTGCAGCACAATGTTCTACTCTACACCACACATAAGCTTTTTATTGTTCCTCTAAATTATGGATTTTGTGTTCATATTATCTGGAATTTTGTATTTGCGAGGTTTGGATTAGTGGGGTTCTACTGTACAAAAACTTATGAAGTTGAAAGAAGCTTTAAGAGTATCTTAGCAGGAAAGCCGATCTCCTTAATCCTAGTTCACATTTAATCACTGAAATCAATAAACGTTATTCTTATCATTGAAGATTTATAGCATAAGCAAGTTATTTTACAAGTACTTACCAGTAGCATTGTTTATTTCAAAATATTCATTTTTTGGCTCAATGGTGTAACCAAGAATGTTAGAGTCAATGTCATTGGCAACAAAAGTATGCACAATTGTACCAATTGGCTGCTCCTCTAAAATTTCTATAGAGTAACGTGGGTTCTGTGTTGTCCATGGTGGTGCAAATGTTGGTGGGTAGTCATTAACATCAATTATTGTAACCACCAAAATACCTGAAATAAATTAAAGGGTAAATTACTGACATCCTTAAACAGACATATGCCACAAAAACTAAACATGTACATCAGTAATTCATGTTATTTACTATACTATTATCTACTTTACTGGTTTTACATAATTTTGTGTGAAGTGGCTCCTGATCCTATATTACTATTCACTGGTAGTTTCCATTTATTTTTCACCTTATACAAGAGTTGTCCTAATTGTATAAAGTTTTTGCTTTTACTAAAATGTATCTTTCCAGTTTGAAACATTATCTGTAATGTATATGTGTAATTAGTAATTACATCAGTTTGTGTGTTCTAGATCTTTTCTTTATCCATACAATGTTCCTATTGTCACTGGTTCAATAACCTCTAGATCGGATGTCTCTGTAATATTCAATTCATCATCTCTCAGATCTATCACAACTTTTCCACCATGACAGACATCAATAATAGCCTTCAAGTCCCAACATTTTTGTTCTTCCCTAATCATGTGTTGAACACAATCAGTCCACTTGTACTTAGCATAGAACAGTAAAGCACCCAGCACATGCATGTCTTAGAGTTTGAAGATTCTGTTATTCCTGGTGATGTAACCTTTAACTTCACTCCATACCATGATCAAGTAGCAGTGATAAGATGGTAATCAGAGTACAGTGTAACCCACAAGCTTAACTATTTTATCAATTACATATTTTTCATGTTCTTAATCAGGCCTTTACAACTCAAGCACTTAGTGCTAGGGTGTGCTGGTGTGGAACTCAGTGGTCCCGGTGTCTTCCTTAGGTAGCGGCCATTGCAACTGCATGTGTACAACAGACAGTAAGAGATGTGGTGTTAAATAGGATATAGCAGATAGCAAAACAGTTATTACAGTTTCACCTATGTTACAAAATTTTGTTTAATTTTGCATGGGAAGATTTATATTTTGCTGCCAATACTGAAGGTAAAGTCCAAAGCTTAATTTGCCAAAGAAATTAACAATATGGCACCTAACTGAAAAAGAACCTCTAATTTCCAAACAGAGCTGATAAAACTACAGTGCAACACAATCCTAAAAGACAGGTCCAATCACTACAGGAGTAATTTAATTAAATTTTACAGTGTTAATCAACAGAAATTTCCCAAAATTTATGCACTGCCTTAAAATTTGTATAAATGTTCAGTACAACTTATGCATCTGAACAGATGCTTTCAATTATGAATTTAAATAAAAGTAAAAGCAGGATGCTATCTTAGAAGAGGTACTATGAATTCTACCACCAAATCTATTGTACCAAATATTCATAAATTAGTTGCTGCAAAACAATGTCAAAAATCTACCTAAAAGCAAAATGTACATAAGGGCAACCAAAATATATGTAAAGAATAAATGGTGTGTTTGTATGTTCACAAAATTGTCATTAATAATAATTGTATTGGTACGCTGCACACTAACTTAACGACCTGTCCCATTCAACCGTCAACACAACATTCACCCCACCACAGGTGCTTCGACTACCACAATACTTTCTTGGTTCTGCTTCTGCCACTTACCTTCCCCCACCTCTCTGGTGCCCAGCTCAGTACCAGTGCTACTGTTGACACCAGTAGGGCCCCAGCAGCACCTGAGTTACAAACGCTTGCCCTTAAGCATAAGACTTAACCAATGCAAGCAATTCTGCCTTTGCCAGACCCTCATCGAAAGCAATGCTTTTTACTCTGTAGCCGATGTATAATTCAGATTAATGGGATGCAATCATGTAAGTAGCAATGAATTTCCATATGTGTGCTACATGCTATTTAGAGATACACCAAATTAATGTGCTTTATGGTGAAAGAAGAGACCATACGTGGGATTTGTGGTGGACAAAGTGACATCTGGGCAGATTTTTTCCAGATCCTCCAGGTTCCTCCACCATTTATTGCACCAACTACCCCATCATCACTTTTGCTTTCATCCATTTCACCCTCATCTCATATAATCTCCTTCCTCACTCTCATGCCAGGGTTTGGACTGATCATCCTTCCTGGGTATGCTCTCTGATCTAGTGTTCATCTACTTGACAGGCATTGAACCCAGGCACCCACTTTGAGTCCTGTAGGGAGTAAGTCCTCCATACAGTGAGGACAAACAGAGAAAGAGAAAGAACTGGTGAAAAATGCATATTATACATCAAGTAGCGAAATTCAGTAATCTGTCCACTAGGATGTTCTGTCATTACAATTGTACATAGGTGTGGAGTGATATAAGCCAGTGATATGTTTACATCTACTTCATTCTCCTGCTGGATAGAGTGCTGAGCTAAATGCTTTCAGCACAAACTTTATTGACAAACTGATTGGTACACGTGAAATACAGAGAGGCTGTAAGGAATCATCAGGAAGAAAGAGCATTTGATTCACATATATGCACAAGTCTGCTGTAGCATATCACTTTTGGCCATTAAATCATAAAGTAAAACAAAGGATAAAATTAGTGGAACATGTAAAGATGCCATTAGAACTCAGCACTTGGTAGATCATCTTTATCATCAAGAATCAAGAAAGGATTATTAATTATTATTTATTTATGCCAACAAACTTACTGTTGGTGTTTTTAAACACACAAGCCGTGTATGGGCAAAGTTTGAGAGGTAGAACTGGAACTTAAAAATTCAATGCCACAACTGGGATTTGAGCCACAGACCTTCCGCTTACCAGGTGGCTGCTCTAACCATTGAGCTATTGTGACAAACTGCCAGAATGGATTATTAATTTTAAATCACATTCATGAACATTTACTTACTTAGCATTTATTAATGTTGTTTATTTAGCACTTTAACTTGTTTACTCACACTAAAAACAACATAACCAATGTGATAGTACTTTATTATTCACATCAGTGTACAGTCTGCATTTTGCCAGCCCATCTACCAGGTGACAAATCCATGAGGCGTATCGGAAAGAATGTGAAACTGCGGAGTTGTTTACACGAGCTTATAGCACATATATGGCAAGACAGTGTATGTACACTCTGTTCAGATGCAATTATGTCTCCAGGACAGCAACGTCTCTTATCGACAGACACAAAAGATCATCCATTAATGCTGCATTACTGACTGTAAGCCAAGTTAACAGTATTTCGCTGTTCTAGTAAATAAGATAAGAAACAAATGCAGCGCTCGACCACCAAAGTCAATATGCCTGGTTGCCTTGCCAGAAGTAGATGTGTGAGTTTTATGTATCCTCAACCCTCTTGTTTATAGTATTGCTACATTTCCTTTTTAGCTTTCCTTTACCTTTTACCAACTCCATGTCAACAACCACACTGCTTCATGGTTAATATGTACATTACAATGAGAGATATGGTTTGTAAATATACAAGACTCCCCATGGTTTAATGCTGGATTTAGTGTTGTTTTAATTGGTGAAAACATCTTAAGGCATGTCAGGGAAACATGTCATTTTCGAGTGCCTGCAATGTACCTGAAATGTTTTTAAGTCTGAATTTATGGAAATAAGAAGTGTAATTATTTCCTTCAGTCAAGCTACAGATATTTAAAAGCATGTTTAACTCATTTAAGACTTAATAAGGTAAATAAAAAATATGTGTAGCTCCAGTGAAGAAGTAAATCCAGATCTTTCACGTGGTATGGCCAAGTTAAAAAATTACATTTATCAAAATAATGACAAAGAAGTGAATTTCTAAATGTTTGACATATTTTGGCTAATGAATTACATTTTATCAAGGTTGCATTCCACTTCCTATCACAATAAAAACTAGACTGCCTCTGTGGTCTGGTGGTTAGCATGCTAGCCTTCAAATCCAGAGGTTTCAGGTAATGACTCTTGACTGGATGGTGGGAATGTTTCTTTAGCTAGGATTATCTTCCATCCTCTCAAGAGTCTGGAAGTATCAACAGGTGTGTGAATGTGTGTGTGAATTTAATGTAATAAGTTAACCCAAGATCAAAACCACTGTAAAACAAGTGAATATAATCACCGTTGAGCAATTGTTCCAAATGAAAAAAGCTGCTGATATGATCTTAGATGTTAAAGGGGGCTTATAAATGGAACATTAAATGATGATGATGATGATGATGATGATGGTGGTGGTGGTAGTGGTGGCGGCAGCAGTGGCGGTGGTGGTTGTGCGATGGCGGTAGCAGTGGTGAATAATAATAATAATAATAATAATAATAATAATAATAATAATAATAATAATAATAATAATAATAATAATAATAATAATAAAAATAATAATAATAAAAATAATAATAATAATAATAATAATAATAATAATAATAATAATAATAATAATAATAATAATAATAATAATAATAATAATAATAATAATAATAATAATAATAATAATAATAACAATAATAGTAATAACAACAGTAACAGCAACAATAGTAATGATGATGATGATGCTGATGATGGTGAGTGAGTGAGTGAGTGAGTGAGTGAGTGAGTGAGTGAGTGAGTGAGTGAGTGAGTGAGTGAGTGAGTGAGTTGGGTTTAAGGGCCCGTCGACAACTAGGTCATTAGGGCCCGAGATGGTGATAGTGATGATGATGAGGGTGATGATGATGATGATGATGATGATGATAGTAATAATAGTAAAATAAAAAATAAATAAAACATGTTTAGTTCCTCCATCGAGTTTCAGTCAATTGTGCATAATTTCACTGCAACATTTTCTTTTGGCTGACAAAGCTCACAGTTAGATGCAGTACAGAAAACTTTTGCTGCAGCCTCAATTCAGAAACATTTAATTAGTTATGTAATTTGTAAATGACAGACTTTTTGGAGGTGCTTTATCTACAATACCCTTAATTTTGTACAAATTTCAAGCAAATTTGAAAGCTATTGACAAAATTTCCTCAAACTCCTGTATATAAAATCTCAACTCCATGAGAGGTAGAACCAGGACTGAAAGACTCAATGTCATAGCTGGGATTTGAATCACGGATCTTCCACTTCACACGCAACTGCTATATCCACTGAGCTACCATGGCCAACTTGCCAGTATGACATTAAATTTCCCAACCGATTTGTACTTACTCGGTTAGACCATAAGGGAATTTCACATCAGACATAAATAGCCCAAGGGCAACTTACAATCATAAGTACTTTATGTCCTGGGTTTAAATAACAATTCTCAACTCTATATTTTCTATAGTTGGCCAGTTTTTTCATTCTTAAAATAGTCAGACAAAGAAATAGGTACTGCTTATCAAAATTGCATTTTAGGAGACAGTAATTTTCAGCAACTGAAAAATATCAGAGTAACAGAAATCAATATTCTAAATACCTTTTCCTTGCTGAACGTTAGATGCAGTAGTATCAGTGACTAGAACAGTCATGCGCACTACAGCAGCGACCTCCCTGTTCAGTGGCTTCTGGACTAGCACCTCCCCATTGGACTGATCAACTGCAAAGAACTCCTGTGGAAAATATGTACATGTTTCCTTAAAATATTGTAGAAAAATTTCATGTGCAAATACACAACTTTTTCCAACCATTACAAATTCACACTTATTCCTTATATATTATAGCACTCATTAAAAAGAGACTCTTCTGTGTTATGTTATTTATAATACATACTTGTTTAGAAATTATTTTAAGTTAAACAATAAGTACTTGTATGTACAGCATTCAAATGTTTGTTGGGAGCAAACTTTGGGAGAGAACACAAGTTCACAATGTACGTTATACGATTTTTACATGTGGTCACATGGTATCAACTGATTGTTTACTGCACAGTTTACACACACAGGCTTCAGCAGCTTCATCAAAATCCATTCAGAACCAAGAGAACCTCAAGGGCTATTCACAGAAAATTCAAGTTAAGTTCCTTAGTTGTGCAAATATCTGAAGCACATCTAACACATTTTAAGCAAAATCGTTCAAGTCCCATGCAAAGGACTGTGGTGGGGAAGATGTTCTTGCAAATATTTGTCTGACATGCTTAAACAATGTCTGACTGATTTATGAAATGTTTATTTTTCCGATTCTTATTTTTGAGTTGTGCTATTCACAAATACACAGACAATCATCTAATATTGCTTTTCTTCTCCCCAAAATATGTATTTATGGTGAAATATCAAAATCAAATTGTTTGGTAGAGTGCCGTACTAAACAGAGTAAAAAGGATATTCTCTATTAAATTAATTAAACTTAATTTCTTTAACATCCTCTAGCTGAAGGTGATATTGGATGATGAAAGGAAACCTGAAATGAAGTGAGAAACTTAAAGCAAATATTCTTGATGTTCACCCTAAAGACAGGAAAATTACCAAATGAAAACCTCCCTACTGGGATTAAACACCAAGTGTGTACATTACCCCCATATAAAATTTGTTGTGGCTATTAAATTCCTTAGCATGGAATGAAAACAAAAAAGATGTTTCCTAGATTATTTAAGTTCAACATCTCAAAACAATTTCTTTACTGGTTTTATAATCTTACAATAGAGAATCATTATTTGCTTTGATGAGAGGATTGAAAAGATAAAGTATCTGATTGGTTAAGAACTTTTACATTTCCTATTCATGAGCATTTTGAAATGTGGTCCTGGGATTACCTAGTGCAGCCCCTAATGGGTAGCCCTAGCTGAGTTGGGAAGAGTTGGCAGGAAAGGGACAGTAGATGACATAGGATTGAATAAGGCTGGTAGTGCACCTGCCCTATGTGCGAGGGGTCCCTTGTGGGAACTGTTCTATTGCCAAGATTACTCCTAACTTCCCCGGAGTCTAAAAATATGAAAGCGTGTATGAATGTGTATGTGATCTAACATACAAAACACATGAAAAACACACACACACACGCACAGACACACACACACACACACAAATAGAGACTGAAGTGACATGAGTATGCCCATAAGGTTGCTGCTATGGGCATATCTTCTGGAACTTACAACTTCTCAACCTACAGTTTACAAAGCATACTAAAGTAATACTTTTGCTGATAGGAACAAGCAAAGATGAAGTCGAAAATTACATAAATATAGAAATGTAGTACAGTGAAACCTTGTTTATCCATCCTAATTGGCACCAAATACAATCCCGAAAATAAAAAATCTGGAGGATCCATGTCATATGGGTAATAAGAAAAACAAAATTCTTAATTCCTTAAATAAGCAGACTTGCCATTTATGACGATAAAAAACTGTCTTGTAACACAATTATGTACAGTTCATGTATGTATTGTTTACAAGACATTAAAACTATAAATATCTTATTCACATAAAATCACATTATTTCTTGTACACTGAATTACACTCCCGAACACTTTGATAAGACACAAAAACACATGCTGTTGAAAACAGTAGGAAAACTGAGGAGATTGGGGGAGGTGTAGGGATCAAGGTCAAAGCTTTCTGGTGCTATTTAAAGCTGGTGAGACATACTGCGCTGGCACTGTGTGACACACTACTAAATCTTTCTTAAACTCAACAGGTAGCATTTTACAGAACAGTACAGTACAATATGTATTACCATAACTTATTGCACATTTTATGCAGGAACCGTATATTAAATCAAGCTAAAAAGCAAATAATTGGTGTACATACTTATGGTTACATTCTTGCTATTATAGTTAAGTTTATTATATACTGTGAGCATTAAATTTAAAAAATATATACCTACAAATCTGATCTGGATAAGTGAGAGCTGGATAAACAAGGTTTTACTGCAAATAGAAAAGTTGTCAAGGCACAAAAAAGTGGATTTCAATGAAAATAGATCAAAAGCTATGATGATAACCAAGAAAAATCAACAAGAAGAAAAGGCACTGACAGTTTTTCTCAATAACAAGCAAATCAAACAACTGGACCACATTAAATACCTTGGCATAATCAAAGATTCCAAGTTCAACTTCAAAGCTCATATAGATTATACCACTACAAGGTGCACCAAGCAGGGGACTGAGCTACAAGGCATTAAAAGCAATTTACAAAGGAGTAATTTTACCCTTACTATTATATGGAGTGCCAGTCTGGATTTATGCATCAACAATAAAGTACAACCAGACAAAGTACAAGAGGATACAAAGACTCATTAGCATTTGAATAGCTAAAGCTTTCCTTACCATGTCCAGTGAAGTGTAATGTATAATAACAGGATCAACTCCAATAGTAGTTAAGATAGAAGAAGCAGCTGTTATACATAAGACAGTACAGCAAGGAGAAAGTTCAAGCATGTCTATTGACTTACCGATTCTACTACAAACCTGGCCTAACCCTGCAGACATAACCACAATTAAGAGGAACATTTAGATTACACATTCAAAGTATAAATGGACAGAAGCAAAGGTCAAGGTGGAGTTGGATCTGGTGTTGTAATATTCACAGAAGAAGCTCTGGTGCACACAATGAAATTTAGATTGCACAGTAACTGTTCTAAGCAACCAGGTAAAACAACTGGCAGTTATAAGAGCCTTGGGGAAAATACAAGAACTAACTACACCAAGATAGAAGGGAGAAAAGTTGCAATATATACTGATAGCCAGATTGCACTTGACTTCCTGAGGAATTCTGCTAACCGTAATAAACTCATTCACATCATACAAAACAAAATTCAGCTCCTCAAAGCAGGAAAACATCAAATTTTATTCAGTGGAAGAAGCAGCAGGAGACAGTGAAAATGAAATATGTCATAATAAAGTTCCTAAGAGTCTCTTACTGGCAGATGCACATGAAATGAACCTCCTCAATAAATGGAAAAAAATGGCAAAAGATTGAAGTGGAAAAGCATTCTTTCCCAAAGTAAAGGAAAGGCTTGGATCTACCATCTTCACAATAACACCAAGTAGGTGTGACAGCACTTGCACATGCACACAAATTTGCACGATATAGTTGATCAGTGGATAATTCATATATGAGGATTATGGAATAACTTACTAAAACTAATCCCCGGCACTACAGCCCATGAAAAGCTAAGCCTTACCACCCAGCTGCTGCGTGCCCCACCTCGGCCCACTACAGGCATCATTTATGGGGTGCAATACTGGAGGGTGGTACATGGTCAGCATCCCGATCCCTCCTGGCCAGTTATGCAGCCTTCACAACTTGGGGCCGCTACTTTTCCATCAAGTAGCTCCTCAATTGGTCCCCCGGGGACTAACGAGGCTGAGTGCACCCCGTGCCAGACCTCTCAGAGGGGATAAAATCCCCATGCTGGTACCAGGGATTGGACCCAGGTCCTCTGCGCCAGAGGCAAGCGTGCTACCAACCGCGCTACGGAGGGAGTCGATTATAGAATAAACTGAAATTAAATATTGAAGATATAGAAAAGCAAGAAACATGGAATATTCCAGGAGATAAGGGTACTTTAAAATATTATAGAAAGTTTAAGAAAGGATCGGGGTGGGAAATATATATAGAGGTTTAAAAAAATTGGGTAGAGAATGACTTGCATGGGGGAGAGTAGGTATAATGTGATTTAGTAGGTTAAAAGCTACAAAAGAAGTATGTCCATTATATGAAAATATAGGCAAAGATCTTCACTGTTATAGCAGAAACTATAAAAATGTGTTGCTTGTGCACATATAAATAAATAAAGAGAGCAAAGAAATAGGGATGGAAACATTTTTCATAGGAAAAACCACATATAAATGGCAACTTTTAATCACATATATAGCTTGAGTGAAGTAGGATCTGTTCTAGAAAATAATCAGAGTTTGAGAGGTAGAACTGGAACTGAAAAATTCAATGCCACAGCCGGGAGCAGTTCTAATTTTACCTCTCAAACATTGCCCACACATGGGTTGCATGTTTAAAACACCAGCAGTAAGTTTGTTGGCATAAATAAATAATAATAGTGTTCACTGCATGGGATTCAAAATATTAAGTGCTTCAAGAAAAGTGAAACATATTACAAAACTGTAATGCAAACCTATAGAAATAAATAAATTGAATTGTGGCATTGAATTTTTAAGTTCCAGTTCTACTTCTCAAACATTGCCCACACAAGGTTTGTGTGTTTAAAAACACCAACAGTAAAGTTTTTTGGCATAAATAAAATAATAATTATTATCTGAAGGTTATTTAATCCCGGGAGATAAAGTACTTGCAATAGTAAGTCACCATTGGGATAATTGTCTCTGATGTGAGACTGCCTTTGTGGTTTACCAGGAGAGCACCCACCTAGTAAGCGGAGGGTCTGTGGTTCAAATTCCAGCTGTGGTATTGAATTTTTAAGTTCCAGTTCTACCTCTCAAATAATTACTTTTTTATTTAGGCCAAAAAACTTACTTTTTATTCATTTCTGAATATTTTTTACATTATGTAAACTGTTACTTCAGTCTACCTACCTTATATGAATCATCATGTGTTATCTGTTTGCCATTCTTATCAATTGCAGTTATTGGTTCTATAGCAGCAAAATGCAAAGCCTCACTGTTGTTCACATCGGGATCAAGTGCTTTCAATGTGTAGAACACAGTTCCTGGAACTGTATCTTCAGTCACCTGCACAACCAAATGTGTTCTACCATTAGATATATAAGTTATCCATTTTCTAAATATTTTATTTTGTAGATTACATAGGCTGACCCAGAGAGGGACTAAGTGAGATTTTAGCCACCTCTTTATTATGGAAAAAATGTGATAAGGGTGTTGCATTGTTTTGCTTTGATAAAATCAAACCAACTGTTATTTTATTTACTTACGAGGGCTGTCCCAAAAGTACCTGACCTAACAAAGAAGCACAACAATTTTGGGAGAAAACATCTTTATTTCTCTGCGAAGTCTCCTTTCAGCTCAATACACCTTCCCAGTGATGCTTAATAGTTTTGATACCCTGTTTATAGTGAGAACCATGGAGCTATGCAAAACAGCCATCAACTGCAGACTCAACCTCTTCACCATTGGCAATCTTTTACCACCAAGTCATTTCTTCAAATTTGGAAACAGAAAATAATCAGAGGGGGCTAAATCTGGTGAATGGGTGCATGAGGAAGCAATTCAAACTTTAACTACTTGATTTTGACCATGGAAATGATGGATGTGTGAAATTGTACATTGTCTTGATGAAACAAAACTTTCTGTTTCACTAAATGCAGCCATTTTTGCTTGATATTGCACATTATTCATCTAATCAAAAATTATCCCGTGTTCATCCAAAAAAATTGATGCCATGACCTTGCCTGCAGGTAGAACTGTCTTCGCCTTCTTTGGAGCTGATTCTCTGCTTTCAATTCACTGCTTGGACTGTTCCTACATCTCAGGTGTGAAGTGATGGACCCATGTTTCATCCACGGTTATGAATCAATGCAAAAACTCAATTTTATTGCAGTGAAATGTTGTCATATGGTCAATTGAAACATCCTCACAATGCTGTTTTTGTTCCCTAGTGAACATCCATCTGGCACACAGCTTTCTCATTGCCAAATTTTCAGTCAGTATGCAATGTACAGCACTTTTTAAAATACCTTCGATTTTTGCTAGCTCATGCACTCTCAGTTGATGGTCATCCAATACCATTTTGTGGATTTTCTTCACAATTTTTGGCATGGCCACCTCATTTGGTCAATTACTGCGATGTTCGTCTTGGCAGTTCGTACAGCCTCACTTAAACTCTGGCACCAAATATGCCATATATATGTGGTACATGAAGGAGTAGACTCCCACAGAGTAGAATCTAGCTCAGTTAGATTAAGACCTTTATAATTAATGGGAGGCTTACTGGAGTCAAGAGAGCAGGTGGTCTGTTTAAGGTTTTACCTCTCCATTACTGGGAGCAGTATGTTGGATTCTTTGCTAGAAATTGTTCAAGGAAGCTACAAACTAAAACTGCCATTAGAACTTTCTAGTCACAATTTCAGGAAACAAAATGAACTATGAGCAACAAGAAACAGAACAAAAAATTGTAATGCATTCCATACACTTATATTACAAACATATTAGGATGGTGCTTTGATATGAGGAAAACGTTTATTGTATCAAATTTCTAAGTTGGTTAACCAAAATTATGCTGGCAGAATTGCAAACAGGTGAAATGTGTCCTCAGTCAGTCACAAATAAATGATGTCTCAGTGCTCCAACTCTATTTTCCAAGCTGCTGTTGACAAGCCATTTCTGTTCCTGATGTATTGTGAACCAATCTTATTTCTCTTTGCTCCTGGTTCCCATTCCTGGTATAATGTGAAGTAGTCTCAAGGGAAAACTGGAATAAACACTATCCAAACTAATTGTAAGACTAACCAAGATTTGAATGTGACCTAGACATCTTAAATCTATCCTAAGAAGCAAGCACTCCTGTTTTTAATACACAGGAAGTGTCTTTTTGTTCTACATTATTATGTACATCTATATATACAAGTGGCAAACATACATTCCTTTCAAATTGTACACATTATAGGAGCTACAGAAAATGGTGACTTGTCTCACCAACTTCTAATTTTATAATGCATTTCAAATGCCAAGACAACGTAATGAAATGAGTGATGATCATACCTCAGCCCTTTGAGTTGAAGGATCAAAGTATGGATCTTTGTCATTACTGTTGAGAACCATTACTGAGAGTGTAGTTGTTCCAGTGAGAATGGGAGTGCCTGAAACAAAACAGTAACAGCTACAGAATAACCAAAATAAAACTTGTCCCATTTATATCTGAAATGCTTATTTCCAAAGTATCCTAAATCCACGATAAAAGAATCTCCAGATATTTTTTTTGTTTTCAGATAAAAATTTCATGTAGAATTATTATTATGATTCATTATGGTTTATAACTTTAATATTGATATTGGCACTGACTTACCAAATCAATCACCATTTGAAGTAGTCACATGACCACTTAAGAAGTTTTGGAGGTAAAAATAATTTATAAATTAATATTACTACATTTTTATAACCATTTACACAGGGAATATAAACTGCCGGGAACATAAC
Source organism: Tenodera sinensis (assembly GCA_030765045.1). Lineage (NCBI taxonomy): Eukaryota > Metazoa > Arthropoda > Insecta > Mantodea > Mantidae > Tenodera > Tenodera sinensis. Next base: position 291,048,191 of record CM060962.1, on the reverse strand, counting down.
TTTTTGAAACTTGAGGTATAAATCTCTTTTCTTTCTGCAAAAATGTAAAAAAAATCAACCAGTTTTAAGAGAGTTTGAAAATAACCTCTTCATATAAACTTTAGTGGTGAGTTGAAAAATTTACGTGGTTTCCATAGCAGCAACTCAGAATCAGTGAGCGGTGGTTAGAAGATACAAACATCTTTGAAGTGACAGGAAAATCTGATGCTTATTTTAACTATATTGTCAGTTTACTAGGAAAACCTGCTGACTCGGTTTGTTACAAATTGGGTTATTATCACTTCCATATGCATTATATTCAGCTCTACAGTATGCAAAAGCTGTTAAACGATAGCTCTATCCAGTGCAGAGTTATAAATGTAGTTGAAATGTGTAAGTACAAACGTACTGTATTCTAGACAGGGAAAATCCACAAGCGGCACAAAGGGTGTTTTCCTTGACAATGCTTATACATCTAATTGTAGACAGTGAAAATCTGCAAACTGCAAATCAATTGTTTTCCTGCAAAAGGCTGCTATAATACTACAAGACTGTGGACAATGAAACCCCACCAAAGACTTAAAGCACAATTTCCCTCACATTATTAAGATGTCTTTATAGCCACACTGCTTTTGTTTCCCTTTTCTGAGCAGAAATATGCAAACATAGTAATAATGTCAGCTTCTAAAGTGTGTTCCACTTGCTACCAAACCTGGACATTGATTACTGTTGTCTGGTGCAATTTAGAGTAACAACAATGTGCTTGTCTGCTGGCTTTCAAACATAGATTGGAAACTAATCTGTTTGTTGCTGATAACAGAGGAATGGGCACCTTTCAATAAAACTGACCCAAATACAATCCAAAACATAAAAAGTCATAATGAAAGCTTTCGTTTATTTCAGTATCTCACAAACCTTTCAAAACCAGATAACGAAGTGTCCCTGTTTTCAGGTACTTGCAAAGCTCAGATCCACAACTAACACATTGCTGCCTTTTCCTATCCTTAGTGGAGACATCTCATCTTTAAGTCAAAGAACATAAATTTACAAGGGGCAGTCATTCTTAGATGGTAGTAGATTCCACTTACAGTGCAACTGAAAAAGTAAGGGAATTTGTTCCAGTTTATATAATGCAGGACAGTTCACAATTTTAGAACTGCACACTATGGGGGCCTAAAAGTAAATAGCCTTATGAAGTCGAAGAGATCAACATTTAATGATTTTACATTTGCAATAAATATTTACATAAATGATTTCCAGTAGATTCTGTTTCTTATACTTGTTGATAGGCAAAACATTTTGGTACATTCTGGTTAAATCACTTTGTGATCTAGGGCATTTTGCCATAGACTGCCAGTGACTTGTGTTCATCAGTATGGTGATATGTATAAAAATTATTCCGAGATTTTTCTTGTAATATTTGAAGCTTTTCACAAGGAGTCAGTTTTTTGTTTCACCATACATGTTTTTAATCATACTTTTAGATAACTGCCTCAACTCAAGAAAAATCTTTTTGGGGTCTAACCATATATTCTGTCTCAAATGTTAAGTTGACGTGTCCTATAACATATGTATCATGTTTCTATGGATGAAATAAATACAATACAAACAATACAATATACTAATGCAGTACTGATTTTCTGATTTGTTGAAAGATCTCTGACTGATCACGTATTTCAGCAGCTCTGGCAACAATGTAGACAAGATCTCTGCAGACACTGCTGGAGCATGGCATCCTTGTGTTGGAGACTGTTGTACTAATGTTGCCATCTGGTGTCTTTTCAAGGAATTTCTTGCAGAAGATGTCACTTGGAGGTAGTTCAAAGTTGAAAATAACATAATCAAAATTTTATACAATTTGATTTGACTGAGACACTGCACTTCACATACCTTTATTTTCCTTCAACGTGTTTTGGTTTCACTTGAAGGCATTACCAAGAATTTGACTTAATGAATCAGATTTTCCACTTTGAGTTACCTCCAAGTGACATCCTCAGTATGAAATTCCTTGAAAAGGCACCAGATGGCAACATTAGTAACAGTCTCCAACACACGGATACTATACTCCAGCAGTCAGCATCATGTTGGTGATGGGAGCAACAGCTCATGAAACATGTCGCATTTTACATACATGTAAATGATGTAGGGTCAGTAAACCGACTTACATGTGTTATCATTAGACGTTTACACATCACAATATAAAACTTCCAACAAATCTGTGATATTCTTTAAAAGCTTATATTATGATGTATTTCAAGTTAATCAATGGCAGAAATGGTTTCATTACATACTCCAATGAGGTATGTACAAGAGGCATACAGAAGGCTGAAGCAACAATCAAATGTTTATAAATTCAATTGCTATATCTTGGCTTTGAAGTTGCATACTATTTCTATGCATTGATGAGAAACAAAAAAATTCTGATTTAGCATCTCAAAGATGTATGAAAAAGTAATCGAAAATTCAAACTAATAGCAACAAATATCTGTGAAAACGTTAATTCCACAATAAAACTCAAAGCCTTACCTCCATCGATAGCTATGATTTCTATGTTGTAGCTGCTTCTACGATCATAATCCAATTTGCTAGCTATTGCTACTACTCCAGTTTCTTCATTTATATTAAAGTCTTCATAGGCACCTTTCTGTATACGATATCTGACTTGAGCATTCAAGCCAGAATCTGCATCAGTGGCGGCAACTCTCTCCACGCTTGTACCTGAAACAATTCCAACTCATTGTTGTTAACAATAAGTAATAGAGAAATTTAATAACAGAAAGTTTTTAAAAATATTTATACCTTCAAAAATATATAATATAATTATAAACTTTAAAAATGTACATTTTTTTTTTCAAATAATAAATTCACAAACATTGTTTAACTAATTTGAATAAATATACTGGCTGTAGTAATCTAAGGTGCATTGCAAAATGATACAACCACCTGTGTGTTATAAAAAGGACAGGCAAATATATAACATAAAGCTTATACATATGACTCAGGTATTTATTAGATACATATATTTTAACATCATGTAATGCATATGTGGGTCACAAACTGCACATTGTACAGAACTCAGATACAAATCAACACTTACCACATTCCTGGTGTTATAAAATGATACAACCAACTCATCTCAATAGCCAGTGTAGGAGCCTTGTTTGAGCACAACCTTGAAAACGCGACCACACATGCTGGATACAAGTTTCTGGAATGTGAACACCTCTAAGTTTTTCCTAAAAGATATGAGGGCAGCTTTCAACTCTGCAATATTAGAATACTATTTGCCATCAGCATACACTGAGCAACATAATATGCCCCATAGGTTCTCCATAGGGTTCAGATCTAGAGAATTTGCAGGGCGGTCCATTACATGCACTCCAGTATGTAGAAACCATTCCCAGGTGCAGTTTGCAGTGTGAATACAAGCATTGGCCTACTGGAAAATCCAACACGAACCTCCAATTGCTTCCCCAAATGGTAAAAGATGAGTATCCAGCAGATCTTGGTAGTGAGTTGCTTTTGTTTGGCCCATTGGGAAAGCAAGGTTTGTTGTGCCACAAAAACCAAACACAGCCCAAACCATTAATGAACCTCCTCCTTGCTGCCATTTGGAAAATATATATTCTTCCTTCTGCAAATCATCCAACAGTAAGCTATTCTACCTGGGCCATCTAAACTGAATTTTTTTCATCACTCAACACTACTTGCTTCCATTGGGGTTTCCAGGTCACATGTTCCTTTGCCCAGGATATCCGTCTTTTCTTATATATATCAGTAAGCAGAGGCTCCCGTTTCTTTTTCTTGTACAACATGAAGTTCTTCTTGGCTACCACTCAGGATAGCTTAGACTTGTGCATGCAAATATTTGGATCTTGAGCCAATCTTCCCAGGGAGGTTTCACCTGCACTTAATTGTTTAAATACACTTCTCTCCTGCCTGGGTGTTAGTTTCCTTGAGCTTCTAGAGGACTTCTTTGTGCCATAATTTGTCCCAAGGTGCAAAAAATTGTTCCCAATGGAAGGAGATCTATGAATCCTCCTTGCTATTTCTCTAGCCAACAATCCTTCCTTGTTATAAGCAATTATTTGCCCACTCTCCTCACCTGATAACACTGGTTGACATCCCATTTTCTTGAGCGCTTCCTTCACCACTATTCACATCAAATACTGGTGTGAAACTATGTAAACAGTCAACTCAATGTATCTACGCCCTCTATGACTACTATTATCAGTGGATAAAATAGAGAGGTGGGTATGAAGCATGGTTGTATCATTTTGCAACAGTCAAATGGTCTCGTGGTTGGTTACTGTAAGGCAAAGGGGTCAAATATTTCTGTGTTTTGTCATGAATACAGGTATGTCAACTATGTTGCATTAGATATATCTATACAAGCTTATTAGGTACTTATGTCACACTACAGCTGAAAACGGGGTGGTTGTATTATTTTGCAACACACCTTATAATCCTTGTCATAAAGCAAATTCTGTAAACACTGTTAATGTTAGTACCAGATGTGTGCAGCTCTTCCCTCTCCTACAGTCTGGGTTTGGGTCTTTTAGCTGTCTGTCTCTGTAACCCACACTCTGCAGGGCTGAATGGCTTACTAAGCTCTGGTTGTTCAGGCATGTGCTTGTGAATGAGAGCTTACACTTTAAATCACATCAGAACCTCCTCCCTGACTGAGGCTTTCTTCAGTTCTCACAACTGACAAATGCCAGGGAGGTACCTTAAACTTAGGCCAGGAACGTTTCCTTCCCCAATTATTATCATTTCATTTCATTCATTTCATGTATCATTAATGTCCACCACTTGTGGTACTGTGCAGTGAAAATGGATGTTAATTACTAAACATGTGGCATGTTTCAAATCTCCTTTGGTGATGTAATTTGGATTTAATTTTGTACATGATATATTGTAGTTCATATAGATTAAAGGCAGTGCTTTCCGGACAATTGTATTGTCCAAATTGAAGGAAGGTTTTGAAATTATTTGACAATTTTACCATTGTTGAAGGTCAACCCTTGATGTATACATAAGAGGGTTGCCCAGAAAGTAATGCACCACAGTTCTCTACTCAGCTGACAATGGTGTTACGGATGTAAAACTTCAAGTATGCATTATTTAAAGTTTCTGGAGTGTGTGTGCACATTTTGTTTCCTGCGACAGATAGTGTAGCTGCAACAATGCTTCAAAATGGTGTCTGTAAGTGATGTACATTACAAACAGTATATTGTTACTGAATTAGTCACTGAGGAGAATTGAACTGTTGGGAACATTCATGAACAGTTGTGTGAAGTCTATGGAGCATCTGCAGTTGACTGAAGTACGATTAGTCGCTGGGCACAGACAGTGAAGCCATTAGAAGGCAACAGCTGCCACCAGTAAGGTTAGGATCACTGTGTTTTGGGACTGTGAGGGTGTCATACTCATTGATGTGATGCCAAGAGATAGCCCCATTCATTTTAAAGCATGTATCAATGCCATAAAAAATCCCAAGAAGCACTTCCAGCAACTTCAGCACCATGACAATCCAGGTGATTGATTCAACATGGTAACACTAGGCTTCACACAAGTTTGAGAACTTCTGAATACATCACTAAACTAATACATAGTTATTAGGTCGTTATATTATTACAACACATTCTTCACTACTTTGTACTGTTTGGCACATCTGAAATTATATATATTTTCCAATTTCTCTGAGTATTGCCGAGAAGTGGCCTCTATCTTCCTTGAACATGTCAATCCAAGAGTATTTTGAAAAGTATCTTATACGTTACCATGACAATATCGTTCAGCTATTATCTTCCTTAACAATAGCTTTTTATGACGTCATCATGATGATGCTATATTTTGTGTATAGTACTTGATTTTATAATTATTTCAGATATGCCAGGAAAATAATGTCAATTTAAATTTGACAACCTTTAACATGATATGACAAAATAATAATTAATTATATACACATAATTGAACTGTTGAAGTTGACAATTATCATCTGAATAAATTTATATAATATACCAAATAACAAAAGAAGAATACCAAATTACCAAATTCAAGCTAAAGGTTTAGTTTAAATATTTCTTGGAATATATAACTGCTTCAGTAGTAACAATAATTAGGACCTTAAAATGAGAATTATAATCAGCATCTTACAAGTTACAATTATCAAGTTTATGTGGACCCACAATTCACATACAGCTGCAAAACAACAGAAATTGTAAAGTCAAAGTCCCATGCAAAAATAAGTTATAGTTCCAAACTGTAAATTTGAGTGTTATTCCTCACAGTTATTATTATTCATGTCATCATCTACTCAACCCCAAGTCGATCAGCAAACCTGAGGTACATGAGATGGTATTATGCACATTTTTCCAACTGCAACTGTTAGTGGCATACATTTGGGTAGCAGCTGCGGAATGTTTATATATGTATACTATGTAAACACAAAAATAAGCTAAACGAAATTACCAATTGGTGTATCTTCATCCACATAAGTCACATAACTTTCTTCGCCAAAGACTGGGTTGTTATTATTTACATCATGAACCAAGATGGTTACAGTTGCTTGGCTGCTGAATTTTCCATCACTTGCCTGAGAAAAAGTAAATACAATAGTATGAGAGGTAGAATCAGAACTGAAAAATTCAATGCTACAGACAGAATTCTCAAACATTGCCCACACATGGCTTGTGTATTTAAAAACACCAGTAAGTTTGTTGGCATAAAGAACACTAGTTTTCCCAAGGGCAGAAGGAATCACTGTAAATAGTCTTCACTGTTCTATTTTGAGGTTTTTGTTTTAAAAGTGAAGTGTAAGTCTTAAGTATCACATCTGGATTGTTTTTCTTAAGGCACCCTAGGAGTGAAATGTGAATTTTCTATAGTTTGATAGGTATTAAATCAATATTTTGTATACTTAAAGATGTTTATGTTATAAATTACCACAGAAAGTTTCAGCACGATCTGTTTTATAGTCTTGAGAGAATTAATTATTCAATTTATTCACAATGTGAAAATGCCTTAATATTCAAAATATTCCATCTGTATCAAAAAAAAAAAAAAAAAAAAAAAAAAAAAAAAAAAAAAAAAAAAAATCACAACAGTTTTAGTGTGTTATAAACTATAATTGCTCAACAAACACTATCAATCTCTAATAGGAAGAAAAAATAATTACTTTTAAAGTAATTAATTACTGTGCTTTGATGGACATTGAAGATTTATTTTTAACATTTTTCTTCTGTAATTATTTTTTTAAAGATAAACAAATGTTCATATTTTGAAACCAAAAACTGAAGTTAAGTCACATAAACGGAGTACATGCTGGAGAAATTCTAGGAGCATAGTACAAAATTTAATGTGCATGGAACAGATAGTGTATTAAAAAATGTAAAGTCGACAAAAATCAATTTTCCTACACACATGCATCATGATCATGAATCATATTGTCTGTTTGTCACACCTTCTCTCTCTTTTGTCTAGTAGTCTCTCTTCTCAGATTCATAGCTTAAGCACTCCTTTCCACTGAATTGTGTTGTTTTTTTAACCCTTTTTGGCACATATTTTGTTCAAATTCTACCAAAAATTTATGCAGAAAAGGGGCACTTAAATGTAGCACATATGGCCTGTGCTAGACCTTTAAAAATGGCAAAATCTAAAAAAAATTATTGCCAAACTATGACTGAAAGGTTTGAGGTACACTTATATGCATAAATCTAGAAATTGTCATTTGCATAATTTTTCAGTCATTTTTCAGTCCCAGGATCCCTTAAAGATGGCACAACTATATGTTATACATACACATTGCAAGCAGCTTCTTTTACTGAAATGCAGGACACAGTGAACAGAACATAGGATACGTCCAGCACATCACAGGATTATGTTCTACAAGAAAAATATGAAAAATACGATCTATGTAATCTGAAGAAATTAATGTTTTGCTGCGTGCAAGTTCCAATTTTTCAATAAAACTCAGTTTATGTAAATCCTATAGACAAGTGATGCAGATCATTGTTAGATCAGACAAATTTTTTTAAGCTTCAAAGAATGTCTGGATATCCAACACTATAATGAAATTCATGTAAATCTAAAAAAACACCTTTTCATTGCAGATGACCAGGAACATAGATGGATATTGACTAATGGGAGTTCAAATTTTTCTGGCATTTAAATTACAATTATAGGCCTATTGCAAGTTTCATTAGACTATCTATGACAGAAACAATGAAGAGGTAGTCACCTATTCTGGAGAGGGTAGAGCGAGACTGAAAAATTCAATGCCATTCTCCAAGTTGGAGAATTTAATGTTGTGTTGGCATGTTTGCCATGATAGCTCTGTGATTAGAGCAACCAGACAGTAACCAGTAGATCCATGGTTCAAATCCTGGTCATGGCACTGCTCTACCCTCTCCAATCCCATCCTACACATGGCTGTTGTGTGGAAGAACATCAATTACAACCACCTATTCTGCTTAAGAATAGGATTGAAAGCACCATTTTACTTCTAAAGTTTTGTTACTACAGGGCTTTCGAATTGGTTCTTCACTGCTGCACAGTCTATTGCCTGTGCAAGTTTGAAGTTGCTGCAGCCGCGTCTGTAGCAACAAAAATTCCTGCGAAAGCATGCTCCTGCTTGCCGCTGCTATGCTCCCCCCACTTCTCCCCGGAGACACCCACTCAGTGATTGTTTGTCACCATGGACAGGTGACTGACCTTGGACCAGCATATTTTTATTTGTAAAACTTATTATAAATATGAATCTGCACGTCGTGTTCGCATACAGTGTATTCAGAAGTTCCCTGGTGAAGTCCCTCCATCCAGACGTGGAATTCACAACATTGTGAACAAATTCAAAAGCACTGGTTCTGTGGCAAACAAAAAACCCAAGCATAAACATACAGTTTTAACAGAAGAAAAACTTGACGAAATAGGCGCAAGTCTTGAATGTACACCAACAAAATCTCTCCCAAAATTAGCACAACAGGTCGGGGTTTCAGTGATTTCTGCACACACAGCAACAAAATTATTAAAACTGAAACCTTATAAGTGTACACGTGTCCAGTGCTTAAAACAAGGCGATCCCATAGCATGAATGTGTTATTGTGAATGGTTTCTTTCATCAGTGAATGATGGTTTAATTGACCCAAAGCTTCTGTTCTTTTCAGATGAGGTGTGGTTTCATCTAAATGGCCATGTGAACACTCATAACAGTCGGTATTGGGTATCTCAAAATCCACATCACATTCAAGAAATCCCTCATGATCAGAAAGTTGGAGTTTGGTGTGCTGTTAGTGCTAGATGCATAATTGGTCCAATATTTTAGGACCAGACTGTAAATAAAGAGAGGTACCAGAATTACATTTTGATCCCATTTTTTCGTGAGCGGACAGAAGAAGAGAAATCATATGGGTGGTTTCAACAAGATTCTGCTACTGCTCATACAGCCGAGGACTTCATGGATAAAATTAGGGAAGTGTTTGAAGATAGAGTGATTAGTGCTGGTGTATGGCCCTCTCGCTCCCCTGATCTAACAGTGTGTGATTTTTACTTGTGGGGTAACCTGAAAGACAAAGTTTACGAGAAAAATCCTCACACATTGGAAGAACTAAAACAAAATATTAGAAATGAAATCAGAGACATTACAGTGGCCCAACTTAATCGTGTGAATCAGAATGTGTTTTCCCGATATAATGCCTGTATAGTGGAGGAGGGACGACATTTCCAGCATTTTCTATAAGGTAAGATTTTTATACATGTTCCTTTCATATAAGTTTGAAAACAGTGTTGTTATAATCAATTTAATTTAGAAGGTGAGTCAATTAATAACATTAAACAACACATTATAATTTTCCAGAACGCGTTTCGGAGGTTAATTTTCCTCCATTATCAACCGGACAATAACTGGGTTTCCATGGTATTTCATGGTGCGGATGGCGATGCTTCTTCTGGTAACGGTTCAAGGAACTTGTTGAAAATATCTTTCTGAGGAATGTTGAAATTAAATACTCTGTTTCTATTTTTTAAAATGAAGATTTGTTCCCATGTGGACAGTTCTTGTTTTCAATAGTTTAACACACAGATTGGTGAACATTCCTCTTTCAGCAGAAGAATACAAAACAGAATATTACAAAATAATTGAAATAGCACAAAAAAACGGCTTCCCCAAAGAATTAGTAGATAAAAAAATAAAACAAGCAGAAAAGAAAAAAATTATTTAAAGAAACTACAACTCTCACAGCAGCAAAAACAAAACTGACATTAAAAAAATTCACGTATCATCCATAGGCCTTTAATATATTTAAAAAAGTGTTCAAGGAATACAACATTCAGCTAGCACCAGTAAACCATTACTCCATAAAAAACCTGCTATGTTCAAACATCAAAGATGGTATTCCACCTAACAAAAAATCTGGCATATACCAAATTGAATGCAGTGATTGTAATGTAGTATACATAGGAAAAACCAAAAGAAATTTAAAAGATAAGATAAGATAAGATGCTTTATTGTCACAAACGCAAGGAACATGTTAGGAACATCAAGAGTAAACAATTAGATAAATCAGCAGTTGCCTTTCACTTTTGGAAAAAAAATCATGACATAAAGCCAGAACCGAAACTTCTCAAACACATAACCGGAAAACAAGAACTGTCCACATGGCAACAAATCTTCATTTTCAAAAATAGAAACAGAGTATTTAATTTCAGCATTCCTCAGAAAGATATTTTCAGCAAGTTCCTTGAACCATTACCAGAAGAAACATCAGAAGAAGCATCGCCATCCGCACCATGAAATACCATGGAAACCCAGTTATTGTCCGGTTGATAATGGAGGAAAGTTAATCTCCGAAATGCGTTCCGGAAAATTATAATGTAGGTGTTGTTTAGTGTTATTAATTGACTCACCTTTTAAATTAAATTTCTATACATGTTTTACGTGCAGCTTGTTAGTAGCGGCAAACCTGGCCGCGGCAACTTCAAACTGGCACAGGCAAAAGGCTGTGCAGCAGTGAAGAACCGATTCGAAAGCCCTGTATAAAAAGTGTGACGTTAAGGACAGCAGTCTATCATTATAAAAGATTGAAAGGAACAAAATAAATGCAATCACAATGACTAAGAAGGAGCTGAGAGTTTCAAAAAGATGAAACCTGAACATAAGGAGACAACAAACAAAAGCAATAAGATTAATGACCTGTATGAATTATCACAAGATAAATGAAACATTTAAATTATCACACAGTATGCATATTTATCTGAAAGTTGGACTGAAGGCATGCACTACAACGTAATAAATCATACCATCTTATCTCACATGATCTGGGGTGGTAGAGGTTATTTCTTACAGAATAAACTGCTGCCACTGCTCCAAGTTCTGGGGGTTGGCTTGCAGATACTTAATCTTTTAGATAAAATCAAAGAAAAATGATCTTATCTGTATTGCACTCAATGAATTTTTCTACCCATTCTTGTATAGCATATTCTCACAAAAGTTTATTCTGTGTCTTCTTGTTAATCCACATATATGTTCATTAACATTTCACTGTAGGTATAAGAAGGAGAAGTCAGCTAAAGCAATAGTCAGATTTTTAAAAAGCAGGTTGCTGTATGATGGTTTTGAAATTCCATACTCTTTACATGATCATGAGAAAAAACAATTAGCAACTTATATATTACGCCAATCAATGATAATTGATTGTTCTAATAAAGTCTGGATTTCAAAGCAAAATGCTTAACTTTTTCCACACCTTAAAGGATAAGCAGAAAGGTTATAATTCGTAAGGCATGGCTAGATGTGCAGTTTTAACTATGTTTGTGCTTACTTATTTTATGATTTTTAACTAAAACAGCATATGTTACCCAAAACTGTAAATTTAAAATGTATACTTCACAGTTATCCATGATTTATCAGTGATTCACTATTTCCTTGGCTAAATTTGTAAGAAAGAAATGCTATGGTATACTGAAATAATACTGCAGGGAGAAAAAACTTGCTGCGATTGGGCAGCAGTTGGCTGGATGTACCGGGTCTTTGCCTGGCTTCAAAATGCAGATCACCCAGGCCTCCCTCCACTCGCATGGAAAGTGACACAGGGCAAGGCTTATATTGAAGACCTTTGTGAGAAAGAGCACGACCTTGAATGGAAGGTGACGAAGGATGACACAGGTTAGTCCATCAGGCCCTGTGTCCTTTGTGGGGTTGAGATACTGGAGTGTGTCTTGGAGTTTGCTGGGTTTTATGATGGGAAGTTGATCAGTTTCATCAGGTGTTCGTCGAAGGTATTGATGTATCTCCCAATGAACACAGGTTGGAGAAGTCTAGGTCCTGCAGTTCATCTCATGGCCTCATAGTCCTTTCTAGGTATTTGGTGAACACACCGGCTTTGGCTTGGGGTTCATGGGCCAGACTTGGGTGCCTTGGATGGGGGAGGTAGGTGGTCCACCTTGATTTTGGAGTCTCTTGGTGATCTTCCACACATTGCTGTTCTTGAGGTTCAAGCAAGTCATTGTGTCCTCCCATGCATGCACTTTTGTGCTTGTGTAGTCGGAGACACACCTCATAGCGAAAGTACCTTAGTAGTGCTACATGGTGTGGCATGCAGTGTCGCTGGTAGAGTCTGCAAGGTACTCAGGAGCGGCAGCAAAAGTCTTTGTCTTTTGTTTCCACAGACAAAAGCCACCCACTCAGGTTGCATCTTTGTTAACAGAGATAAGGAAAGTACACCTCAAGTTTCTTTAAGATAGCATATGCCATATGTTCATTATAATTATGTAAAACTCAGTTGTATTTCACTGAAATTTAATATGTATACAGCAAATTATGTGTAAGTAAGGTTCAATTAATATGTTTCTACATTACATTTTGCTGGGACCTACATAAATGTACGTATAAATATGAATTACTTAGAACTGGGTTACATATAAAGCAGGTTCAACTGAGATTGTAATGGTAATGACCTGTCATCTTTCCATAGATAATGAAAGCAGGTAGACAGCACATCGCTCTAATACCATCTGCCTGGCACATGAAGATCTATCTTATCTTTGTAGTGTATCCAGCTATTAGCTGGCAACACATTTTCCACTATGTTTCACTATGAATTTCCTCTTCTTACAAATGATGGGCACAAAGCATGATGTTTGTTGTATGTTTCGGCAGTCACATTCCAAAGATGAGGTGTGTACATGAAGATGGCATTAAGGCCTCTGTGGACATGTGCTGAAGCTGCCATCTGCCCATCATGTATACAAGCAGAGGTAAAGTTGCCTAGCACAGGAATGGGACCTAGGAGCTTAACTGTCTGCTACACACCAAGCAGCAAGGTATCTCCTAACAGATACATTGTGGTATGACCACAAGAATAAGCAACATAAAATAGAAAAGTTATTTGAGCTCAAATTGCTTTCATTAAAGATTTAACCTTTGCGAAAACACAGGAATAACTGTGTTGGGAATTAAGTACTACTGAAAGATTTTAGCTATGGCTATGAATTAGCTGTCCAATAATTGAAAATGATATCATACCTCAACTGTCAAGACTATGGTGTCTTGTGAGACGTTAGTCATGTCTAAACCATGTGGATTAACAACTGTGATCTCTCCTGTATTTGCATCAATGGAGAAAAGACTTTCCACATTCCCTTCAATAATAGAGTAGCTTATCACTGAGGTTTTATCTGCATCTCGAGCCTGAAAATTAAAACATATACTACTTAATGCTCTTAACTCATAAAGAGACAAAAATAACATGTTACCTTCCAAATACTGTACAAGCTGAATGGTTTTTATTGTTGATTGCCCACAGCACCTCTTACATTTATGTGCTGTTTGTATCACAAAACTGTTTCGATACTCATATAGTATACAGGTTAATGAAGAATTACAAAAACCAAAGAAAATAAAGTATATCACAAACTAGACAATCTTGACAACTCACAGCAAAGATATAGTAGATTCACATATTCCATTCACTAATTCACAGTAAGTGAAATAAGGTCTTTGTAGAATGCAACATTGGCACATACAATAAATTCAATGTCAAGAATTTAGCTAATCATTTGCTAAGACACACAATACTGAACCATAGCAAATCAAGGGTTTATCAAATTGATTGTGAACACTATCCACAAGTGCACAATGGTAAAACAAAAGTCTGATGTGATACATCGGGACCCACAAGGGTAACAAACTACTCCTCTACCTGCGTCGATCACATGTACACAAACTTAAAACTAGAGAACTGGAGTAGCAAAATCGTAAAAATGGGAATTAGCGATCATTTTGGGCAACAAATTGAAACTAAAACCTTAGGTAAACAAAAAAATAATACTGATAATATAACAGAAATTAAAAGGCTTGTAAATAAAAACACAATTGAAGCGTTAAGACAACATCTACAAGTAATAAATTGGGCAGATATACGTAAAGAAAATGAAATAAATAATAAATTTGATTGCCTAGATATAATCTTAGGAAAATGTTTGGATGCAACCGTGCCGTTATGTAAAGTAAAATTAAAAATACCGAAAGGTAATAATTGGGTCACTAAAGGCATAGATATCTCCAAAAAGCGTATGCAGTTTTTAAATAGTTTAAAACACCCTAATCTTGATGACAAATCTTATGATTATATAGAAAAATATAATAAAATCTTAAATAATGTAATAAAAGAAGCAAAGAAGTTACATAATACACAACAGATAACAAATGCAGAAAATAAAATTAAAGCTACATGGAGCATCGTAAACTCAATACATCAGGAACACAAACAAAAATGGCAGGAAAATATGTCCATTGAAATTAACAGTCAAGTGATACAAGACCCTATAAAGATAGCTGACCATTTCAATGAACACTATGTTAACATTGTAACAAAATTAGGAATAAAACAAATCCAGTATGTGCCGATAAATGAAAAAATGTATGTAACTCTATGGTGCTTAGGCAAATTTATGAGGATGAAGTTCTTGCACAGATAAAGTCATTAAAAAACAAAAGATCCAGTGGGTTGGATGAATTTACAAATGAGATAATCAAATACTGCAAATATGAAATTACAGACATACTAACTCACTCAATTAATCAGTCTTTCAATTCGGGAATATTTCCCAATAATTTAAAACAAGTTGTAGTTAGACCAATTTACAAGAAAAATAACTCTAAACTAGAAATGGAAAATTATAGACCTATATCTTTATGCTCAACCTTCTCTAAAATAGTAGAGGGATTATTTCTCGTACAGCTACAAAGTTTCTGTAATAGGTTTCAAATTTTATCAGAATGCCAGTTTGGGTTTCAAAAGAAAAAGTCAACAATAGAAGCAATTTGTAAAGGAAATGACATTATAAATGCTCTAAATAGAAGGGAATATGTAATCGCAATATTCCTTGATCTTTCTAAGGCCTTCAATTGCGTTAACATAGAAACATTGATGACAAAGTTAGAAAACTATGGAATTAGAGGCACACCATTAAAGTGGCTTGGCTCTTACTTACAAAATAGAGAACAATGCGTTGAAATAATACACAATGTAAGTGGAAAGCTAACAAAAATTTGATCACAATTCAGAAAAGTAAAATATGGAGTACCACAAGGCTCAAAATTAGGACCGTATCTATTCTTACTCTACATAAACAGTTTATGTAAAATATTTCAAGAAGCTGGGGGAATAGCGATAGGTTATGCAGATGACACTACGATTGTAGTTACAGGAAAAACAGAAATAGAGCTACAAATTAGGGCAAATACTCTACTAGAAAAAGTCAGTCAACATCTAGAAAATTTAGGTATGGTATTAAACACAAACAAAACAGAGTGGATGCAAATTAGTCTCGGTAACAAAAAACAAACAAATACAAATATAAAGATAAAAATAGAAAACAGAGAAATTCAACAAGTAAATAAAACAAATTTCCTAGGACTAATAATAGACAGTAACTTGAAATGGAATATGCATGCTGGAAAAGTCATAAGCAAGATTAATTCAGGTTTATATGTACTAAAACAAATAACACAAATAATAGATAAAAGAAGTGTCAAACAAGTATACTATGCCTTCATTCACTCGCACCTAAACTATGGAGTGGTATTATAAATAATGCTCCAAACAGGTTCAGGTGCACTCGTGCAAGTGAAATTGGGTCTCTAACTATATGACAACATGCAATGATTTCATAACTTTTGCAGCTTATAGCAAAGAGGCCATCTTGGAGCATTTTCATGAAGGTTATTTCCAATTGTATTAGTAACAGAACATCTTTAATATTCCTTATTATTAGAAAAGTGCTCTTATATAACATGAAGTGGACTAAATTAGAGCTAATTAATGTAACTTATTTAAGAACTGATCCATCAAGGGCTTAGAAAGAAAAAGGGGTATTTTGTTTTTTGAAATTGAGCTCTTCACATCTATGAAAAGAAAATAACAAAGTGTATAAAATGTGTATATTCTGTATTATATACTGGCAATGGATAAAATAACTTAATATAGAATGTTCTGTAGATGCCACTCCTTTCAAAGCTAAGTGATTTATTTGCTATGTGATGCACTTACATAATAATTATTTTATAATGGTATACCTATTTCTTACTGCAGTTGTAAAAAAATTAATATTTACCCATTATTTATAAAAGTGGTCTCATAGTTGGTGAGGTACATTTTGTGTATACAGATTCATATAAAAATGCAGTTTATATATTTCTCTCAATATTTCTCTCAAATATACATTACTCAGGGGTCTCCGTCTAGGGGATATGTGAATGGCAACCACAAGGTACCCAAGCTGAGCAGAACATTACTTCCACTTACTGGTGTTTTGCTCCTCACTGTAACTTTCCTATCTGACCTTACCTTGGTCATCTCTTGTTCTCTTCCGACCCCGATGCTATTAGGGTTCCTGAGGGCTAGGGAGTCTTTATTTTTCCAACGTCTCCATTTCTCTAATTTTTCTATAAAACCTTAACCCCTAACATGCTGATCTGTCATGGCATGTAATATGTCTTCTGATTGGTAATCAGAGGATATGGTCGGTGAATTTATTTTGATAACTCTCCCGGTCAGGTCGGTGAGACCCGTAAACCAACGACAGGTGTGGTCCCCCAGACATTCTGGGGGTTGTGAGAGAGCGATGTGACCGCCAAAACATAAAAATATGGTGCTCTCTAAAAAAACGGTTACTATTACTGCTATTGCTCTCTTTTTTATGAAGTAGTGCCCCATCCATCAGTGAAAAATATTGGAGAGCAAGAGGATTAATGACTTCATTGTCAGAAATCCAGCATTAGTTAACAACAACACTTACATTTATAATTTTCCAGAACGCATTTCGGAGGCTAACTTTCCTCCGGTTGATAATGGAGGAAAGTTAGCCTCCGAAACGCATTCTGGAAAATTATAAATGTAAGTGTTGTTTAGTGCTATTAATTGACTCACCTTTTAGATTAAGTTAAGTAACAAGTGCTTAGTTACATGTAGAAACAGGATTAAATGTTCACTAATGGTAACAAGCTCTTGCAATGTAAAGGAAGGACTTTGAACTTCCAAGCATATCCATTAAACAATAAACTCACTCTTGGGTAAGGTGTAAATTTGACACATTGAAAAATGCCTAACACTATGAGAAATTTATCTGATAAAAATTATGTATTTTAATGAACTCTACATTTTTCCTAAACTAAGTCTTATCTTCTATAGTTTTCCAGTGATACAAAAATATACATACTATACAAAAGTCATTCACTTAATCTGTCACGTTAATATCTCAACATTATTATATTTTGAGGAAATTTTTGAGGAAATATAAAATATGATTCTTATGAGAGGTAGAACTGGAACTTAAAAATTCACAGCTGGGATTTGAACCACAGACCCTCCACTTACTAGGTTATTTAATCCCAGGACATAAAGTACTTGCAATAGTAAGTCACCATTGGGGTAATTGTCTCTGATGTGAGACTGCTTTTATGGTTTACCAGGAAAAATACGAACTGGTTTGAGAATTCAATGTCATTCTGGTAGGTTGTCACAGTAACTTAATGGTTAGAGCACCCAGCAGAGGGTCTATGGTTCAAATCCCAGCTGTGGCATTGAATTTTTAAGTTCCAGTTCTACCTCTCAAACATTGCCCACACACGGCTTGTGTGTTTAACAACACCAACAGTAGGTTTGTTGGCATAAATAAATAATAATTACCATCTGAAGGTTATTTAATCCCGGGACATGAAGTACTTGCAATAGTAAGTCATCATTGGGGTAATTGTCTCTGATGTGAGACTGCCTATGTGGTTTACCGGGAAAAATACGAACTGGTTTGAGAATTCAATGTCATTCTAGCAGGTTGTCACAGTAGCTTAATGGTTAGAGCACCCGCCTGGTAAGCAGAGGGTCTGTGGTTCAAATCCAAGCTGTGGCACTGAATTTTTAAGTTCCAGTTCTACCTCTCAAACATTGCACACACACGGTTTGTGTGTTTAAAAACACCAACAGTAAGTTTGTTGGCATAAATAAATATAAATCATTTTTGTTGAATCTCGGCTTGCATGTGTATTTATGAGTATGTATGCAAATGCGAGTGGTGATTCAAGAGACAGAATATTTGTATATCTGACAGACAATAACATCTGGGTCAGAGACTATAAATAAACTCAGCTGCATGTTGGAATATTAGCTTATGTAAACTGTGTGGCAACACAACGTGGAACTTAAAAATATTCTTCTCTCCTAATGCGCTCAATCACTTTTTTCATGGGTCTACATAGATCCTTAATCAGAGCTTCTAGATTACTAATACATTCTTTGCATTCACAATCATGCCTTTACTAACACAGTAGAATCCTGACAACTTGACCTAATGTGGACTGAGATGGTGTCAAATTATCAAAATGTCGTTTTATGGAATAAGGGGCCGGTTATTCACAACTCATAACATAATACTGTAATTTACATAAACGTATGTGCTAGCACAATATAGGAAACAAAAGTACTTGTATAACATATCCAAAATTTTATTATATATCAGCATGCTCCCCTTTGTCCAGTCTCTTTAATGCATCTAATTTAACTTCCATTGTCATATTAGCTTATCATCTTTTCTTCTCGTTTGATAGCTTCATTGGCACAAACACAACTTAACACAACACTAACAGTAAGTCTGAAATCTGAGAAATAGCACTGTAACTGAAAGTTTAGCTTACTATGTACATATGTGCTGGATAAAGGAATAAACCTTCAAATCTTCCAAACAAATGTTTGTGCTATGTATCCACATTATTAGCAGCAAGCTTTTGAATGGTCTGCCGGCTGCTTATGTTCTGATTAGATATCAAAGGTTAATATACAGTCAGCTATTTTGTTACTGTTAGAGAGAATGCGATAGGTTGTATACATACACTAATTAAAAATTACCTATACAGTTTACACTGCACAGTGGATTACCTAAATTATTAGCAAAGTTTAACAAAAAATAGAAAGATTAAAATAAAAAAGAAGTTGAGTTATACAGATTGTCGAGTTATCTGTGTTTTACTATTTAACAAATATTTAAAGACTATAGGCTTCATTTATCTTTTGTATACAGTGTAAGTTGCTGAAATTAATCACAAACTTGAGTTTTGCAAGCCTTTCCTTGCATTTTCAATGCTCACTAAAATTTATATAAAGTTGAGTGAGCATTGAAAATGCAAGGATGCTTGTGATTAATTTCAACAACTTACACCATATACAAAAGATAAGTGAAGTCCATAGTCTGAATATTTGTTGCATTAATAAAGTTGATTTGCTTCACTGTTAATAGCTTCAGTTTTACACTGAATAGAATGCTTATGTTTCTTATCTTTTTACTTTGTTTACACTTACATACATGTACCTTATTAAAAGTTAGGTTCCTTACACCGATTCCTTAGGTGTAATTAGCACAACATTTGTAGATCCTATCTTAATTTGTGGTGGCCTATTTGCAGCTTGAAGTGCATGGGCATATGTAGATGTGTGTAGCAGTTGGTGAGAAGAAAATTTTCCTTGGTTACCATTGGTCTCGATTTTAATTCTAACATTTTATCTCAGAACAAGGCCACAATTTCTCTTAGATTTCTCACACAATTCAACACATTTTCACCACTATGTTTATATTTTGAAAGCACACTGACAATATTATTTAACTCATTTTCAGCAGGGCTATATGTAGCACTGATATTCACCATAGCCATCTTTAATCATCTTGTAGCAGTATGTCTGAACGAGTTTATGTTTGTAGAGTTAGCATATTTGTTCAAATGTTTAGAAAATATTTAAACTATGTTTTATAGTTATTTTTGTGTTGGAATTAATATAAAGTGTCGCATGTGGCAATTTATTGATAGCAATATTTGTTTGTGACTTAAGGTAAAGACACAAAAGGGTCAATCCACGTCAAATCGCACACCCGTAAAACATGACTTTTTCGTAGGAGGTTCAAATTCTTTTTTTTATGAATAATAGGCATCAAAAAAGGAGACCTGTATTTTTTTATTTCCGTATTTTTAAATTACTTGCTTAATTATGACTAGGGCAGCGACGCTAGAGCGGTTGCGTTTGTTGAGAGGCGCCCGGTAGTGCATCGGTTTCAAGGAGAGGGTTGAGTACACCTTACGTTGAGTCACAGTATTCACCATACAGAGTTCACGCAGACACAATGCCAAAGGAAAGGTTACGAACGTCCACAGGTTTACAAAAGTATATAGTTGAGTATGGGGAACATGTTTTCTCTGTTGTTCAAGAAAAACTTTATTGTAAACCTTGCAATAAAACAATTACTCATAGTAAACCGAGTAATGTGCTACGACATGTCAGTACAGCAACACATAAGCTTTGTGTTGCAAAATGTGAGGATCCATCGCTACAACAAGACGTACTTCCACCAAATAAAACATTTAATGAAGAGCTATGCGCGGCATTTATTTCTGCCGATATTCCTCTACATAAACTACAGGATCCGAAGTTGCGTGCGTTTTTAGAAAAGTACACTGGCAAACCAATTCCGCATCCTACGACCTTACGTAAGTACTATGTACGAAAATGTTATGATAAGTGCATTGATTTTATACGAATGAACCTAAATAACCACAACATATGGGTTTCAATGGATGAAACAACGGATGCCGTTGGGCGATTTGTGGTCAATGTGGTTGTTGGAGCACTGGACGCAGAAGGCCCCATTGGACCGTATCTTCTAACAAGTGACGTAGTCAGTCTTGCAAATTATTCTACCATAAGTGCAGTGTTTGACAATGCCATGAAAATACTATGGCCATCAGGTGTGCAACACGATAGAGTACGACTATTTGTTACCGATGCAGCTACCTATATGGTAAAGGCAGGAACCCATTTGCAAGTCACTTACAAAAACGTAATACATGTCACGTGCCTTGCTCACGCCTGCCACAGACTAGCAGAAGAGGTATGATCTCAATTCCTGCCGCTGATAAGCTTATAGGGACTGTCAAGAAGGTATTTGTAAAATCGCCTTCACGTGTGGCAATATTTCGAGATCTTTATCCAGGAGTTGCTCTTCCTCCCGCACCAGTTCTAACACGATGGGGAACATGGCTGGAAGCATGCGAGTACTATTCTACGAATTTCGATGCCGTTAAACATGTAGTGCAGGAGTTTGACATTAACGCTGCAACCGCAATAAAAATAGCTCAAATCCTTTTACGTGACCCTGATATTAAACGTCAGTTGACATACATTACCACAAATTTTGGATTTCTTACCTCTGCAATTCAATCTTTATAAAGGTCTGGAGAAGAACTGGTAAAACAACCGTCATGAAAGAAGTTACCGACAAGCTGAATTCTATGGAGGATAGCATGGGGAAAAGAATAGCTGCAAAACTGTAAACTCTTTTACAGAAAAACAAAGGATACCATAAACTGCGTAAAATTGCCAACGTAATTAAAGACGAAAGCAGTGCTTCAAAATGCCCAGATATAGACAGAAAATGTGTAACATATTTTACATATGCACCTGTGGTTTCAGCAGATGTGGAACGCAGCTTTTCTGCCTATAAGTCAGTGTTGTCGGATAGGAGACAGTCATTTTCGTTCGAAAACCTGAAGATGTGGGTTGTAATTCATTGCAACAAATAGACATAGCAATTAATCAATATGCAAATTGTGAATTAACGTTTGCGTTAACTATTTAATAAAGACGTTTCAGTTATATAAGTTAGCAGAAATGCTATAAACAGTACTGCAGAAATAAAGTACATATGCATAAGACATGCGTAATTCTCCCTGTATAGTCATTTGGACACTACCATGCCGCGTCAGTGTCTGCCAACCCTTATTGCTACAACCTGACCCTTCCTATTCTATACGATATCCGCACGTTCTGGTCCCGATGTCGCTGCTATAGTTATGACTATTAGAAACTAAGCAATTTCTGCGTGCACTGTAACATAAAATCACATGTTACTCTAAGGCCATATAGAGTTGAGAGTTGGGCTTTGATGCACTGGAAAGGTTAAATACTACTTTTAACAACTTTTGACCAAACATTATTACACACAAATTTTGGACTGTTTCTTTGATGCTATATTTTGTAAAACCAAAAATAGAATTTAAATCGATATGTTAAAAATCTAAAAAAAATATACACGTATTCCCTGACATTTTATCTATAAAATAAGACATTAAAAACCATAGAGCGAGCGTAAGTGCATTTACTACAATTTTTTTTCTGGAGGCCTGCAAGCGCTCACGGACGACATGAAGTAGAGATCTGTTTGTACAACTGGATTCGCTGTTCTTGGCTCCTGGAGGACATAAATATAAAGCTTGAAAGTGAATACCAAGCCAGGTGATTGCAGACAGCATGCAACTGGTGCCTGAGCTTCATATGCTACTCACATAACTTCTTCTTACTAAGGCAGTACAGTCCATGCAGAAAAATGGCTCCACAATGCACCTTCTTTCTGATACTCCTGTGGCATCTGATATGTGCTTTTGAACTTTTTGAATTTTTTTGAAAAAATCTGACGTAAGCAGTTCTTTGCATTTACCTTCTTTCTTCATGTACGCCCATACATTTGAAACAATTTCTCTGCTCTGACTGTGTAATGTTTTGGTCCCTAATTTAGAACGTACAGGTGCCATAATTGATTTACGCTATGATCAATGTCTCACAAATGCACTATTTTCACTCCTTATCGCAAAGATCTATGTCTTCAACTCCACGCTGCACTAAAAAGCACCTGTGAATTAGCAAGAACTGTCTCAGATCATGCAGACATCGCTACCTTCCCCCTCACTCAGCATGTTGTGCATGGTTTCATACGCAGAATTATACAATATGAGCTGATGAAACAGACAAAAGCTATAGGTTCGCCTACAGGACTTCCAGTCAAGGTCAGGAGCCAAGAACGATGGGTCCAGCTATGCTTTAAAATTACACTCCTTCATTCCTTTGTTAAAAACTGAAGCTTTAGTGAAACAATTTTCTTTCGAAGAGGGAGGTAGACGAGTAGAAATTTAAAGTTTTGTGTTGTATGTAAACATCAGTTTAAAATGCATATTTTAAAAACAGTTTGAAGATGCTAATAGTGTACATATAGTGTCAGCTAGCAGTGTTCTCCTTACTGCACTGTTGTAACCTTCATGGAACAGTTGCCGTAATGGAAGGTGGCAATTGTGTGAGGTTACGGTAACCGTCACCGCTGTCACCACTGTCACCACTGTCACCGAGTCCGCTGCACTGATTTGTAAGTTAATTACAACTGAACTATTAGAGACTCCATTCTGATTTTTTCTGAGCATATTGAATAAGCTTCAGTGTATTTTTAGTTTTTTTTTTTTTTTCAGATTTTTAAATGGTCGAGTTTGTTTTATTATCTAACTTTAAAACCTTAATCATATAAAATATAATATTAATAATAATTAATACAATTTTATAATAAATATCTCACGGAATACTGCAATTTATCTTTAATTTGAGCCAAAGATCAAGTAATTTGCTTGATTACAGTCAGAGGTATGATTGATCGAAGGGTGAGGAGCGCGCAATTTTTGGGACACTCAAAAATTAATGTCTGCCAAAATAATTTTTTTTTATAAAATGAAGAAACACGGGTCAAATGTATTCTGCTCCAAAACACCAAAAAAATTTTTCAAGAAAATCTGAGATATTAAGGTCAATTTTTACCATATTTTGTGCGATTTGACATGGAATGACTCAAAAAAGGAAATCAAAGCCATATTATGAGTATGCATGACCCAGCTTGGAGAGGTATGGACAGGTTCTTTTATACCTTTGGTGTATAAACTCAACAATACAAGAAAATTTTTCTCAAGTTCTAGAAGCTGATATGGCTTATATAGATATAACTTTTTTTCACCCCCCTTTTTGATTCACTTCTTGTCAGCCAAGTGTTGATGCCCGCCTGTGCTGGCATATTACGCTGCCCCGGTAGATTCCTAGATTCCATCAGTGTTCCTTGATCTCCTTGTTAGTTCCAGCAAGAGAAACAAAAATGTGATTTAGGAAAAATGAAAATTTGAAATTCTTGTAGACATCGGTATGTTACATAATTATAAATTACATAGTTTTGATAATTAAGTCAAAGCTTGGTTTTTATTTACAGTTCTCATTTACTAAATTAAATCTCTTTTTATAAATAGTTAGGACCCTGGAGATAATATAATCCCTAGGGCGTCTCCTTTATGTGGAGGTTATCCTCACCACCCAGCCGCTGCATCCTCCAGCTGCAGCCAAGGCCATGGAGGAGTGCAGATTGGGGGTGGCGGGAGTGAGCATGCTGACTCCCCCTACCATAAGGTGACTGCTTGACCTTTTAGGGATGCTACCTTTCTATCAGGATAGTTCCTCAATTGACCCCTCAGGGACCTAACGAGGCTGAGTGCACCCTGCACCAGACCTCCCAGAGGGGGAAAAACCCCATGCTGGTACCGTGGATGGAACCCGCGTTCTCTGCGCCAGAGTCAGGTATGCCACCAACTGCACTACGGAGGCATAGGACCCTGGATACAAACCTTATTTTAAAAAAAAAACCTCCACAATTGTATAAGAACTTCAATTGCAAAATGTGTAAATTATAGTGATTCAATGTTGAAAAGGAATAAACATCTTAAATGTTGAAACATTATCAATCAATAGAATTTAATGTCATGTCGACATGTTGGCCATGGTAGCTCAGTAGTTAGAGCAGCCAGACGGAGACCGGAAGATCTGAGGTTCAAATGCCGACTATGGAATTGAACGTTTTAGTCTCATTCTACTCCTTTCCAATGTATAATCAATTTTTTCCTTTAGTTAAATTCCATTTTTGGTATTTGTCATCACCACTGTTGTCTCATTTAAATATAAATTTATAATTCTTTTAGATGTAACTGTTTAGTTAAACTTCTTTGTTGATTTCATTATTCAGTTTTATTTATTTCAGTTATTCTGAATCTGACCTGCACTGTCAGGCAGATGTTTTAAATATATTTATATAAAAACATATT
Source organism: Tenodera sinensis (assembly GCA_030765045.1). Lineage (NCBI taxonomy): Eukaryota > Metazoa > Arthropoda > Insecta > Mantodea > Mantidae > Tenodera > Tenodera sinensis. The sequence continues at coordinate 291,022,717 of CM060962.1, read as the reverse complement.
GTATCTTTATTGAGGCTAAGCCTGAAATATGTACACCCTGCCTATGGGTAAATATATCATTGTTGTCACCACTACTACCACTACCATTACAACTATTATTATTACTAGTATACTATTATTGTTAAAACTGAGGTATAAATAAAAAGTGACTTTATGCTATGTACCTGTACTATGAGTGGTGGTTCAAATTTGGCGGAGCCTTCATCAATGGCAACTTCATAGTTCTGATTGGTGAACTGTGGTGGATTATCATTGGCATCTAGTATGGAAATCATAAGTGCAGCAACAGCATCTCTTCCCTTCCCATAATCATCTGTAGCCTAAGAAATAAACAAGAAGAATTCTTAGAGAAGAATATGATTATTTCAAAAGCAAAATATTGTTGTTTAACTTCAAGATAAATACTGCCACAAATATGGCTCAGTGTGACTAAGAGTCATACGTGTCTCAGCTTGGTCAATCTGCACCACACAATTTGCAGCAGCTCATTATACTAACACCATCTGAACATGATTGAGCAAATGTAGTTTCCTGACTCGCCAGCACCTGATAGCTTATTGTATGTAATGTTTTAGGAAATATGGACTGCAGAGAGACTACCACTTATGTTTGCAGAAGGAATAGTAGTTGAACTTCTGAAGTGCATATGTTATTACAGACAAATTGTGCTTCTGAACAGTGAATGAACATAGATCTTTAGACTTCCCTAATTCTCATAAAATCGATGTCAGGTAACCCTCAACTCAGCAAACTCCAGGCTCATTTGAACAGCATTCTACCCATTTCATTCACCGTCTTTACAGATCTGACTACTTAAATGGATGTTGCAATCTCCCATAATATGATTGCCATCATCATCTTTATTGACACCATTGTGATGATGTTAGTATTACATAAGAATCACTGATATAATCCAAGAGGAGTTTTTAGTAATCTCGTTTTAGACTAGTGAAAATATTTAATAGAAATGTACAGTAAAACTAATGCTTACATGCATCATAGGAATAGTATGAAAATGGTTTCCAGAAGGAATTTATCAACTAGTCTTAAACAAGAATCCATCAAGACAATCAATCATTTTGCTGAAAACAAAACAATGCCAAAACCTAAAAAATCATCACAACTTAAATATCATCTTACTGGCCTCATAAACAAACACAAACCAAAATATCTAACGTGGTTTCATTTTAAGTTCAAAGGAGTTGTAAATTAAACCATGTGATAGGGAGCACCTCATTGGCTGGTGAGCCAACTACAACTTCTTTTACCAGTTAGCATGTCATCTCTTCCTGTAAATGAAACTGTTTGATATCTAAACCTTTTTGTGGTTATTGTTTCACAGAGAAATTTAAATAACACATGTTGTAACAGTTCAATTTATGAAACAAAATGCATTCATTCAGGTTCACCTATAACTAGCTGAACAATTGTAGCAGAGGGTTTATGACACCATGTCCAGCACTGTAGTTCATTACCATTTCCAGATAAGCCATCAGTGTATTCCTTACCATGTGGTGCATATCACCGTAGAAAAACATAAATATGCAAAATAGAGGGAAGACAATTGTGTCAAATGCTTTTAAAAAATTCTTTGAAAAGCACCCACCTTTAATTGACAATGAATGCGGTTAGCTTTGTTTAGCAATAACTAAACTTTGTTGTTAGCGATGTAGAATTGTTGCTCAGATTGATTGCATAGTATTTGTCTTCTGTTGTATTTTCTAGCTTACAGTGCTCATTTTCTTAACTTGTTGACTCATAAAAGTTTAAAGTAAATGTGGTGTACAGATATTAGTTATTAATTGAATGATATCTAAAACCTAAGGGTAAGAGCCGTTTAATCCAGTATCTTTAATCCCAGGTAGAATAGTAAATGGACAGAGCTACTGAACTATTCTGATACCACCTTTATTTGTCTATTCTTAGTACTCAATGTAGAAAGTTTAGGATGTAATGCAAAATATAGAATTAAGACATACAAAATATTTAAAAGTTTATGATACTCAAGCTGTATACACATTTTGTCCGGAGCAATTTCCTCTTGTGGGTACGTACTTAGTTCCCATCATCCCTCTACGTGGTGCTGTCATGTGCTCAATGGAGTGAGGCATTAGGTATACAGTAAAACCCCACTAATCTGAGCCCCACAAATCCGAAATTCCAGATAATCCGAACACAAAATCCATAATTTGAAGCTTTTCTTTTAACATAAGGGAACTATGTTTTCGTTTGATTGATATCGTAGTGCATGACATAACACAAACAAGTACCTGTTCTGTATTAATTTATGAGTGAAAAGAATAAATTACTGTAGAATGATCGCTAACAATAGCGAAACAAACTGAACTACCTACGTACCACCACTATCACATGTGAGTGGCCATGTCAGAAGAACACATTGTCGTTATGTTGAATACCTTGTTATTATGTTGTGTATGGTACTCACAGCATTTTTTTTTTTTTTTTTTACTTTTCGGATAATCCAAACATTCTCAAATCCTAACAGACCACAACCCCAATAAGCTCAGATTAGCAGGATTCTACTATATTTACTTCTACTTTGAACTTAAAGTGAAACAGGTGTAACAAGGAGAAACACAGATGTCCAGATAGTAAAGCAAATCGGAAACTCTTGAAACATGTCCCATTTTTAATAAGTAAGTGATGTAGTATCAGTAAATCTGATTCACTTTATTATCTAGATATTTTTACACATCACTGAAAGCAAAATTTTTTGAAAAAGTAGTTCATAGAAATATAGATCACCAAATTCCTGTACAAATTTTTCCAAGCTTATATGAATACATCACAATTATTATAACAATTGAATAACAAGAACAAAAACCAGCAATAGCTCAAGGTTTAAAAAACACCATGGAAACATCAAATATAAACCAATAGAAAAACCAGCAATAGTTCAAGGTTTAAAAAATACCATGGAAACATCAAATATAAACCAATAGAAAAATCAGCAATAGCACATTATTTCTGAAAAACTAACTTCAGCATAAAACGATGAAACAGGATCATTAAAAATATAATTTAAAATTCCATGCAACATCCATTTGGAAACAACTTAAAATATAGAAAAACAAGAACTCCTCTTCAATTTTGTTTTCCAAATAATCCCATCTACATATATTTGCAACCAAAGACAATATCTACATATAGTCAGGAAACTGTCAGTGAATCACAACTGTTGATGGAGAAACATGCATCTGGAACTTTCCAGAAGTTAATTTGTCACCAAAGAAGTTTGAGTAAAGGGCATATTCTGCTTCTTACTTAAAATTACATATGCAATAAACATTACAGTACTACAGAACCTGTCAGTCTGATTGGCTCAGTTGGTTAGATGCTGGCCTACTGATCCCAAGGTCATGGGTTCAAATCCAGCCCTGACCAACGGTTTTTAAGTCTGCTTAAAAATCTCAGCTCCATGTCAGTAGATTTACTGGCATGTAAAAAAACTCCTGCAGGACGAAATTCTGACACACTGGCGACGCTGATGTGATCCTGGCAATATTTCTCAGTTCTGATTCTACCTCTCAAACATTGCCCACACATGACTTGTGTGTTTAAAAACACCATGAATAAGTTTGTTGGCATAAATAATAATCATTGGTCAGTTAGAAACAAATGAATTTACAATGTGCCATATCAACCTCCACCCTGCTATTGATATGCTGATCAATAATATGCATTGCTGTTCTCATTATCGGACTGTTGTGAACCGCAATGTTAAGTGCTGCTTTGCTTACTGTTTTTGTTTCTGTTCTGGTTACAGTTACTGGGTGGTTGTGAACAAGCCCTTACTTGGCATTGAAAAACCATGGTAACGTGTGAGCCTCACATTTGGGAGATTGTGGATTTGACTTCTGTGACCAACCTTCTTGACCCAGGGCTCTTTTGGGGGTTTTCCCAGATCACCAAGCAAATGCTGGAAGGGTAATTACATCCCCTGGATTTCCTGACCTTCCATTTCATTTTGCCAACACTTTCAGGGTCGGAAGTGTTGGCAATGGACGAGTTTGGCACTACTGTGCAGGGACTTTCCAAATTGTAACTGCTGTTCTCGACAGATGAGTGGTATTGTCATTGCCTGACGTGCTGGAGTGGCCCACTATCAAAACCCATGGGGCTGGTGACTGCTTAGCAAATCCTGGTGTCGAGATGAAGAATCTCCAGCGCATGTTAGGAACCCTGGCTTGTGCGACTTGCCCACGTTCCAACATGTCCATACAGTGCTCCCATTTCATCCCTTCCTCCCAGAGTCCACAACAGCCTAAACAGCTCACTCAGTGTGGAATCCCCTCCGTTTATACTCTACCTCTACCACTGGCATTGAAATGTATACCTCAGGAACTGTACAAAGTATGCATATCACTTTAAATATTGACAGAAGAATTTCTAAGATATGCAATCTTGTGGAAGTTAATTTAAAGTAAAACATGAGAATAAAACACAATGCACTTTACCATTTGATATATAACTCCTTATGATATTAACAAATATGATAACTGAAACATAAAATTAGGCTTCAAACACATGACAGAAACATTGCCTGTCTTATTCCTATAATTTTTGCTGGATGCTAATAAGTTTTCAAAATATTGCTAGACCAGTAAACATACAAGATATTTGCTATAGGCATACCTTATAGGTGAGATAATAAGATTGTTTGGTTTCATAGTCCAGACAGTCTTTAGAGCCAGGATGTGGACAGTCAGCAACAGTAATAACACCAGTTCTGTTGTTTACAGAAAACCTGTATGAAAAATAACAACACACATAAAATCAGCAATACACAATTATTTTTAAACAGAGACTTCAATATACATTAACCCTTTGTAGATCATGTGGGTTGCCCCACACTCTCAAGGATTCTATTTTCGGTTGTTAGTAAACGAGAGTGCTAGTGTTTATTTTGTCTATCACTGTACGTGTCTACCTTCAAGTTGAGCTGTAAGGAAGGAGTCCTGATCAGAACTGCCAACTACTCAGCTGATGGCATTAAACTCTGTTTGGAGTGTGTAGCATCCCAAATGAGAAATCATGTTGTTGCAGAAATGTTAAGATAATTCAGCAAAAGCATGATATGTTATATGTGGCAGATGTTTAATTTTGATTTCCTTTTTGTTTATAACCATATTTTTAATAACTGTATACTTTTGTTAAGCTTGTTTTACACTTTAGATGTAGCATGAAGCTGAAGAAGAATGAATCTGACAATGATCCAGGAAGTACTAGGGGCTGATGGAGAAAAGTTGGTAGCATTTTAGATAGTGAAGAAAATACTGATGTTCCATATGATCCAGAGAAAGGTTTTTCTGGATCACCAGAGCAGTAGTGATCATAACTCTGCTTCTGAAGAAAATGGAAATTTATTGGAAACCAATCGATCTTGTACACACAATGGAAATAAATGCCAATCATCTGTTTTGTTTTTAAACCAATGAATGTTTGTGGAATTATCTCTCAGATAATTTATGTGAGACAGAATATTAAAAGACCACAAAAGAAAATTGTTTATGTGAATATTTGTTAAGAGTGTAATTTGTTTTTGATGTTAGTATGAGATGGTTAAATGATGAAAACGTATTACTAATGTTCATTGTTACGAACAATTAAGTTTGTTTAAAGACGTCATAAATATTTCCATATTTAATTTTAATATACATATATAAATAAAAGAATTATATGTGTTCAATATTAAAAGCAAAATCAGGATAGCTAAAGATTGCTTCCCTAACAATGCAGGAACTATTTGATGAACGTGAGGTGACACTGGACTTCTTTCACTAGCGTCTATATGCTCAAGGTGATAAGACTATTTTGGTAGTGTGTGTAGAACATTTACCAGACTTTCATCAAGCTTTTGTTCCACTTTTTGAAAAAGTGGAAAGACTTAAATAATCTAAAATGGTGCTAAGAGGATTTATTTAAATGTAAAATAGAGAAAAAATGTTAATAAAATAATACATTGTGGTGAAGAAATATCGTGTGATTTTTCATTCCATCCGTTACCACGCCCTGAGGGAAATAAGAGCCACATCGCTCAAAATTGAAGCAACACTTCAATAAAAATAGCACCATATGGAAGTAATTCCAACAAGAAGAACACAGGTAAAAATGTCTCCAACATTTTGGCCTAGCATATATCATGGTATTCATAAGGGTGCACATCAGTAATAACTAAGAATAACTAAGAAATGTGAAACATTCAGCAGATCTCATCCTATAGCAAAATGAGCTACACCTGGAACTTGCTGTTTTTCCAACAGAAAGTAATTTAAAAAAATGTTCTTGGGTATCTCAAAACTTTTGTACTGATCTTCGTATACTTTTGAACAAAATGTGTAACATTCTTTTCAGTTTGATGAGGATTTTATTTGAATTGTTACATATGGTCTTTTCTCAATTTATTAAAATCATATTTCATAAGATAAGAAAACTTTGGTTTGTCTTTTGCAAATACAACACTTTTTTAAATTTTCAATTGAACTGGGAACATAAGGATGTCTTCAGATACTTCTACAGCTTTTGAACAAATATACCAGGGGAAGACAACTTCAGGCCGTGTGATGTATTTAAACAAAGAGCCAGCTTGTGCGTTTGTGTGACGTCAGGCGAGAGCGGTGTATCGCTATGCTGCTTAGATCAGCGGCACTACTTGCAGGAAACTGAATGAATATGAAAAATGTTATTTGGGCATATTTACAACTTTCCTGGGCTGTTTAGGGAGAACCCTCTTCAGCCTAGTCTGAGAGTGTTTATTTGTTGTTTGAGGGATCTTAACGGTGATCTTAGTGCGAATTTTGATTTTGTTTTGTTTTTGTTGATGTTGTGTAGTGTTGTGTGTAGTGGTTTTGTGTTTGTGTTCAGTTCCCCGTGTTTCACACTAGTTTGAGACCAGGCTTCAAGATGTCAACTATGTTTCAGATCTTTGCGACCCCATATTCATTGGATGTTAACAAAATGTTTCTAGCAGGTAGCAAATTGAATTGATAAGTTTACAGTGTGATGATTTGCTGAAGGACAATTATAAACACAAGGAAGACTTGGCTGATTTTTATAAGAATTTTCCTCAAACCAAATTTCTGAGGCTGTATGCCCTTGTTGCATGGATATTATGTATATTTGGTTATACGTATGTGTGCGAACAATTCTTTTCTGTTATGAACCTTTTTAAGTCAAAATCCCGAAGCATATTGTCAGATCACAATCTAACATGCAGTCTTTGGTTACAAATGTGCTGTACATTATACCATAACATCGACAAACTAGTTAAAGAAAAGCAAAATGGCAAACATCAGAAAATGCCCACCTAATTGTTCTGTATAGCTCTCCTGTAGCTCAAGCAAAATATCTATAATTTCTGTTCTATTAGCGTTATAACATGACTGTTCACATAAACTAGAATTTATATGTATATGGTATAAAGCCGAAATGTAATTATTTATAATCTGTGACTATTACGTAATTGAAACAGTCAGCATTAAAATTACGATGTCCAGCACGCCGTTTCCTCTTACCCACTGTGACGTCACATGTTCAACTGGCCTTTGGTGGGAGCATGTGAGCTGAGTGAGCTGACGTCACAGCAGCGATACCTGTCTTCCCCTGAAATATACTGCATTTAAATAATGGGACAAAAATGTTACAAATACATGTTATGGTATAAAAGGACATTGCTTAATCCATACGGAAATGGAACATTTTCACATTGATGCAACATAGAATTAACCTTCTTAAGGGAGTATATTCATTTTCAAATGCACAAATGTATTAAGGTAAGTTTTACCAAAGGATTCTGACCAAGAATGATAGCAAACATACAAATAGGTTTGACTGCCTCTGTGATCTGGTGGATAGCATGCTAGCTTTCAAATCTAGAGGTCCCAGGTTCGAGGGTGGGAATTTCAATTAGCTAGGATTATTCCCCATCCTCCCTAGAGTCTGTTGTCCTCCGTGTTCTAGGGGTAACATGCTAGCCTCTGGTTCCCAAGGTTATAGGTTCACACTCAGAGGAGGGCAACAGGTGTTTTTTTTTGTGTAAAAATCCTTAACATGGTTTTCTTCAGAAGGACACTAAAACCAATGGTCCTGTGTCACAGATTTACGGCATGTAAAAGAACCTCAAGCTGATCAAGATGCATTTGAACAAAATTAAGTGATCTGCCCAATATACAGTGTGCGCACAAAGTCTGTATACCCATGTACTAAATTTAAAATTACACGAGTAAATATGTTTTTTTGAGGTTGGTATATATTCATATTATTCTCCTGTCAGATGCTCATTTTTGACAACTTTGATTGTTTGATTGTCACTCTTATGACAACATATCAATAAATCTTATGAATTAAATTAGTTGATGCTGAGATATTGAGAAAGAATGGCTTATACAAGTTATTACATAATTGAGGAATGCTTAGTGTTCGCTGTGTGGGTTCATGAGTGTCAAATCAATGGCAAATCAATGAAAAATGTCATGGACGATTTTGTTGCATGGTTTGTGAAAGCAGCACTGACAAAGAACATGTTGTTAGCTTGGGAATGGAAAACATTTTTAATGGGCAGTGTTCGCAATGCAATGAGGAGTGGAAGACCATCCATCAGACTTGGACTTTGTGCTGACATGGAAAAATCTATCCAACAATCTCCAGTTAAATCCTTAAGGAAACATGCTGCAGAGTTAGGAGTACCAGAATCAACCATGAGAAAACACATTAAAGTGGATCTGAAAATGAAGTGTTGGCGTCTATTGAATGTGAATGAATTATCAGATGCTGATTTGGAGACACGTGTTAATGCTTGTGGTCGGATGCTGCAACGATTCCAAAGAATGTCCGAGAAGGCAAAAGTCATGTTTACAGATGAATGCACAATTTATCACAGTTCCCGTAACTGCAATGTTTATTTCTGGAGAAAAGAAAATCCAAATTTTTTCGAAAAAATCGAGTGCAACCCACCACGTGTCACGGTCTGGGCCGGAATGACACAAACTCATCTGTTTGGCCCATATTTTTTTGATGGTTCTGTTTATCAGAACACTTATCACCAGATGATTGATGACAGGCTCCTCCCACAGCTGCAAAATGTGGGAATCTTAAACAGTGTTTGGTTTCAACATGATGGGGTGTCAGCTCCCTTTGCAGTGGCTGTTTGACAACGTCTGAACGCAGTCTTTGGAAATCCCTGAATTGGTAGAGGATCAGACAATCTCACATGGCCTGCAAGGAGCCCTGATCTAACAATGCCAGATAATGCACTCTGGGGTTACATCAAAGAGAAGGTGCGGAAGCAGCGGTACGCTACAACTGGTGAACTGCAAAATGCAGTGCGAGTAGCTTTCCAGACAGCGACTCCAATGATGTTGACTAAGATGAATATGAGAATGTAGCAGAGTATTTGGCTGTGCAGAGACAATCGGGGGACACATACTGATGTTTTGGAGTCCTAAGATGTAAGGAGAAACATTTAATTACATAAATATTGGAAATTTGTACTTCTATTTCATGTCAGTTTGAATTTAATATAGGGGTATACAGACTTTGTGCGCACACTGTAGAATGGGACGCTGAGAACCACTGCAGTTAAAGACCATCCATAAATAAAAAAATCAATTTAAATTTCCCTAGAGTCTAGAAGTATGAGTGAGAGTATTAATGTGCATGTGAATTTAATGTTTATAAAGAAAGCTCAACGAAAATTAATCCAAAGTTACACAAACAGTAAATGAGTGAACGTCACTGCCACTGAGCAATTGTTCAATTGTTCCAAAGGAAAAGCTGCTGTAGTATAACCTTGAATGTTAAAGCAGCATAAAAATGGAGCAAAAAAAAAGTTAGGAATAACACTTTTTCTCCTTCATGAATATTGTTCTTGATATTGGCTATAACATTTTAAGAGGCACCCATTCTATGGCTGCTGCAAAATTTAATGGCGGGTAGCTTGATACAAAATTCAATCATAGCTTGCCATGCCTTGGAGTGTTGTATAACAGTGTACAACATTGAAATTTGCACCAAAAACAGGCAATTCTAATACATTTTTAAGAACGGATTTCAGAACTGAAATCCGTTTTGTGATATCACCTAATGTTTTTTAGATATTGTCCTTTTTGTGATTTGCAAAAATCTGCTGCACTATGCCACTTCCATGCCGCAACCTTTATTGGTCGGCTCACCATCTCAACATCTGTTGTCATTCAAGACTGGCAAGAGTTTTATTGCAGGCGAGGTAACTTCAGCATTTTGACAAGGGGCATAAATACAACTTCTTTGAAAGGTCTTCTTTGTTAATGGGCTCATGGAACAATTGAGTGACAATTACAAGCCATCCAAATGGCATCTTTTCATTGATTTGTCGAAATTAAGTTTAAAGGCAGTTTTATTACATAAAGGTAACTCTTATTCTTCTGTCCCTATAGGTCATGCTGTCCGGATGAAAGAAACATGAGAATTTGAAGATAGTTTTGAAAACTATAAACTATGCAAGGTATGAATGGCAAATCTGTGGAGATTTAAAGGTCATAGGTTTACTCCTGGGAATGCAGAGTGGTTTCACCAAGTTTTGTTGTTTTATATGAGAGTGGGACAGTCGGACTAAAGAAAAACATTATGAAATAACTGAGTGGCATGTAAGGAGTTCTTTAATACCGGGTTAAAGGGTATTAAGTATGAAGCATCAGTTAACAAAGACAAAATTTTGCTACCGCCGCTTCACATTAAGTTAGGCTTAATGAAAAATTTTGTAAAGGCTTTGAACAGAGAGAGTAGGGGTTTATGATATTTGAAAGAAAAGTTTCCAAGAATAAGTGAGGCAAAACTAAAAGAAAGTATTTTTATTGGCCCACAAATATACAAATTGATGGAAGGCAGGCATTTTGAAGAACTACTTTCTGAGAAAGCAGCATGGGTGGGATTCAAGACAGTGTGCAAAAATTTCCTGGGAAATACAAAAGCTGACAACTACAAGGAAATTATTGAGTACATGCTAAAGGCATATAAAAATTTAGGATGCAATATGTCCTTGAAAATACATTTTCTGCACTCGCACTTGGGCTTCTTCCCTCCCAACCTATGGGTTGTGAGTGATGAGCACGGAGAACAGTTTCATCAGGATATAAGAGCCATGGAAAAGCGATACAATGGAAAGTGGTCACTTATTAATGTTGGCTGACTGTTGTTGGCAACTCATAAGGGGGCTTCCTGATGTCAGCTACAAGCGGAAGTCTTCTCAAAAAGGTTTTTTAAAAAGATTATTAATTTCACTCACTTTTTTAAGTTTTTGCATGAAAGTTACCTAAATGTGGATTGTTAGTTCACTTTAACCATAATTTATGGATTCCGTATAACTTTTTCATTATAATGTTGAGCTATATGAAATTATTTTACCTCAGGATTGATTACAATACTTAAATTGCATCTATTGTATGCGTTATTTTTGAAAAATATTGAAACTGGTTTCTCCAAAAAAACGGTACATGATAGAGAATTTTGGATTTCAGATTTGAGTTCAGCATAGCTAATATGTACAAAGTCACCTATTTTCGTTTGAGTGCAAAAACAAAAGTTGATATTTGTTGTTTAGTGTAATTAACATAATATCATTAACATAATATCATTTTCACCCGCAAAATTTATTTGTAGAATGGGAAAAACAATAGTAATAGTCAGCTATCAGCCACCATTAACTTTTGCATCTACGACAATAACTAAAAGCTATATTTACAACATACTTGTCAGAGTCAGTTCCAGATAGCTCATATATAATTCCATTTTCACCAAAGCGACCGCTGTCCAGATCTCTTGCTGTAATCGTGATTACCATGGTACCAGGAGAAGCTAGTTCTGAAACAGCTGCGACATACTGTGGTTGCATGAATACTGGAACATTATCGTTGGCATCCTCTATGCTCACAGTTACTGTGGCTGTGGACGACAAACGCGGATCTGTATTCTTCTCTTCTGCTATCACCTATATCATAAACATTCAGGTCAGTTTTAGTTTCAGGACAATAGTACTGGATCATAAGAAAATTGTTACATTGCTTTAATAACCAATTTATGCAATATTTTATTTTGTATCGGTCAGGTGAGTTTTTATATATTTATTTGATTCTATTATTTCCTTACAAGCCTGAAACTACAGAGCTTTCATTTCAATGCTGGGCCATATTACAGAGAATTGCTTGCACTGCACTGTTCCTAACCAGTTCTATTCCCTCTCCATGTGCCAGTTACTCAGTTGATGCAGAGTATGGCTATTTATAGACAGATTCCCTGCTGTTTGTGCACCTCACAGAGAAATGGTTTGTAATCTTGTGAGCAGATTTAGGAAAACAGAATTTATTTAGAAAGGGCAATTACAATAATTTTGGGTCTAAACCAAACACATTCCTGCAGAGAAGTTTTCAAAATAACTAATTATTTTACCATTACATTCACTTCACAGATTTTAGGTAATAATGCTTTTAAAAATAAATCCTCTACTTGTAAAACAATCAGATACATAAACATCATCCAAGAGTAAGAAAATACTCTATTTAACTGCAGAATCGTCACCACTGCACATTGGTTGCACCTTAATTTATAGACAAGCATTTAGAAACTTAAGCTTTTCACCACTATCAGAGAAATGTTTACAATTTGCACTATGTGTTATTTTGTACAACTTACAAGAATAATGAATTTGCGTTGATTAGGGTTTTCATAATCCAAGGAGCCATTAGCAACTCGAATACTGACTGATGTAGATCCTGTAGCACTGGTAGGTTCAACAGCAAATGCTCCTGACACATCCTCCAGTCTCAGTGTGAACTCAGAATTGATGCCCTGAAACACAAGCTTAGTTACAGTCACAGACACATTCCCTTCAACTGATGAGGGGATGAGTATACCCCTCCTCAATAATTTGGCAATTACTGGACTTTACTGGATATCAATTATATTAATAAAACTTGAATTAGCTGGAATTCAACGCTGTAGCCACTCTGCCTGGTCCATAGGTTCCTCTGCTCCCCAATGGAAAGCAGAAGTGACAAGTGACAAACCTTATCTCAAACCAGATACGGGCTTCAAACTTTATCATACAAAGAAAACCTCCTTAGAGTGAACCTGTAAGTGTGCAATACAAATGGTGCATGTACAATGTGTCCGAGAAGTATATGTACCCCTTATGTTACTTCAGTTGTGTTGCTGTTTCTGGGAATGTGATTAATACCTCAGTTGCGAGAGAGGAGAATCTTGTAACATGTGTGGTTGCAGCAGGATGGGGTCCCAGCCCACTTTGCCACTGAGATGCATGAATTTCTTGATGAACAATTATCAGGCCACTGTTAGGATTGTTTCAACAGCATCTCCAGCTCCATTGGAATGGCCCCCACAAAGTCTGAACCTTACCACATCTAATATTTCATTATGGGGGAATAATCAAATTCTTGTCTTTCCACGTCGATGCAGGACAAATGAAAAATTGCACTATAGTGTGAAGGAAGCCTTTTGACACACAACTCCTGTGATGCTCCACAACATGTCAAGAAAGACATGGGGACACAGCAGCACAATGGTGCACATACCAATCCACTAGATCCATAATTTGTCTTGTAAGTACTCCTCTTTACTATGCATTTCAATTTATATGCATGTATTGATCAATGATATAACAATAATATAATAGTATAAGAAGTACAGTAACTTCTCAGATACACTGTATATATAGCTTACTGTAACTTTCTTAACATAGATAGCCTTTACATCCACCTACTTAGTCGATTTTTTCAACATTAGCACAAAATCAAGTATGATCATTTACATTTATGTAATATTAATAATTATAAACTAACTACTAAACTAAACCCCGGCGCGACAGCCCACAAGGGGCCAAGGCCTACCGCCCAGCCGCTGCGTCCCTCACCTCTGCCCACTATAGGCGTCATTGGTGACGTGCAGTATTGGAGGGTGGGACGTGGTCAGTGCCCCGAGCCCTCCCGGCCGGTTATGCAGTCTTCTAGACCTGGATTAATAATTATACGTATGAATAATTCTAAATAGCATAATATTTTCAACATTAGCACAATTTTTACACTTTGTTAAATTTGACCTAAACTGATTCCTCACAGAAAGGATTAATAACTTTGTTGTGGCTGCTCATTTGTTATCCTTTATTATGAAACAAACACGAAGTTGAAATTTTTAAAGCACCTAAATGAAGTTTTAGAATTGACGATTTGGGAGAAAATTTTTATTATACAGACAAAGATCACATAATGAATTTTGAAATATTGCAAATTTATTCTATCGACACATTTCCAGCAGATGGTAATAGTGTAGCAAACAATCCACTTCATGATAGGCTAACCAATATAACCAACAAATTGTAATCAAAATGGGAACAGTTGAAGATGCAATTAATGGACTACAAAACGTGCTCTGCTTGAAAATTTAATTAAAACAGATAAATGTAATGTTAATTACTAGATATAAGTTACAAATTTGAGTAGTTATTTCATGTTACTAGTTTCATCTTCTACTTATTAAATGTTATTATACCTACCAAGCTCCAAGCTTATGCTTTTATTGTGCTACGTTCCTTTGAAATTAGCAGATGACTTACTATGTCTGGATCGCGTACATTCATGTCCAAATGAGGGAGTGGTGTACCATCTGGGACATTTTCTGGAATAGATATGCTGTATTCTCGGTTATTAAACTGGGGTGGTTCATCGTTTACATCCTTGATTGTCACGGTTCCCTTCTTTGTGGTAACAGTTAAAGGATCATTGCCTGGGACCCCATCTACTACCTCACGTGCCTGAAACAGAAACAACCATAGCACCACTATGATATTACTGGTCTTCATATTTACTTTCCTTGTGCATTCAATTCATTCATTTATATGTCATAACTAAAACACTATGTAATATTCACGACGTTTCAAAACTGGAGTATTTTCCTGAAATCCCACAAAATAAACTTCTTTTACGGCTGATATGAAATTATGTTAACCATAGTTGAAATATCACCATCTTGGCACTAAACTGCTTGGATAGGCCAATCATTACAGGTTATAACTACCTTAACATACTCACAAACTTCTTATAATTGAAACCTGTAAAACTTCCTCATACAGCAAAGCATAATAATTTTGTGATGACATGAAACTCAGAATGCATAAAATGTTCAGTGCATTAAATGTACAAAAATTACACATAAAATAAATTATACCTTGAAGACATGGTAGTACTGCTCTGTTTTGTCACACACACAAATTCTTTTTTGTACTATAATAAACACATATTTAAGGCAAAGAACACCACTACCTAGGCTATACACAGATTTCTAGGCCATATTTTTTGCTTCATAACATGTATTATTAATACAAAAAATGGGAAATTTATAATCCTGCATGCATAGAAGGTGAAGAAGATAAACAACAGAGGTGAGGGAGTTGACTTTATAATTCGTGTTGCCCGTTAGTGAATGTCTATACCCATTTACTGCTGGTTACTAAGAGGTTGCAATCAAATTTTAAATCCGCACGCTATACATTTTGTTACAGCCCAGTGAAGAATAGACACTCAGATAAGCACTGACCTATCATAACACTATACCCATTAGCCTGTAATCTTAAGTTACAATATAATTTAATGCTTTGTCATTTCCTTGGTGAAAATATGTAACATTTTGAATTTGCCCACAAAGCCATAAGAGCATCTCCTTTCATCTTTTCTAATACCTGTTTTGCTTCCATTGAGACAGAATATATGGTTAGACCCCGAAAGGAAAGCATTCATGTAAATATTTGTTGTAAATATAGTTTATTTTTCATGTTGGTAAGGATTTGTTGAGTACTGAAAATGTACTGCCATTTTCTCAATTGTCATAAAAAAGAGTTGTTTAAAAATGTCATAAATGTTAAGTAACATGTTCAAATTTAATGTGTATAAATATAAGAACCATATATATTTAATGTTAAAAGTGTAGGGAGGATAGATAAAGAATGCTTCCCTAACAAAAACACATTATGTAAAGAGATGCCAACTTTTTTCTTGTTAGCGTCCTAGTCTCCAGAAAGTGAAGACACGTTTTGTTACATGCATAGATGCTGACGCTAAAAGTGGTCTAAAATAATAACATGAAAAGACAATCAAGGAAGTATATTCAGGTGCAACGAAAGTTAATTTAAATGTGTTGTTGTTAGCTAATGCTGGATTTCTGACAATGAAGTCATTAATCCTCTTGCTCTGATGCGAAAAAAAAAAATGCTGTGGGTTCACGTTGGATCGCCATTTGTAGCGGAATATATGATGGTCACGTTGTGTCGCCCTTTGATGTGGAATGGATGTCGTTTCCTCCGGCTAGTTCAGCATGAAATCTCTTTAATCCCGGGTATGCGTAGGTATGTTTATAGATTACCCCGGAAGAACTTTTGTATATGATTTATTTTTTTTACTCTCTGACACTTTCGGGAGTTATGCCGACTTTCTATACCTAGAGATACTCGCAGAGCAATCGCACTCACGTGTGTACACCACAACGTCCACTACTGGTCTGGGGCGAGTGAACACACTTCCTGGCGTCCCCACGCTAGGAAAACGTTCTCTCCGATTTTAAATTTTATGACGTCATCCACAAGAAAGCCTCGTATCCAAAATGCTATTTCATTCCTTTTCCCAATTTATAAATGTCCCTTTCTATTAAAACATGTTCTTTTTTGAATTTCGAATATCTAGTTACCTTTTTATGATTAAACGATGTTTTCTTTATATTCTATTAAACATATTGCGTGACTTTTAAGATTGGTAGACCTGAATTTTGACTGATTTCAAACTATGTGGTATGACGTCATGACTCGTTAATTTCAAACCAATAATGCGTTTATCCTACAAATTTAACGACTATTATTTACTCATATCTTGCTCACCTTACAACACTTCCTACTCTATTATCTACCTATGTTATTACTCAACACTTATCGCAAATCTCATATCCGGCAATTAAATTAAAACGTGTCTTTATCAAGCCCATTCGATTTGAAATCTAAATTTCGGTATCAAATGCCCCCATTTATATTATTTTATTATTTCATAATAAAATAATGTAAATGTCTTGCCCGAAAGAAAAATGAAAAATTACTCCTGAATTTTGAATAATCGGCAACACTCCCATTATATACAATTTTCAATTACACTGTTTTGAAATTGGTTATTAACACATCTTCTCATTAATCTTTATAACATGACAAACAATTATACACTTGACTTAACATTAATCCTTAAATACTAATTACAAGATGTTATGGTTTCTTCTGTGAAACTTTTATATAAAGGTTAAATTTCAAGAGTCTCTCTTTATACTTCCTTCTTTTAGTTCATGTTTGCTCACTTCGCTCTCACTATCACTTGCACTGTGAATTTTCACTTTTGTTATTGTAACACATATCTTTACTAGATCCTTTAAGCACTAAAATGTACATATATTTACATAAATCCATTACACTCCTCAGACAAGTTCTTTCTTTGTCTTGCTGTGATAACTATCTATACATCTAAATATTTTAACAAATGTTTACAAATTAAATATTTGGTTTTCTCTCTATGCAGAGATGAACATTTTAACAATCTTTCTAAAGCGGTTATTGTAAGCTCTATACAATCTTTTCTTAAGCTCTTTGTAGTATATAGCAATTCACATTCTGCATTTGTCATGAATACGTAAGTACCTGACCAATATATGGTTTTCAAGTAAGCTAACATTTAAATTTTATCTCAAAGCTGATTGGGCGCCAATAGAACAAATGACACTTCGAATTTTACATGAAGTCAAGGTTCCAAGGTACCACACGGTTTCTTGTATGGTCGAAGGAGTTGTTTATGCCACCTTCCCAGACATTTTTCATTTTTAACATCTTTTAATTCATAGGTATGATAACCAAATTTTGATATAATTTCTGCAGGACCTTTATATAACAATTCCATCCTTTTGTTCCTACCTCGCAATGCACTTGATAACTTATGGTCTTTAACTAGTACCCAATCGCCTATCTTAGGTTCCCATTTATGTTTTCTACTCTTTTTCTTTAATTTTCGCTTCTCTGCCTTTTTCTTGATTCGTTCAAAAGCAATTTTCGCTCTTTCTTCTTCACTTAACTCAATGTCATTTATTTTGAGTGTTTTTGGTACCCCGATCAATATTGGTTCTGGTTCAATTCCTAACATTAATTTTATTGGGGCAAACCCAGTAGTTACATTAATGGTGTGATTAATAATCTTTTCTATCAATGGACAATATTTCACCCAATCCTTATGATTATGATGTGTAAGTACACGTAAATAAATTCCTATATCTCGGAGGACATGTTCTGTTGGATTCCCTGATGGAAAGTATGAGGAACAATGATTTAGTTTTCTCGCGTCTAATGTCACCCTAATCTTTCCATTGGCCTTATTTACAATACATAGGGGATTCACAAATTCTGAATTCGAAATCTCAATAACCTCATCTTCTAACATTGACTTTATAACTGCACCTACCTCTTCTCTTATTGTACTAGGGATAACTCTCGCTTTATGTGTAAAAGGTTTGATGGGTATCATCTCAAACGAATGAGTATAAATATTACATTTACCAGGTTTCTCAGAGAATACTTCTTTATTTCGGATTAATATCTTAAACAGTTTATCCCTTTGTTGTTCATTTAGTTGATCAGCCTGAGTTACCTTTTCCCTCAACAATTCTTCTAAGTCTTCACTACTCTCCCTATCATAGTACCTAGTTGCGTCAGAAAACCTCAAATTGTCTATGAAATCATTTTTATCCCATTCTACATTTTCTTTATTATCGACACTGTACTCTTCAACATTTACTTCAGCTAATTCCATAGCTCCTACTTTAACATATTCTACAAAGAATGTATCCCCTTGGATTTCTTCTTCCTCTTTTTCTCGTACAATAGTTTCTGAACTACTATCTTCCACAAATGGCACTATAATGGTCTCATCTTCAACTTTCATTTCTACAATCATGTTTTTAAAATTCACCACAGCTTCCCAGGCATAAAGACAATCACAACCTATTATACTATCTGTCACAAGTCTTCCTACAATCAGAAATAAAATTCCTAGTATTCTCCCATTTATTTCAATATTTATCATTGCTTGAAATTTTACTCTCTCTTTTCGTTTTCCCACAGCTAGCGAGCAATATATCCCATTAACTGGTAAAGACATTATTTTAAAACCACTACTTTGTAAATTATCATAAAAATTTTGTGAGCATACTGTGCTATTTGATCCTGTATCTATAATTGCATTGTATTGTTTTCCATTTACTCCAATTTTGATTTTAGTTGGATCTCCTACTTTTTCGTTTTCGTCGATTCTATTTTTCCATTCTCTTTTCTTTTGTATCATCATTTGCCTTCCAGGACTATTTATTTCCGAGTACTTATCACAATCATTACTAGGATACCCAGTTCTCACTGAAGGCGCGTTTGACCGGGTCTGGCGTTTCCCTGATTTTTAGGTATTGCTCCTGTACTATTTCCCGAATTGTTACTTCTGTTTTCCTGCATTAAATCGGGGTTACTTCCTACCATGTTTTTGACCGTGTTAATGGCCTCAACCATTTCAGCGTTTTCGGGGGAATTTCGTCCATTAGAATACCTTTCTCCCTGTCTTGGTGACCTCGGTCTAAACTCATTATCTCCGTTTGTCCAATACCCATCATTTGAATTTCTACTATGTCCAAAATAACGTCCCCGTCTACCTCGATCAAATCTATTTGTATTCATATAATTCACCCTTATATTTCTTCCCCTTAGTTTACCATTTCTATTTTGGTGATACCCTTCCTGGTTATATCTACCTTGATTTTCCCACCGGAACGATTCCATCCTTGGTACTGGTCCTTTATATCTTTCCCTAACCTCACTTCTATTCTGATAATACTGTGCCCCTTGCCCGAAAGAATTTACAGTTTCTTTTTCTTGATATTTATTTCCAAATGCGTGTTTTGGCTTATTGACTTCTAAGGCTGATAATAATTCGATCATAGCTGCAATGCTACCGGGTCGGGCTATGATTAGGTAGTGTTGAAGCGTTTCCAGAAAATGTGGAGTAACTATATTTATTAGATCTTTTTCATCTATGGGAGGATCCAACATCTTCGATTTTCTCGCTATTCTCATAAAATAGTTAACCATCGATTCCTCCGATCTAGGATTAAATTTTCCATTGCTTAATTCGACTCTAATATTAGCCTGCCTACTAGCCCCCCAATATCTGGTTAAAAAGATGCTCCTAAAGGTCCCGTAATCATTATTGTTACCCATAGAAAGGCCTAGCCAATTGGCAGCATTAATTACCCTTTAGGCATTTTCTTACTATCACCATCGTGTACTCCTCCGGTATATGTTTCACCGTGAAGTACTCTTGTAACCCTTCTAAAAAAGCTTTAGGATCATCTGAATCTTCATTTTCAAAAACTGGAGGTGTCATTTCATTTAAGACATGGTTAGGCCAATGTAAATTTGAATTGTCACCTGTCCCTGAGCTATTTCTGAGATCAGAATGGGAATTACTGTTACCCCTATTTTGCATTGAAATGTCAGCTGATACACCTGGTATTGCTTCGTTTCTTGCAGCTTCATTATTAAGATTGTTGTGATTACATGCATTTTCATTTAATTTCAAATTTTCTAAGGCCTCTTTTACCTGAGTAATTTCTGTTACTACCCCTTTTATTTGGTCTGTAACATCCTCCAAATTTCTAGCCTGCCTTTCACTTTCTACATCAGATCTTTCCATTCTAACTTTACACCCCTGTAACTCTTCTCTAATTTCTTCCCTGTCTTTATCTAACCTTTGTACTACCTCTTCCCTTTGTTTGTCTAATCTATATGTTACTCTTTCCCTTTCTTTATCTAATTTTTCACTCACTTGTTGACCTAATTTCTTTTCAGAATTCTTTACTTCTTGCCTTATTGTCTCTAATTCTCCCTTAACCTGTTCTCTATTTTCTTTTACTTCACTACTAACTTTATTAATTTCCTCCCTAACTTCTTCCCTAAAGGTTTCTAAAGCTCTCTTCTGATTTTCCAATTGCATTCCCAATTCCTGTTGTCCCTTCTCTAATTTCTGTCCTAACTCTATACTAGTTTCATCTATCCTACTCATCTTTTCCATTATCTTTTGAAACATATTCTCTATTTCTGACATAATTGCTGACCTTTCTGAATTACTACCAAATATTTCTGAGCTACTTCTAGGTGTTTCTCTAATGTTCTGAACTTCTACTTCTTGGCATATTCTGCTACCGATTATATTTTGATTATATTCTTCCATCCTAACTACACTTTTCTCAATTTCCGGACTCTCAAAACCTAGAAAATCGCTATCACTGTCTTCCATTTCTAAGCTATTTGCATGTGTTTTTCTACTCACCAATATTTCACAATTTTCACTATTATGATTTTTTTTTTTTTTTTTTTTTTTTTTTTTTTAACTGCACTTAAACTTATTCACTACACGTTTCACACGATGTTGACACGCTGGGCACCTTCTTGTTTGCTGGTTCGATGCTGGCTTGGTCGTCGTCCTTATTAATCACTGGTTCAATGCTGGTCTAGTTCATTCTTGGGGTTGGTCTATTCTCTCGACGCCACACGTTGGGTCGCCATTTGATGCGAAAAAAAAAAAATGCTGTGGGTTCACGTTGGATCGCCATTTGTAGCGGAATATATGATGGTCACGTTGTGTCGCCCTTTGATGTGGAATGGATGTCGTTTCCTCCGGCTAGTTCAGCATGAAATCTCTTTAATCCCGGGTATGCATAGGTATGTTTATAGATTACCCCAGAAGAACTTTTGTATATTATTTATTTTTTTTACTCTCTGACACTTTCGGGAGTTATGTCGACTTTCTATACCTAGAGATACTCGCAGAGCAATCGCACTCACGTGTGTACACCACAACGTCCACTACTGGTCTGGGGCGAGTGAACACACTTCCTGGCGTCCCCACGCTAGGAAAACATTCTCTCCGATTTTAAATTTTATGACGTCATCCACAAGAAAGCCTCGTATCCAAAATGCTATTTCATTCCTTTTCCCAATTTATAAATGTCCCTTTCTATTAAAACATGTTCTTTTTTGAATTTCGAATATCTAGTTACCTTTTTATGATTAAACGATGTTTTCTTTATATTCTATTAAACATATCGCGCGACTTTTAAGATTGGCAGACCTGAATTTTGACTGATTTCAAACTATGTGGTATGACGTCATGACTCGTTAATTTCAAACCAATAGTGCGTTTATCCTACAAATTTAACGACTATTATTTACTCATATCTTGCTCACCTTACAACACTTCCTACTCTATTATCTACCTATGTTATTACTCAACACTTATCGCAAATCTCATATCCGGCAATTAAATTAAAACGTGTCTTTATCAAGCCCATTCGATTTGAAATCTAAATTTCGGTATCAGCTCTCCAATATTTTTCACTGATATTGAAGAGAGCAATAGCAGTAATAGTAACCGCTTTTTAGAGAGCACCATGTTTTTATGTTTTGGCGGTCACATCGCTCTCTCACAACCCCCAGAATGTCTGGAGGGCCACACCTGTCATTGGTTTACGGGTCTCACCGACCTGACCGGGAGAGTTATCAAAATAAATTCACCGACCATATCCTCCGATCACCAATCAGACGACGTATTACATGCCATGACAGGTTAGCATGTTAGGGGTTAAGATTTTATAGAGAAATGGAGAGGTAACAAGTGTAATATTCGACGAGAAAAGTGCAAATAAAAGTGATGTAGGAAAGTTACATGCTGTGTTCGTTGATTTCACCCGTACCATGATCTGGGGTAGTAAAAGAATCTCATAGCTCAATGCATACAAAACAACATATTAAAAAGACAGCACCACCATGTAGAAGCAGACATTCAAAAGTTTCATTTGTCTGCAGAGTATATACAGGTCCATTTGATGTAATTGGTAGTTCCATAAGATATAACATTTCACCAAACTAAAAATAAAAAAGTGTATGTGTATAATCTGCAATGCTGTACTGTGAGCTACCCAAACACTATATTTAACATAAGGGAGACATTGTATTGATGCTGTCAGTTAGTTTGCAATGTTATTGTTTATTTACAAACTTAACAATACTGAATAATGATAAGAGAACAGAATATTATGATTGGTTCCAACTAAGAAAGGCATTGACAGTTTGCGGTGACAGAGAGAGGATGCTGCTTATCATGACCAAGTAGAGAGTGCTGTATGATTATGTGTACAAAGAAGATTGGATTGCGACTGGAATGTTGAGCACATATTATTTACATTTGTATTCAAAGACAATTGTAAAATACTGAATCTACATTCAAAATAGAATGTGCATGTATATATCAGTCTGAAGATTTTCATTAACAAAAGAAACTGTAATGTTGATGCTTATTCTAATCGGGAACTTCTAATATCCAAATTGCTCTTATTTTTATTGATTCCTACAGCATGCGAGGTCATATTCAGTACTTTAGAGACTGGAATAAGAGCATATAATTTCCTGCACTTGTCCTTTAATTGGGATACCTTTACCAAATACAATTTTATCCAGTTTACGAGCACACTCAAATTTTTGGTTTGGCAGCACCATCTTTGTCACTATTTTTCAACATTGTTAAGCACTCATTAAAAGCATTAGGACAGCTGCAAAAGTTCGCAACACATGCACATATACACAGACTCCGAAACACATAAACAGAAAGCAAATAACCATGTATATAGAATGATGCAAACAAGCTTCTCAATACACAGGCGATCTCTAACTGATGCAAGCATTGCAAGCTTGAACTACAGGAAGGCATTATCTGTTTATATGCAGTGATAACAGAACATAATACAAGCAGTTTATGTTACTGCTGAGTTCATCAGCCATATGCTAATCATGTGTTACATACTGGCAACAGGGTCCTTGCGTGTACTGCTGCTAAGGAAATGTCTTAGTTCTAATGGTTCCTTTTCGTTGCTATAACATATCCATCCCCTCCCGTTCATTTATACATTTCCACCATGTGGTTAACATCTGTCAATCCCCTTCTTAATTGGCACAAAGTATATATTTATCCATTAAAGTTAAAAATCTTGTCCTTATAGCAAAATGTAAATTATTAAAACTATAAATTATACAAGGGCTGATCAACAAAGACTGAGACTGATTTTTTCCTGTGCTTTTGTGATAGTTTCATATCTGTAACATAAATATTTGAAAAGAGCAGGTTTTTATGTATGTCAGTAGGTGGCAGCACTCTCGTATTGGTAGGTTGGTAGTAATGCTCTATTTTGTAGACCCTACATGCATTTCACATACCAGACAATGGAGGTGATGCGAGAGGAGCAGTACAGCACAATCAAATTCTGTTTTTGTTTAAACCATACAGCCACCGAAACTTATGAAAAGCTGAAGCAAGCATACAGTGAAGATGCACTACCTCTTGCAACAGTGTTTAGGTGGTTCAAGGACTTCAAAGAAGGCCGACTTGTCAGTGTTAAGCAAGGTGGGCCCGGTGTTTCGGCTTCTGGTGTGACTGAAGTCAACGTCAACACAGCTGCTGTGATTGTCCAAGAGGATCGGCGTATAACATTACGTAATCTCAGTGAAGTGTTGAGAATTTCATATGGCAGTGTGTTTACAATTATGCATGACCATCTCCATATGACCTGAGTTTGTGCTCGTTGGGTGCCATGTCTGTTGACTCCCAAACAAAAGGCTGTGCGAATGGAGACAAGCCGTGAGGTGCTTCGTCTATTTGCTGATGGAGGGGAAGCATTTTTAAATCGATTATCACCAGTGATGAGTCATGACTGCATCATTATGATCCTAAGGAAAACAAGTCAGCACAGTGTGGAAATCGCCAGGTTCTCTAACACCAAAAAAGGCAGTTGTTCCATCTGCAGGGAAAGTTATGGTGATCACATTTTTTTACTGTAATGGAATGATTTACCCCTCACACAACTGTTACCGCAGCATACTACACAGCAGTATTGGCTACACTGAGGAAGCACATTGCAAAGAAACGACAGAGCTTTCTTGGACTGGGTGGCGACTTCATCATGACAATGCATGGCCTCACGTCGCAAATCAAGTCATGCAGTTTCTGGCTTGATTCAACATTACCTGTGTACCACATCCACCTTATAGCCCTGATCTTGCACCCTATGACTTTTTTTATTCCCATCACTAAAGGCAAAGCTTAGGGGTATTCGATTTGAGAACTCTGAAGCAGTGCTCAAGAAAAGTGAGGTGATTCTCAAGGACCTGACAAAGAATGGTCTACAGCACGTGTTCAAGGACTGGCAGAGACGCTATAAAAAGTGCATTGAAGTAGGAGGGGACTACTTTGAAAAAGATCATGTAAACATTGAATTGGAGTAATAAACATGTGTGAAAAAAAATCAGTCTCAGTCTTGATTGATCAGTCCTCATTTATACCAAGTGTAGCTATGCTTAATTTATATAACCAATTGAGTTAAATATGACTGCAACAATTGAAATCACATTTATAATAAAACTAGTTTTTGCTTCCTTATGCATTTCAAAACTATTATTCATTTTTATTTTAAATATCATTACACATTACAGCTATTACTTTAATATTGCACATAATTTCCAAAAGCATTTACTTTTTGTAAATAGCTTCTACCGAATGGCTACCAATGTTGGAAAAGAAAACTCTTAGTCTGCCTACAAGCTTCTGCAGGTTTATTTTTTAAAAGGTGAGTTAATTAATAACACTGAACAACACTTACAAGTGTTGTAAGTGTTGTTCAGTGTTATTAACCCACCTTTTAAAAAATAAATTAATTACAACAACAGTGAATTATCTTCCTTCTGAAAGGAAGATAATTCTGCAGGTTTACTTGACTTATTGGCCATTTGCATTTCAAAAGTTCCTGGATGTTTACTGGCCAATGTACATAGAGTTTGGATTTTAAAAAAACATACATTACAAAAGGAAGGTAGTAGCCCATCAGCAAGAAAGCAGATGGCATACTTGGACACACAGTATACAGGAAACTCACTCATATGGACTGCTACTTAAACAAGAACTCAAATCATCATCCCCAGCAGAAACACACCATCATAAAGATTCCTGCATTAACGCATTACAACAAGAACTATAACAGCTTCAACAGGCCTTATGTTCCAATGGCTACACAGACCAACAAGTATGCAGAGCTTTATGTCCATTTAGACCTCAACCTGCCAGTTTCAAAGAAGAACAACCCAAGAACAAAGGCACTACCTTCCTGCCATACTTAAAAAATGTCAAGGACAGGACTTAACACTTACTTAAGTGCCACAACATCAAAACAATTTTTACACCCACTAGGACAATAAACAATTTATTACGCTCTACCAAAGATCCCAGAAGCACTACCCAATGTAGCGTCAACATGCGAATGACAGAACACAAGAGATGCTGTCATCAAGTCTGCAGTAACAGAGCATGTCTTATGGGCAGAAAGTGAGCACATAATCCAATATAAGGAGATCACCGTCCTTTTTTCAATACAACACTATTACACCAGACTACAACACAGAGCAATAGAAACAATTTCAACAGAAAAGAAGCTCTCAAACTGAAAGAAACCTGGCTTCCAATACTTGAACACACTAAACAGGTATCTGCACACAAAATGCATGCTAGCCAATCAGCAACCAGCAATACTGGAGGGGCCAGCAAATCAGCGACCAGAAACATTGGAGAGGTCAAGCCCCACCCTCCACACTCACCTTTAAATACTGCTGCATTTTCAATAGTCCCGGGCATGGGCGTCGCGAAACGGGGGCAAGGGAGGGCCGTGGCCTCCCTTGGAAGTTGGTGAACTTAATGTGCAGCCAGTTACTGACTATTAAGCTATTATTTTAATTTTGATTTAAAGAACAATTTTTATTTAGCACAAATTAATACGGTTATCTGCAACAAATATTATAAATTTTGACAGTAAAATAATGATTTAATATTATATGATTGCAAATTTCCAACATGTGCACCCCCCCTGGAAAAAAGTCTGCCGACACTCATGGTCCCGGGAAACAGATCAGTTGTGACTAAACCTTTGCCAAGAAGATTGAAAACACACCACTGATGATGTTCACTACAGATGTGGACGAAACATCTGGACATCAAAATGCCAGCAGACCATGGCTTATCCCCTCAAAGAATCCACTATTCATTATTCTGACTCTGACCATGAAAGCTTTGGATTACTCGTGAAAAAGTTATTAAGAGAGAGTGAAAACTGAGTGAAGTGACAGTTTAAAAACTGGATGAAGTGGCAATATATAACCATTGAGATTTCCAAGGTGTTTTGTTTAGTTCAGTAGGAGATTTATTGCTTCTGATTGCTGTTAAACTAAATTTGTGTTATAAACATATCTATCAATCCCATGTGATTGAATAACGAATGCTCTCTTTTGTTTCCCTTTTCTGTCTTAAGAGACAGTTAATTTATAGTCATCATTTTCTCCAAGTAAGATTTTGAAATAGCAAAATCTATTGCAGCATATCCAGTTTATAAATTCATGGGCAGCCCTGGATATAAGCATCTGTTTTGTAGGACACTGTGATAAGAATGGTATAGTGATTGTTTCTGCTCTACTGTGCATGTGAAAACATTTCATACTTACCCTGACAGTGATATTAATAACTCCAGTTGAGTCATCCAAAGCTTCTTTATCCAAAGGCTTTGCAGTTCGAAGCTCCCCTGTTTTAGGGTCCAGCAGAAAGTAATCCAGATGGTCTGCAACACAAGTAAGCAATAAGCGACAGAGCTGTAAAAGAATAAATGTTAACCATCACATACTAAATGAGACAGAAGCAGCCTTAAAAACAGAAATGCCTTTGTAGTTTCTGTAACAGATCATATACAAGTCAGTGGTGACTGGCAATGAAAGATTCTAGGATGGTGCCCTCCCAATAAATAAAAGTGAACAAGAAAAAGCAACATTACATCAAAAGCACTAGTTCAAATATCCTTGATATCAGGCATCATACCAAAATACATTCCTATACTTCCTGTTTCTCTTGACCTATTTTGTTTCATTTAAAATGTTTTTGCACTGCTAATACATGGAAGAGCACCAATGTTTTTATTATGTATGCAATGTCGGACTGCACCTCGCCCACCCATGAATCTTCGTATCTTGGGGATACTGCAAGTGGTTCGGAGATGGCTTCAACTATAGGCGAGGGGTCTGGAGATGAAAGATAATCCCGGCAGTGTCTGGGTGGAGGGGGAAAGTGCCTGGGATAATTTTTCTCCGAGCTGTCTGACTGGAATGAAACAACTCAATGTTGCATGATCTTTGCTAACAGTGCTGCCACTCGCATAACATACATACCCCTTTCACTTAAACTGAATTTTGTAATTTAAATTGATTGCAAATGACATTTAATTCTGAACTAAATTAGCTGTACCTGTACCATTTATAGTTTTGAATATTCCTGATAAAACGATACCAAGAAAGTACATTAATACTACATTCACATTGGTAATTTTACTATTGTGACACATTGAATATGTGTTACCTAATAATGTAATTTGATACATTTGGTAGTAGTAACAGTTAAACACATGCAGTTTTAGCAGCAGGATTGTGAAATAAATTAGTGAACCATGAGCAGTGTAACTAGTAACTCAGAGTGGGTGTAACAAGTTTTGAATCTCGATTGGAACTTAAGAAGCTCAAGCCACCAAGACCAATACTGAATATTGAACAAATTCAAAATCCATGCAAAAACAAAAGTGGTTAAGGCAGAAAATTTAACCCTTCATTGCACAAGTATGTGAGCTAGCTTTGCGGATACCAAATTAAAACTGTATTTTTCTGTTATTCCTGCTTGGTAATGAATGCTGGTGATCCTGCATACATACAGTTTTTAGGAATTAAATTTAATGAATAGATGGAAGGTCATGCATAACAATCTTTCACTTTACATGCTCATTAACTTTTCACATATTTTCTGGTGAAATTCAGAATTAGTTGTCATGTAAAGTGTGCTGATTCTGAAAACATCATACTATGCCACCCTTCCAAATTTTCGAGTCACGAGCTGCCTTTGATACAAGTATGTGTCTATTATTATGAATTACAGTTTTCCCACAAATTACTGTTGTCAATGACCCAATAGCTTCCAGTTTAGATGAAAACTTCCGACAAAGACACTGTTCTCACTGTATCTCTTCTGCACTGTAAATAAGAACATTATAAAACTCTAAAACATAACATTATAAACATAAAACTATAGTCTTCCTGGCTGCAACATGCTCTTGTGAAATATTTTTCTCTCCATAAGCTTTTACTTTTTCTACCATGTTCCTAGTAGGTTGAAGTATTGCATTCCACCCAAAAATTTGATATTAAAATGTCAATGCAAATATGTGTTTAGACCCCTCACCCTAAATAAAAAAACAAAAAATCTTTTTCACAAAAATGTCCATATGCATGCATGAACAGAAAACTTAAAAACAAAATGTCAGATAAACAAGATAACAGATTTGGTATTTACTAAAATGCCATATATTTAAGACATTTGACAAATAAAATGTATATCTTGGATTTCCTGGGAAAAGCCTTTGAAATCCTCTTCATTCGGAATGAATTTTATCCAACTGTGTACATAGGTAAACCATAGATGGACAAAAACTTATTACACAAAACATGTAGGCACTGCTTTTAGTGGTAAAGAAATAAATTAATTATGCATATGCACTTACTTGCAACAAGTTCATAAACAATTTTTCTTGGATGCTCCTTGTCCCCATCGTGAGCTCTAACTGTCATTACAGGAGTGCCAATTTCTGCATCTTCTCTAACTACCCCTGTTAATGAACCTTCAAACACTGGTGGGGAGTTCTGGACATCCAGGATTTTAATTTCTAGTCCACTGCTGCTGTCATGTAGGCCATCCTGCACAAAAAGATCAGAAGTGAAGTATAGTAGTTCACAATCCTTATAAAACATTTTATGTTTATTTTCTATTTTCTGTACCATGTACTCACATTAGAGAAGGTACTGCATTTGATCCAACAAATCGGACATTAGCACTAACCATAAGTGCATGTTTTGAGCTCCTCTGAATAAAAAACACAGCTTTAGAAAAAAATTGGTTGTGAGCACTCATGTTCCTTTACTGCTTATTTACAGTAAGTACTTACTCTACCACATACCTATGGTAGATAAGAGTTATTCCACCCGAAAATCTGGTGTTGAAATTTCAGAGGAATGCATGCTTTGAGTTAAGTTACTCACAATTAAGTAAAAGGATATTTAAAAAAAAAAGGTATACGTATGCTTGTAAATGTGTTAGTAAAATGGAGAGAGAACGGGATAGGTCAAATAACAGTTTTTATAAATATCCAACTTGGTATTAGGTCATATCCTCTAAGAATGTGACAAAAATGTTCACAACATTTTCCAAATCCTATATAAAATTGAGAAATTTTCATTATTACTTCTTCTACTAACTACCTTTAGAGGAAGTACTGTATTCCACCCAAAAATTGTATAGCAAGATTTTACCAGAAACACACATTTTGGGGCTCTCTGATCCCAAAAAAAGACATCTTTAGAAAAAGATGGTGTGTGTCTTTTTAAATAGCATTTTATTACCACATGTTCTATTAGAGAATGTAATGTTATATGCACTACATAATTTAGTTATCTAACATTACTTTGTTATGCTTATTGGATGATTTTCATACAATCCAACTAAGAAATACACAAAATCTTACAGCACAAAAAATATATGTTATTAAAACACACAATAAATGACAAATACAATTTTGTGGCATAAAGCATTTCCTAAATATTTGTTGTATTTTGAAATACTTGAGCTTTTTCCAAGTGGTAAGGCACTATTCATTTTTTCTCATGGTCACGCAAAGATCATGTAATTTCAAAGTCATCACATAACACCCCTTTTAAAAACTCTGACTATTGGTTTAGCCTACTGTATTCTTCTTATGCCTACAACAAAATCTGTAATGAAACTTTATCTCGATTAACAAAAAGTAGACAGAAGAATAAGCTTTCATAAGGATAATTTCTAAAACACTAGATACCGAAAGTCATGTGAATACAACACACTAGCTATTTTTCTATTTTCTCAGAAATGGCAATAACAATTTTGATTAAAATATCAAGTGTTTGGCATATTGACATGAGAAATAAAAAGGATATCTTAAATTTTCTAGAGAATATCTATGAAGTCCACTGATTCCAAGTGAATTCAGTTCAATTCAATTCAATTTTGTATAACAAGGAAACCACAAGAGAAAAACAACAGCTTACTTCAGAAACATGTTAATCTTTCACCAGCTATATTAAATAACACGATTGTAAAGTGAATACAAAATTTGAAGTGTCTCACTTTAATTGTTTAGGAGAAAAATCTACCTAAAAAAGAAACTATGTGAAAAAGTTTGCAAATGTTCTTGTTTATTGAAATATCAACGAGTTAGCAATAATTAATCTAAGTTACTATGTTTCTGAATCAGAAGAAGCTGTTTTCATAAGTGGCAAAATTTTCATTGTGATAGTTTTTATAGTTTTCAAGAAACCTTAATATATATTTCATTGAGGTTCAGCATGGGAATTGCTAATCTGTCTCTACCAAGTGTCCTTAAGCAAATAATTAGGTATCAAACTGTTATGTTCCAGTGACAGAATAAATGTTTACTTACACTTGCATTCAACAGCAGCTGATAGAAGGGTCTGACAGCATAATCCAGTGGCTTTCGCAGAACAAGTGATCCGTTGTAGGATCTTACACTGGAGTTCACAGTCACCACTTCAAACTTGCTGCATGCATCTGGAAACTGGGTTTGACATTTGTTATTAGTATTAAGTATTTGATGCCAAACTAGAATGCTGGTGGAATTACTTAAGAAACATCATATATCACCATGTAATGGTGATCATGGAAGCACATTCTAGATGGATGTCAATCAATATTACATCAAACACAAATAATCTCCTACGTTTTCCCTAGCCACTGAAAAAGAGGGCTGAGGAAGTTATTTTAACCTCAACTTCATTGTCTTAGCATTATTCACAAAGTGTTATGGTGGGAACCAAAGGGAACAAGTAAGACACGCAAGCAATTGCACCTCTACCCTCTCTTCCATTTACCTGTAATAGTACAGGATATCCTAATAAAAAACTGTAACATTGATAATTTATAGAAAACGCATTTGTGAAACTTCTGCACACAGTAGGTGCAAATGAATCTTTCCTCCAGTGCTGTCAACCTCCAAACACAAACACGGTTCGTATAACCTCAAAGGTGAACGTCATAGGAACTTATGATGTTCTATGGTGCTACCAACCTCCAAACACATATTTTGTGACTGGGCCATATTTATAATCTCAAAGCCGAACATCAGCAACTAATGCTAAATAGGAAATTAAAAAGAAACCTGCAAATTTTATAGACATTCTTTAGTACCCTTGTCCAATTTGAGGCACTTTAGAAATGGCGAAAAGTAATCATTAGAGCAGGGGTGTAACGAATGCGATACGAGGCCCCCTGAAATAAAAGGTTTACCCTATCAATAACGAACATCACTTCAACTACAGCAGGTAGAAGTGGGAATTTAATGCAAGGTGTTGCATATTCCCAGATGTAGATAACAGTTCCCTCAATTTTGTACTTTGCCGGTAACATAAATATGTTAATAAAACTGACAACAGAAGGAATGTCACTAAATTACATAAACAGGTGGAATCTTATAACTCCCTGTATAAAATAATTAAATCGCATTCAGCAATTGAGAAATAGAGAATTGATTGTGTTTATATAATTGAATCTAGAGCACAAAACTTTTGTTTAACATCAAATGCATGTATTATTTGTACACTCATCCATGTTTCAGAAATTGAAATGAAATAAGCTTACCTGTGGTCTGTCGACGCAAGAGACCTCTATGTTGTCACCAAGGGTATCAGGATCCTGTATATGTATGCCCTGGAACACCGTTGTTCCAACTGGTGTGTTTTCAGCAACTTCTATTTCATATGGGACCTGAAAATGTAAGTATTCTATCATAGCCACATATAAATGAAATAATTCCAAACAAATGTGGCTATCAATTAGAACCTTTTAATTCCAATGCACATTAAAACAACCTTGAGATTTCACCGAAAATACATGTTTTAAGCCCCCTGAATAAAAAAACAGTTTTAGAGAAAGGTCCTTTTGTGTGTGTGTGTGTGTGTGTGTGTGTGTGTGTGTGTGTGTGTGTGTGTGTGTGTGTGTGTGTGTGTGTGTGTGTAAAGAGTTGTTCGGCTCAAAATTCTAAATTATAAATCTTAAAACTGTATTTTTAAAAACTTTTTCTTCCGGCAGAATGCAGACATTGCTGCCTTCTGTGAGTCACTTGTCAAGGGGCAAAATAACTTCCTTAATAAACAATTACTAACCTAAAACTAAAAAAAGCCACCCTTAAACACCCATCCCAAAATAAAAAAAGTCCTACCTGCGGTTAAACCTATTGGGGGTAGGTACGCAGCAAAAACCCATCGGGCTGAACCTCAGCCTGCCAGTAGCTCGTCGTCGTCGTCGTCGTCAGAGTAACTCAAAAACGAAAAGTCGGTTAAAGACCAAAGTTGGTATTTAAATTTAATATCTTTCAAGGATGGGACAAGAAGATTTTGAAGAACATTCCTCCACCCTAAACTACTCTTTACCTGGAAAGTTTTGATTTTCTCAAAAATGGCTCTTAACGATTTTGATTAAAATGCTATATGTTTAAGATATTTTTATGGTAAATTAAATGCATATT
This sequence comes from Tenodera sinensis, assembly GCA_030765045.1. Taxonomy (NCBI): domain Eukaryota; kingdom Metazoa; phylum Arthropoda; class Insecta; order Mantodea; family Mantidae; genus Tenodera; species Tenodera sinensis. The sequence continues at coordinate 290,988,847 of CM060962.1, read as the reverse complement.
TTGAATTTTCTAGCCATAACCTATGTAGTCCTTGGAAGACGCTGAACTTAAATACCAAGTTTGGTACTTAACTGACTTTTCCTTTCTGAGTTATCCTGTTCTCTCTCTCTCTCTCTCTTTCTCTCTCTCTCTCTCTCACACACACACACACACACAAACACACACACACACACACACACACACACACACACACACACACACACACACACACAAGGACCTGTTTCTAAAATGCTTCATATTTAGATTCAGAGGTCCTAAAACATGTATTTCCGGCGAAATCTCGATATCTAATTTTTGTGCTGAATGCAATATTTCCCCCACTTTGTATACTAGTAGACAAAGTAAAATGTTTATGGAAATGAATTTTCCTTGAGATGATTACTATCTCGATCGATTTGTCTTCCAGAACACCTTTCCAATGAGTTCCTTCTAATTTCATTATGCAGGTTTCGAGAACAGGAACAAATATAAATGAATTGTATTAACTCGTTTGATAGTATGGGATGTTTAGCCCATAATTATTATTATTGCCTTTATTACAATAAACTAACGTCACATTATTATTTACTTAACATAATTTTCAAAATGTTGATATATATTTTAAAGCATATTAATATTTCTGTAGTTTAATTCTGAGAAGCAGCACCCATATGAGAAGAATCAATTGTACTCGTATTTACAATAAGCTGAACAGTTTAGTGAAATTGTCAATTCAGAATTAAAATTAATAACTTTAAAACTAGCTGAGCTATGACAGTGAACCCTTGTAGCATTTACGAAGTACTTACACGCAGGGAAGTTGAATCATATTTGAAAGGGGATTCCAAAGATACAAAATGGGATGTTGTGCTAGTTTGTCTAAACATAAATGTACACGATAAATACAAATTCTTACTCAGTCATGATTTACAGACTAGAGTGAGAAAGTGCAATATTAGAGAAGGTTCAAATGGTTTTATTTATTTGTTTCTTTGTCTGTCTGCCTGCCTGCCTCTTTGTTTATCTTATATTCGCCAAAGCATGCTGTGGTGTGCAAGTTCGCAGAGAATTACTTACCCCTTTGAAGACAGGAGCATTGTCGTTTTCATCCAATATAATAGCCGTGACTGGAATTTCCACAAGGTTGTTATTCAGTCCATCATCAACCTCGTCTTCCAGTGTCACCAGGAACTTCAGGGTGTCATTGACCTGAAAATAAGGAAGCACTTTAATGAAGTTGCTGGTGGTGTTGCACTTCAGCATGTGAGTGAAGCGAAGAATCTAGTATTTCCGTGAACTGCATCTCAATAAAAGGGCATTAGAAGTCCGATAATCATTCAGACTTTAGGTGATTGGTAAGAGTTCATTGGGTGGTTTATAACGACAGAAAACGGGACGGATCCATGACTCCTGCAGGCAGCCTTACTACTTGTTCGGGTTTGATTCCCTGCTAAACTAGTGCTGATGAAGCTCTTCCATAAAACTTAATACAATAAGTAGGTATTCACATGAATTTTCTACTCATTCATCTACGAACTATTCTTAAAAAAACTCAAGCCTCTCTTTGCTTCATGTTAAACTTTTACAGAAACTATTTGAGTACATACAGGGGATATAGTAGGCTTAACTGATAGTCAAATCTTTTAAAAGCAGGTCTATGTGATGACTTTGACATTCCATTCCCTTTCCACCACTGCGAGAAAAAAAGGAAAACTAATTTAGCAGTTGATAAAAGTATAAAACATATAACAATCGAAGCCAATAACATAGAAAGCTAGGAAGTGGTTGATGGTACAAAAAGCAATTTGAAATTCATACGTTTTATTTTAAAAGGATTTACATTCCTTCGTGTAGTAAGTTTTGGTTTATCTCTTACGATTAATCGGTTATACATATTTCATTCAGAATCTACCAGCAGCTAAGGTTGAACCCCTGCACAATCCGTGTTTGAACTTCGAACCTAAAATAGTAACCTAAATACAAGGTACATTTTTGGCACTCCGTAACAACAGCAGCGACCCTCGAGGACCAATTTTGCTATAGTCAAACCTGCCTAAATGGCCGCTTTTATTTAGCGGTCACTTCAACAAAAGACTATTTTTCTGTAAAACCGGCCAGTTTTCTCATAAAGTCTACGTTAATATCCTCTCCCTTAAATTGTAACTTCACACCGCGGTCAGGTGCCACACAAATTTCATAAAATTACCTAAATTTCACATGTTTCGCCCGTCCACAAGCCCCCCCTTTGGTTCTCTGAAGTGATTTTACAACATAGAACCATCCCCCGTTGGTCCTTCTTCTTCACGTGAGATCAAAATGTAACTGTCACGTAAAATCAGGTCCTCAAGGAAATACTCGTAAATAACACTTTCCCTATTCTGAGCGTGAAGATAGCCATTAGTTGTACACGGCGTGCTTTTCCTTTGTGAAGCAACTTCTCTCGTGTTTACTATTTCGCTTATTGTTCTGTGCATACGTTAAACAATTACAATTTATATACACACACACACACACTCGTTTGTTATTTTGGGTCATTTGAAATATCAGTTTGAGTCAGATTAATATAAACATCCTTCGCTGCATGTACTTAAGGTATCCCGCTTTTGGATTTCTAGTTGATGAATCCTCTAGTAAGGTCGAGTAACTTGCCGTGTTCACGAAGCTAATTACACCGCACCTGCGTTCTACGGGATGAATGCAATTATTATATCCTCCATCAGCCCCACTAATAACTTCGTCCCCGCTCTCTCTCTCTCTTCCTCTCTCTCTCTCATCTCCTGCTGACAATAGCGTCTTCAGACGCACAAATGGCCATCCCCGTCAACGGTGATCGATGTAGGATTAAGCTGAATTTAATTTGCCTCCCAGATCAAAAATCGGAAGGGAACGAACAAAAGAAAGGTGAACTGCGAATGCACTCAAAACAATGGAAGGACTCAATATCCGAGATTCCAATTAAAATGGCTGATGTTCACGTAATGGCGTCTCCACGTAACGAGCAGGTTCAATAAAAAACAGGCAATATTGGTCTAATGAGCTCCAAGCACTACCCTTCATATTATTCAGCTTTTAATTTTTATCGAAAATAAAATGCCTCCAATATTAATGCACAGCGATCAGGTGAAATGTTAACCAAAGCTAAGAGCATATGACATTATCTACATGTTACCATTTAGTTCATCTCTATTCTATAACTTAGTTATAAAATACTTTCTTTTGTAATTCTTGCTCATAATTGTAAATTTTCGACTTATGTAATGTAGGTACCAATATTTTATCTGTTTCGCACTAAGGTTGTGTGCGCTGCCTGTTCTCATTTGTTTGGTTTGGTAGATGGTGTTTCCTTGCTGTACTGAAGTTAGCAAGTTTAGCTGCACTCCAGCTCTTCATTTGTGTGTACGTCGGCAATATAACCTTGGGGAGTGCTTTGTTTTAAAATGTAGCCCTTTCTAGGGTGCACTTTTGGTCATTTCTAATCACTGCTCGTGTTCGCATCTCTAAATCGTTTCAATACTTTTGTTAGGGGATGCAAGTGGAGAACTAGATTTTTATTTTTATTTTGTGATTGTTATTTGGGAGCGGAATGCTCTGGAATGTTAACGGTTTTGTCTATTCTGATTCATGCTAATTTAATTCTTGGCCGTGCAGGATGTTGTTAAATAAATTGTGAAGTAATGTTATGGGATCATAATGTGCTTTGGTTAATTCTGTTTGATGATCGTGTATGCTACTGTTAAGTGATTGGCGTTTGGAATGTAACCTCCTCCGTTAGTATAAGGGGGACAGATATTTATATGTAGATAAACTATGTCATTATAAGCGTACCTTAATACCCTTGTTGCGTTAAAGTCGCAGATTAAACTTTTCAATATGCCAAAGGACGTTTAATTACATTTTTCAGCAAGAAGTATAAAGATACAATACCTGTTTTTGTATTTATTATTTTGCAAAATATATTTAAATATAGCTAATATCGTTAAATGAGAAGTTACTTGTCAATGAGTTAACTGTTGCACCTTCATTGTGGCCTATCACTGAAATATCTTCCAGCGAAAATAATGCACACAACACATTACACAGTGCAGTACATCCGAACAGAAACGCACATTAGGGAACTCACAACTGTTGTTGATAATTATGCGTAGACCTGATATCATATACGTTTTGCACGAGCTCAAGAGACACAAAAGAACCGCCTCTTGTACAAAATCCTCTTACAAACCTTTTTTCTTGTATCTGCTTCATGTTAATCGAAATAAACTTTTGCAGAAATTTACTTATTACATATTTCCTACTAGATACTTATTCAAAAATTCAAACCAATAATAAGGAATATCTCGGAAATGGTTAGCCTCACAAACATTTTTATTTGACATAAATTGTGTGATTTAACAAGATCTGCATCCTTTTGTGTGGTCAAATTTTGTGTATCTTTTACAGTTTATCAGTTATGCCAACCATTCAGAACGAAGAGGATTTTAGAGGCTATTCCCAGAAAATTAAAGATACGCATCTCATTTGTCATGAAAATATCTTAAACATGGTATTTTGATCAAAATCGTTCAAGTCATTTTTGAGAGAATCAAAATTTTCTGTCATATTTTCATGTAAAAGGTAGTTTGAGCTAGAGGGATTTTATTGAAAACTTCGTGTAGCATCCTTAGAACATGCTCAACCTAAATACCAAGTTTGGTATTTAACTGATTTTTCCTTTGCGAACTCTGCTGTTCGCAGACAGACGCACGTGCGCCAACCCACCCACACGCATAGAGAGAGGGAGAGAGAGGGGTGGAGAGGGAGAGAGAGAGGGGGAGAGAGACAGAAATGGACTTTTTTTGTGATTCAGGGAATATCAAAGCATATATTTCCGGTGAAAAATCAGTACCGAATTTTTGGTTAGAACACAATACTTCCTCTACTTATTGTTAGTAGAGCGAACAATAGTAATAGTAATAATAACAATGACAACAACAGCAATAATAATAATAATAATAATAATAATAATAATAATAATAATAATAATAATAATGATGATGATGATGATGATGATGATGACAACAGCAATAATAACAACAACGACGACAACAACAACAACGACAACATCAACAACAGTAGTGGTGGCGGCGGCGGCGGTAGCGGTAGGGGTAGGGGTAGGGTTAGGGTTAGGGTTAGGGTTAGGGGTAGGGGTAGGCGTAGGGGTGGTCGTGGTCGCGGCGGCGGCGGGAGCGGCAGCAGTAGTAGTGGCTCTTTCCACCACATCACGAGAAACAGCTGAATAACGACAGCATCTATGAAGACGTCTTTCTCGAAAATGGCTGACGCCACAAACAAAGTATTTCAAACCACCTCTGTTATGTGGAGGTACGTCTCTACCTCATATTCAAGAGTTCCCGAGTTCGAATATTGGGTTGTAACTCCAGATTTTTTTCGTGGTTTTCTCTTATCCTGAGAAGGCAAAGTCGGGTAACTCTAAGATCCAAGGATCCCAGGCTCCTTCATTTCACCCATTCATCCATCCTCAGGTTAAAGGGCATTAAACTTCAAGACAAAAAAGTTAATTCAAATAACTAATTTATTATCAAAAATAATCCTAATTATTTTTGAAACACAGAATGTATCATTTTCAAATTAGGTATTTTAAAATGTTTTTATACAAAGTGTTTTTGTCTATCTTTTATAGTTTACCAATTACACAAAACGCTTTCCAAACGTACCTGCAGGACTTCGCGGGCTATTGTCAGAAAATTTAAAATATCTGTTGTATCTATTAATTTGAATATTTTAAATATATTGTATTTTAATCAAAACCGTTAGTCACTTTTGAAAACGTAAATATGGAAATTTTTCCATGTAAATTATGCTTGGGGTGAGGGATTTTGTTGAAAATCTTCGTGTCGGATTTTTGAAAACTGTTTAAATGCAAGTTTCATATTCATCCAACATTTATACATTTCAATTTTGTGCTGTTCATGGACACACACCCATTCATCGCACACATACATTTGTTCATGCTTTTCTCATTGAAGGGGAATCAACCGAGACTTCATTCCGGTGGTATCTCGATATTACAATACTTCCTCTACCTGCTGGGTAGGGCATAGAGAAGGTAACCAACATAAACGCCAAGAAGGCGATGCTATTGTATACAGGCAGAGCACGCAACTATTTCATTGCAGGTGGAACATTCAAGAAACAGTCTTCCATATTGCTGTACCAAATTTCTGCCCCTGAGACCTCCGTCATAAAGCGCTAAGATTTGAGAACTGGGTAAAATAAAGAATTAGTTCACAATTTTTACGACAGCGAAAGCAACAAAGGGTAGGCAGCTGTAAAAGGTTACGGCTCCCGAGAAAAAACGAGGTGGAGAGAGAACAGAAACTGCGCGCGCTTCTGCGCCTTTGGAAGAAGGTTGCTGGGAGAACAAACAAATGAAGTTTTCTTTTCAAGCAGTTAAGTCGACCAGCAGTGTTAATGAGTCCGGAAGCTTCTGTCTAGAACAAAAAGACATCACTAAACACGATTTCTAGCACAATAAGTTTGGTTAAATTCTACGGCAGTCAAATCCACAACAAATAACTCATTTTATAATTAGAGTGACAACGCAACTGAGGTATTCACAACAGTAAAGTGGAACCAGCTCTTATTTATTCCACAGATATTCTCATGTCTCTGATTGGCTAACGTACACGTGGATCGCGAAAGTCATTTTTGAAAAAATAAAACATTTTCGAAAAATGTTCCACGTAAAGGGTAGTTTGGAGTGGGGTGACTTTCTTGGATATCTTTATGTCCATTCCTGAAAGATGCTGAACTTAAATAAGGTTGGCAGTTAACCGACCTTGAATTTTTAAGTTATCCGCGCGCACATACACAGTTCTTTTTCTAAAAGTGCATTTTTACTTTCTCTACTGGTAAGTAGGGGAAGTATTGTATTCCACCCAAAAATTCGATGTCGAGATTTCACCGGAAATACATGTTTTGAGGCCCCCTGAATAAAAAAAAAATTTTAGAAAAAGGTCCGTGTGTGTGTGTCAGTCTCTCTCTCTCTCTCTCTCTGTGTGTGTGTGTGTGTGTGTGTGTGTGTGTGTGTGTGTGTGTGTGTGTGTCAGTCTGTGCGTGTGTCAGTCTGTCAGTCTGTGGACAGCATAACTCAAAAACGAAAAGTCGGTTAAAAGCCAAAGTTGGTATTTAAGTTTAATGTCTTTCAAGGATGCGACACGAAGATTTTGAAGAAAATAGCCCCACCCTAAACTACCCTTTACATGGAACATATTTTGAAAATTTTGATTTTCTTGAAAATGCCTCTATTTTGATTAAAATGTCATATGTTTGAGATACTTTGATGACAAATAAAACGTATATCTTGAATTTTCTGGCTATAGCCCCTGTAGTCGTATTTACTCTGGATGAATTTTGCATAACTGGTAAACCGTTAGAGATAGACCAAATCATACTATACAAAAAACGTAGATCTTGCTAAAATACACAATTTATGTCTCCATAAATTTTCTTGTAGGGTGAACCATTTCGGAGATATTCCTTGTTATGTGTGTGAGTTTCGGAAAACTTACAACTTTCGTGAAATGGGTCATCGCTGTTCATTTTTTTATATGTTAAGTGTGCAAAGACGACATAATCTCAAACATTTGGCTATCGCACAAAGCCTTCTGTATTCCAATATTCCCCTTGCACCTACAAGGAAATAAGCAATAAGATAATTTGTACAAATGTTTATCTTAACTAACAAGAAAGAAGATATAGGAATAAGAGTTTGTAAGAATGGTTAGTTCAAGAGTAGAGAAAGTCATGTGAGTGCAACACATCAGATTTTTAGATTCAGAGAGTGTCGAAATATATATTTCCGGTGAAATCTCGATATCAAATTTTTGAGTGGAATACTATACTACTTATACGTAATAGAAAGTAAAAAATCTGATGTGTTGCACTCACATGACTTTCTCTACTCTTGTACTAACCATTCTTACAAACTCTTATTCCTATATCTTCTTCGTGTTAGTTAAAATAAACATTTGTACAAATTATCTTATTGCTTATTTCCTTGTAGCTGCAAGGGGAATATTGGAATACAGTAGGCTTTGTGCGATAGTCAAATCTTTTAAAGCTTTGAGATTCCGTTCTCTTTGTACACGTAACATATAAAAAAATGAACAACGATGACCCATTTCATGAAAGTTCTAAGTTTTCCGAAACTCACACACATAACAAGGTATATCTCCGAAATGGTTCACCCTACAAGAAAATTTATTGAGACATAAATTGTGTATTTTAGCGAGATCTACATTTTTTGTATAGTATAATTTGGTCTATCTCTAACGGTTTACCAGTTATGCAAAAGTCGTCCAGAGCAAATACGACTACAGGGGCTATAGCCAGAAAATTCAAGATATACATTTCATTTGTCATAAAAATATCTCAAACATGACATTTTAATCAAAATCGTTAGAGCCATTTTCAAGAAAATCAAAATTTTCGAAAAATTTTCCATGTAAAGTGTAGTTTAGGGTGGGGCTATTTTCTTCAAAATCTTCGTGTCACATCCTTGAACGACATTAAACTTAAATACCAACTTTGGTTTTTAACCGACTTGTCGTTTTTGAGCTATGCTGTCCACAGACTGACAGACACACAGACACACACACGGACCTTTTTCTAAAAATGCTTTTTTTGGATTCAGGGGGCCTCAAAACATGTATTTCCGGTGAAATCTCGACTTCGAATTTTTGGATGGAATACAATACTTCCCCTACTTACCAGTAGAGAAAGCAAAAAGAGCATGTGAACAGCATAACTCAAAACCTAAATGTCATCAGTTCATCACAAACCCACGCACACGCACGCGCGCGTGCACACACAGACACACACACACACACGTTTTCTAAAAATACCTTTTTACTTTCTCTACTGGTAGGTAGAGGAAGTATTGTATTCCACCCAAAAATTCGATGTCGAGATTTCACCGGATATATATGTTTTGAGACCCCCTGAATCCAATAAAAAAAAAGCCGTTTTAGAAAAAGGTCCGTGTGTGTGTCAGTCTGTGGACAGCATAACTGAAAAACGAAAAGTCCGTTAAAAACCAAAGTTGGTATTTAAGCTTAATGTCTTTCAAGGATGCGACACGAAGATTTTGAAGAAAATGGCCCCACCCTAAACTAGCCTTTATATGGAAAATTTTTAGAAAATTCTGGTTTTCTTGAAAATTGCTCTAACGATTTTGATTAAAATGCCATATGTTTGAGATATTTTGTTGACAAATGAAATGTATATCTTGAATTTTCTGGCTATAGCCCCTGTAGTCGTATCTAATCTGGACGACTTATGCATATTTGGTAAACCGTTAGAGATAGACAAAATCATACTATACAAAAAATGTAGATCTTGCTAAAATACACAATTAATGTCTCAATAAATTTTCTTGTAGGGTGAACCATTTCGGAGATATTCCTTGTTATGTGTGTGAGTTTCGGAAAACTTAGAACTTTCGTGAAATGTGAGACGGGAACTTCCATGTATCTATAATTGTAATTATCGAACCAGAACGTAAATATAAGACACATAGGTTAAAGTATAATTTTTGTATGATGAAATTTTGCGAGGAACATACCGCCAACGGCTGGTAGTTTTGAATTCTACGGATAGCGATGTAACGATCTCTTCTATTCTTCAGTTGGGACATTTGCGCTCTATTCACATGAGATTGTTTTATTGTTAGCAACTTAGCAGCAACTTTCATTGCAAGACGAAAAGTTCGTAGCACTGTAGTATGTTCTCTGCACAGACTGGCAACAGAGTAGGACTGAAGAAGTGAATGTTTTGTTTACTAATGCGGCCACTGCTATTAAGCATGCGTTCACATCTACGACGAATGAAAGTCAAAACCAGACCATCCCTAGAAAACTGGTTTTGACACCTGTCTGTGTGTTCATCAGCTCCTGCTAGTAGAGTCTGTTTACTCAACACATGTGCAGTTCGGCTGCCTCCTTTGATGAACCCTCATAATCGCTTTACAACACGGGCCCTTCTTTTTGACTCATTTCAGGCAGAATTGCATCATCTTAACATGAACTAACGTAGCTAATGAAAGAGAAAAGAACTGGAATTCAGAATTTTGGCAACTGAGACTCCACGTGGAGTGAGCATGTAACTTCCTTAAAATCCGGTGGTTTGGTCTCCAAGCACTGAGATAGAGGTTTGCGGTGTTTGAAGCGCAGAGATGGATTCATGACAGTCATTAGTTGTGGGTAGTGCAAATTTCCTTTGTGATCCAACTGCACATGCGTTGACTAAACAGACTCTAAGGAGAGGGGTGTATACCTTCAAGCTTTCCGAGCAGTATTCAGGAGACCCGAGCAGTGTCAACCTTCCAGTTTGCGCCTTGCCAAACGCATGTCCACAAATTCATTCCAATATACACGCTGGAGTCCCATTATTTAATATCATTTTGTGGTTAAACGACTCATTTCAACAACAAATGGAATATACATAATAACTCATCCTTTAAATCTACCTCTGCATGTTAATTACAGAAATTAACTACAGGGCTTTCGAACCGGCTCTTCACCGCTGTACGGCCTTTTGCCTGTGGGAGTTTGAAGTTACCGCGGCCGGGTTTGCCGCCACTAACAAGCCGTACGTAAAACATGTATAAGCAAACATCTTACATTATAGAAAATGCTGAAAATGTCGTCCCTCCTCCACTATACAGGCATTATATCGGGAAAACTCATTCTGATTCACACGATTAAGTTGGACTACTGTAATGTCTCTGATTTCGTTTCTAATATTTTGTTTTAGTTCTTCCAATGTGTGAGGATTTTTCTAGTAAACTTTGTCTTTTAGGTTACCCCACAAGTAAAAATCACACACTGTTAATCAGGGGAGCGAGAGGGCCACACACCAGCACTAATCACTCTATCTTCAAACACTTCCCTCATTTTTTCATTGTCTGTGCGGGAAGTAGCAGAATCTTGTTGAAACCACCCATATGATTTCTCTTCTTCTGTCAGTTCACGAAAAAATGTCATTTCGGTACCTCTCTTTATTTACAGTCTGGTCGTAAAATATTGGACCAGTTATGCGTCTAGCGCTAACAGCACACCAAACTCCAACTTTCTGATCATAATGAGGGATTTCTTGAACGCGATGTGGACTTTGAAATGCCCAATACCGACTGTTATGAGTGTTCACATGACCATTTAGATGAAACGACACCTCATCTGAAAAGAACAGAAGCTGTGAATCGATTAAACCATCGTTCACGACATTGCCAGCATTTTCTATAAGGTAAGATTTTTATACATGTTTTACGTGCGGCTTGTTAGCGACAAACCCAGCCGCGGCAGCTTCAAACTCGCACAGGCAAAAGGCCGTGCGGCGGTGAAGAACCAATTCGAAAGACCTGTATAAAGGAATGGCTACATATTGACGACCAAATATCCTACCTATTTTATTTTTTACTTTCTCTACTAGTAAGTAGGGGAAGTATTGTATTCTATCCAAAAATTCGATGTCGAGATTTCACTGAAAATATGTTTTGAGACCCCCTGAATCCAAAAAAGCAGTTTTAAAAAGGTCCGCGCGCATGTGTATGTGTGTGTGTATGTGTCTGTGTGTGTGCGTGTGTGTGTGTGTGTGTGTGTGTGTGTGTGTGTGTGTCTGTGTGTCGGTCTTTGGACAGAATAACTAAAAAATGAAAACTCGGTTAAAAATCAAAGTTGGTATTTAAGTTTAATGTGTATCAAGGATGCGACACGAAGATTTTGAAGAAAATTGCTCCACCCTAAACTACCCTTCAAACGGAAAATATTCTTGAAAATGACTAACGATTTTGATTAAAATGACATATGTTTAAGATATTTGTATGACAAATGAAATGTATATCTTCTAGCTATAGCCTATGCAGTTGTTTACTCTGGACTTTTGAATAACTCGTAAGCCGTAAGAGATAAAATCTTACTATACAAAAATGTAGATCTCGCTAAAACACTCAATTTATGTCCAAATACATTTTTTGTAGAGTGAACTATTTCGGAGATATTCTTGTTATATTCCTTGTTATTTGTGTCAGGTTCAGAAAACTTAAAACTGCCGTCAAATGCAACATCGTTGTTCATGTTTTGTATATTAACCGTGCAAAGAGAACGGAATCTGAAAGATTTAAAAGATTTGACTATCGCTCAAAGCCTACTGTATTCCCATATTCCCTTTACACCTACAAGGAAATGAACAATAAGGTAATTTGTGCAAATGTTTGTTTCAACTAACACGAAGAAGATATAGGAATAAGAGTTTGTAAGTATGGTTAGTACAAGAGTAGAGAAAGTAATGTGAGTGCAACACATCAGATTTTTAGAAATGTGTGTGTTCTGTCTGTGTGTCTGTGGACAGCATAACTCAAAAACGGAAAGTCGGTTGAAAACCAAAGTTGGTATTTAAGTTTAATGTCTCTTAAGGATGCGACACGCAGATTTTGAAGAAAATAGCCCCACCCTAAACTACCCTTTACATGGAACATATTTTGAAAATTTTGATTTTCTTGAAAATGCCTCTATTTTGATTAAAATGTCATATGTTTGAGATACTTTGATGACAAATAAAATGTATATCTTGAATTTTCTGGCTATAGCCCCTGTAGTCGTATTTACTCTGGACGACTTTTGCATAACTGGTAAACCGTTAGAGATAGACCAAATTATACTATACAAAAAATGTAGATCTTGCTAAAATACACAATTTATGTCCCAATAAATTTTCTTGTAGGGTGAACCATTTCGGAGATATCCCTTGTTATGTGTGTGAGTTTCGGAAAACTTGGAACTTTCGTGAAATGGATCATCGTTGTTCATTTTTTTATATGTTACGTGTACAAAGAGAACGGAATCTCAAAGCTTTAAAAGATTTGACTATCGCACAAAGTCTACTGTATTCCAATATTCCCCTTGTACCTACAAGGAAATAACCAATAAGATAATTTGCACAAATGTTTATTTTAACTAACACGAAGAAGATATAGGAATAAGAGTTTGCAAGAATGGTTAGTACAAGAGTAGAGAAAGTCATGTGAGTGCAACACATCAGATTTTTTTTTAAAGCAATAACGCATAGAAATCTAAAGGACACGGAGAGAAACAAACTTTTGAAGAAGAATTTTATACAACAGCTGTCAGTAAGGATTCTGTTTTTGTTGTTCACTTTTTACTTTCTCTACTGGTAAGTAGAAGTATTGTATTCCACCCAAAAATTCGATGTCGAGATTTCACCGGAAATATATGTTTTGAGGCCCCCTGAATCCAAAAAGGCATTTTTAGAAAAAGGTCCGTGTGTGTGTCTGTGTGTCTGTCAGTCTGTGGACAGCATAACTCAAAAACGAAAAGTCGGTTAAAAGCTAAACTTGGTATTTAAGTTTAATGTCTTTCAAGGATGCGACAGGAAGATTTTGAAGAAAATAGCCCCACCCTAAACTACCCTTTACATGGAAGATTTTTCGAAAATTTTGATTTTCTTGAAAATGGCTCTAACGATTTTGATTAAAATGTCATATGTTTGAGATATTTTGATGACAAATGAAATGTATATCTTGAATTTTCTGGCTATAGCCCCTGTAGTCGTATTTACTTTGGACGACTTTTGCATAACTGGTAAACCGTTAGAGATAGACCAAATTATACTATACAAAAAATGTAGATCTTGCTAAAATACACAATTTATGTCTCAATAAATTTTCTTGTGGGTTGAACCATTTCGGAAACTTTAGCGAAATGCAACAACGTTGTTCATTTTTTTATATGTTAATCGTGCAAAGAGAACGGAATCTCAAAGGTAAAAAAGATTTGACTGTCGCACAAAGCCTACTGTATTCTAACATTCCCCTTGCACCTACAAGGACATAAGCAGTAAGATAATTTGTACGAATGTTTATCTTAACTAACATGGAGATATAGGAATAAGAGTTTGTTAGAATGGTTAGTACAAGAGTAGGGAAAGTCATGTGAGTGCAACACATCAGATTTTTACTTTTTACCACGTACCACATAGTAGGTAGAGAAGACATTACATTCCACTGAAACATTCGATATCGAGATTTCAACGGGAATACACGTTTTTACACCCATTGATTAAAAAATTGATTTTTAACAAAGTTCCGTTTGTGTGCGAACTGCAATAACCCCAAAAACAAATACGAAACTTGGTATAGGTTGAGCATATTTCACGAATGCGATGTGAAGATTTTCAAGCAAATCCGGCCATCCCAAAATACCCTTTACATGGTAATGTTTCCAAAAGTTGTCATCTTTTTTTCACAAATAGTTCCAACGATGTTTATTAAAATACTATATGTTTAAGGTATTTTAATGACAAATGAAATGTACATCTTGAATTTTCGGAAGTCCTCTTCATTCTGGATGAATTTTGCATAACTTGTAAGCGGTAAGAGAAAAAGTCTTACTATAGAGAAGATGTAGAGCACGTTAGAAGACAATTTATATCAAATACATTGTTTTTGTTGAGTTAAGCATTTTCGAGATATTCCTTATTATTGGTTTGAATTTTCCTATACTTATAGTTTTCTTAAATGGAAAGTCATCGTTCGTTTTTGTTGTTCCCCCCTTCGTGGTCATGTAAAGAGAATGGGATGCCTAAGTCATCGCATGGTGACCAAATCTTACAATATTTGTCTCTCGCTGAAGCTTACTGTATTTTCCTATTCTCACCATATCTATGTACAAGGAAATATGTAATAAACCATGTCTGCAAATGTTTATGTCGATTAACATGAAATGGATGAATAACTGTTTGTAAGGGTAGCTTATACAAGAGTAGACAAGTTCATATGAGTGCAACAGATCAAGATTTTTTATCCCAGAACGTGGATTTGATCCCTTGAAAATTAACTAAACGGATCTATACCGGCAGTGAGTGTAAACTCACAATAGAGAAACCCTATGTGGTTGATGAGATGCGAGTTTTCGATTTCCGGAATGAGATTGCCTTTCCAACTTTGTCACCAGCATGACATGACATGGCCTGGTCTGGCCCCCTGCAGATTACTTCCCAATGTAGAGAACGCGCCTAAGGAAATTGTAAAATCCGTTTACGAAAAACACTGAGACATAAGCTTCTTAGACTTTCGTGAAGAGAGAAAGCTTTGATCTCGGCAAAGTTTACTTCCTAAATATCGAGGGCAGTAATGAGCAGTTTTATTTTTGGACTCAGAGGTCCGGCTTGAAGTCAACCTTTTCTGCACGGGTCGTAAAAAAAAAAAAAGTAAATAGAAAAATATACGCCGTAAAGGAAAGGAAGAGGAAGAGAAAATGGAATTGATGGTAAATTCAATTTATCGTAGAGATAAACGGAAACTTTTCGGAGCTACGGGGAAAAAATCCGTTCCTTTTACCGCTTTGTGTCGAAAGCCGACATGCCGTAGGCTATACATTAATGGATTAAAGTTTCCAACTTGAGAAAAATGGACTGAAAGAGGGGTTGCGTACGGAGTGAAATCCTACAGGTAAGCCGTTTGTAACAAACAGTGACCTCATATCCTTTCCTGCATTTGTATACTTAAAAGACACCAAGTTGAGGTTTTCATTCGTAAACACCCTTCTGAGAATTAAATCAAGGGCATAAGTACAAGATCGTAGGCGATACATGCATTTTACAACATTTTGTGTGCTTTTTTCGACCTTTTAACCCATTGGTGCGGCAATTAAGATCTACTTATTTTTTATTTATTACGTCTCAAGGCTAATCTTCTTGTTCTTTAACTTATTACTCTCCCACCCCTTATGCAGGACTTACACTCCCTAGGACTTACAATGCTGTGTCTAGTGTCAGACGCCTGTCGGGGAGCACAGAACCTATGGACTGGACAGAGTGAAGACCTGGAAGCGGGTGGTCAGCCAAGCACCAGGTATGAGAGTGAGGAAGCGGATGACATGAAATGCAAGCGAAATCCAGGAATGGAAAGATGTTGATGGAGCAATTGGTGAAATGAGTGGTGGGGGAAACCTGAGAAAACCCGCCCAGACGCCGCTTCGTCCACCACTAATACCACAGGTGGGTCCCTGGGATCGAACCTGGGCCGGCTACGCGGTAGGCGAACGGTCTAACTGCTCGGCCACGGCGCCGCCTTCAAGGCCAATCATATAAACGAAATGCAGTGCAAGAATAATTATCAAATTTTTAATTTTCAAAATAAGTGCCGTTGCCATATGGCAACGCTAAGCGCTTACAGGAGCTAATATTCCATATTTACATATGCACTCAATATAGACAGCAGCCCATAATTTCTCTCAATTTCTGTTCCAAAGTACCCACTCTCAAAAATGGTCTTTATTCTGGATTGGGCAGTTTTTTTGATATTGTATTTTCTCTTAAAGTTACAATGGTTGAATATCCTGGGAATTTTAAAAATGAGAAAATTGCAGAACCGGAAAACAGACTATCCATGTAAAATGTGTAATGTAAGTTCTCCTCTGCTGGAATTTCACCCAGTAATACCACCAAAGGGCTTACTGCTTTGCCAAATACTTTCTCATACTAAGTTTCCTTTTGGACCTTTGCCCTGGTAAAGCTCAAAATTGACTAATAGCCTCTCTTATTGTTTAGACTCCAGATTTTGTACCCAAAGTTTATTGGTTTACCCCATATAAACTGATGAAACCATGGCGGCCAAAATATTTAACTATGCTGTTGTAATGGTGGACTTGCTTCTAGCTCATTGCTTCATTTCAAGGGGTTGGTAGAGCACCAACATTGGTTGGCGGTAGAATGTGTGGAGTTGGATCAGGCAAAGGCGAAGGTCCTGCCAATGAAGTGCCTGTATCAGAGTCGATTATTGAGCACAGCCATTAACTGCCGAGATGATACATTATTTATCAACAAGCCTGTAATGGTATATTCAACACTCATAAGTGATATAAAAGTTGTGAATTATATAGGAAATAACATATTTACCCGTCCTCGATTTCATCTCCTGAATTCTCACCTGTTTCTACATTGAGGTCTGGAGGCTCTGCGAAAATATCTCCATTGATATTTTCGTTTACTAATATGACTAGACCTTCAGCAAGAGAAAAGCCTAAAAGGAACACGAAAAAAAATCTGATGTGTTGCACTCACATGACTTTCTCTACTCCTGTACTAACCATTCTTACAAACCCTTATTCCTATATCTTCTTCGTGTTACTTGAGTTAAAAATTTGTACAAATTATCTTATTGCTTATATCCTTGTAGGTACAAGGGGAATATGAGAATACAGTGGCCTTTGTACGATAGTCAAATCTTTTAAAGCTTTCAAATTCCGATCTCTTTGCACGACTAAGATGTAAAAAAAAAAAAAAAAAAAAAAATAATAACGATCTTCCATTTGACGAAAGTTAAGCATTCCAAAACTCTCACAAATAACAAGGAATATCTCCGAAATGGTTCACTCTACAAACAATCTGATGTGTTACACTCACATGACTTTCTCTACTCCTGTACTAACTTACAAACTCTTATTCCTATATCTTCTTCGTGTTAGTTGAGATAAACATTTGCACAAATTATCTTATTGCTCATTTCCTTGTAGGTACAAGGGGAATATGAGAATACAGTAGCCTTTGAGTAATAGCCAAATCTTGTAAAGCTTTCAAATTCCGTTCTCTTTGCACGGTTAACATATGAAAAATGAATAACGATGTTCCATTTCACAGAAGTATAAGTTCTCCAAAACTCGCAAAAATAACAAGGAAGATCTCCGAAATGCTTCACTCTACCAAAAAAACTATTTAGGAAAAAATTGTGTTTTAGTAAGATCTATATTTTTTGTGCAGTAAGATTTGGTCTATCTCTTACGGTTTACCAGTTATGCAAAAGTGATGCTGAGTGAATAGCACTTCATGGGCTATAGCCAGAAAATTAAAGATATACATTTCAACTGTCATAAAAGTATCTCAAACTTATGGCATTTTAATAAAAATCGTTAAAGCCATTTTCAAGAGAATCAAAATTTTCAATGTAAAGGGTAGTTCAGGGTAGAGCAATTTTCTTCAAAATTTTCGTGTCGCATCCTTGAAGTATATTAAACAAAAATACCAACTTTGGTTCTTAACAGACTTTTTGGTTTCTATTTATGCTGTCCACAGGCTGATAGGCACACACACACACACACACACACACACACACACACACACATTTATGTAATTGTTTTATTCAGGGGGGCCTCAAAACATATTTCGGGTGAAATCATGACATCGAATTTTTGGGTGTAGTACAATACTTCTTCTACTTTAATATACATAGTACAGAAAGTAAAAATTTATTGGGTAATGGGTACCTAGTTATACTTTGTCTCAATTACTTCAATAACGTTACATTAAGGTAACCGCTACGTTATTTTCTGCCAATCCCCAATGGTCTTTAGAGACTGACATAGTTGGAGCAAAACATGAGCTTGAGCTTATTCCGAACTTAAAAACATATTACTGCTGAAATTCATAAGAGGAATAGGGCGCCAGCTCCAAATACTTTGAAACCTCTGCATCTACTAATACATTCTTTACTTCATTAGTAGAATAATAAGAACCAGAAGGCGGCGCCGTGGCCGAGCTGTTAGCGCGCTCGCCTACCACCTAGGCGGCCCGGGTTCGATCCCAGGGACCCGCATTTGGTATACGTGGTGGACGAAGCGGCGTCAGGGCGGGTTTTCTCCGGGTGCTCCGGTTTCCCCCGCCATCTCATTCCACCGGTGCTCCATCTTCATTCCACGTATCATCAGTGTCACCGCCTGCGGTGCCGTAGTAGTAAAAGCGGGCGTTAAACACAACAACAACAACAACAAGAACCAGAAGGCGTGCAACACACTATATATTCACCCTAAGACATTCTATTTGAAAAATGAATGGAGGAAATTCATTTTAAGCTGGAGAAAGAACAAACCATACTACACATTCTGCGCTTTGACGGTTTTCAGACTTTTAACATTATTATGTATTCTAAAATTGCATCAATTTTCAACTTTTTCCTGTATGTTGTTGCCTCTGTGGTGTGGGAGTAGTGTGTCTGTCTCATATTCAAGAGGTCCCGAGTTCGAATCTCGATTAAGGGACACTGGGAGTGAAATTTTGGTCAAAATTGTCAAAAAGTCGAAAATTGTTTTTTTACCTTAAAATGTTCCTGGAACACCGGTGCATTTGGATCAGCTAACATTTTTCATATCCCCCACTCCATGTGGTCATTACGGCCCAGCGCTCTTCCCTTAACGTACACAGGATGCTCCTATATAAAAGCCTGTTTTTCTCAAAACTACATTTCTGCACATTCCAAAAGAAGGCCGCGCCTGAGTTTTGCTTCAAATTCAATGAAAATTTCCAAAAGTATTCATAAATAGCAGCTAAACAAAACTATGATTCAATATTGATGCTATCATTAACATGAATTCCAAAAACATTTTTTTTTGTATGAAAAAAATCAATATTTTTTAAGATTAAATTTTCTTTGTTATTAAAAAAATATGTGCAGCATAATCAGCAAACATATTTGAAATATCTCTTCATACAATTGTTGCCCATGTTTTAGAGTACCAGTTCTGACAATATAAATGAATTTTGAAAAGTCAATAGACGCGAGCTCTATTTTGAAAATGTGACAATTAAATTCATAAAATAATTTATATATCCTAAACTAATTATCCAATTTTAATGAAATTTGGTGTACCCCTATTCTCATATAAATACAAACACAGTAAAAATTTTAGAAAAATCTATCAAAAAATGTGGAACTTTCAACTTTCACTCCCAGTGTCCCTTAAAATGAGTTATCCCGATAAGACTTTTACGTGACAGATGTCAAGCAAGGGAGGTAAAGAGTAAGAGGCGAAGGCCGTTGCTATGGAAACCTAAACAAAGGTTGCCACATTGGTTACACTGATAAAGAATGTGCTTATGAGGTCAATTATCGCTAGTTGTTTGCGAGAAACCAGCCTTGCTTTGGTGTTCAGTTACGTTGAATATTGTTAGCCTACTTTGTTAAAGCTCATATTAAAATATGTAGTTATGGAGAGGAGGTAAATTTAGACGTAAAATTCATTGCCCAAGACAAAGATCAACTTCCAGTCGGGGTGTTACATTGCACTGTCAAGCTAGAGAATTTGTCTGTTCTCTTAAGCAGCTCTTCCAGCAGGAACAGTTGAATATACTCCTTCACAATCAGCCTCTTATTCCTTCCAACCAAACGAGCAATGAGACTGCACGTGCTCTTAAAACAAGTGAGGTGACTGTATTCAGCTACAGCCAGGTCTATCGCAAGTTGCAACTTCTGGGAAAGAGAGACCAAGAGCATCTCCAGTTGGACAATTTTCAGCCAGATGCCATAAGAAGGCACATTTATAGCTATTATACATGAAAGGAGCACCTACCACAAGTAAGCTTCTTTCTTCTGCTAAAGAAGCAGAGCTTTCTGAGGGAAGCTTTTGTTCTTTGAACAAAATCCTCCATGATCTGGGACTTAGGTTTAAGAAAAAACAACAGAAAACTGGTATTAGAAAGGTCAGATATGGTAGCTCTAAGGGATTTGCTTTTAAGAGAAATGCAAAACAGGAACTAGAAGGAAATAGTGTGGTTGGATGAAACCTGGGTAAATGCGAACCATACCATGTCAAAGGGCTGGATTCACGGCACGCTTGGAAGTGCCACAAGAGTTCCTATTATAATCGAGAGAGATATTCAACTGTACATAAATTAGGCACTCAGAATTACAACTGTGGACACGCAAAGACGCAGTGAATTCGTATTGAGAACATATTGCTTTTTTACTTTCTCTACTGGTAAGTAGGGGAAGTATTGTATTCCACCCAAAAATTCGATGTGGAGATTTCACCGGAAATATATGTTTTGAGGCCCCCTAAATCCAAAAAAAGCATTTTTAGAAAAAGGTTCGTGTGTGTCTGTCTGTGTGTCTGTCAGTCTGTGGACAGCATAACTCAAAAACGAAAAGTCGGTTAAAAGCCAAACTTGGTATTTAAGTTTAATGTCTTTCAAGGATGCGACACGAAGCTTTTGAAGAAAATAGCCCCACCCTACACTAACCTTTACATGGAAGATTTTTCGAAAATTTTGATTTTCTTGAAAATGACTCTAACGATTTTGATTGAAATTTCATATGTTTGAGATATTTTGATGACAAATGAAATTTTTATCTTGAATTTTCTGGCTATAGCCCCTGTAGTCGTATTTACTCTGGACGACTTTTGCATAACTGGTAAACCGTTAGAGATAGACCAAATTATAATATACAAAAATGTAGATCTTGCTAAAATACACAATTTATGTCTCAATAAATTTTCTTGTAGGGTGAACCATTTCGGAGATATTCCTTGTTATGTGTGTGAGTTTCGGAAAACTTAGAACTTTAGCGAAATGCAACAACGTTGTTCATTTTTTTATATGTTAATCGTGCAAAGAGAACGGAATCTCAAAGGTCAAAAAGATTTGACTGTCGCACAAAGCCTTCTGTATTCTAATATCTCCCTTGCACCTACAAGGACATAAGCAGTAAGATAATTTGTACGAATGTTTATTTTAACTAACATGGAGATATAGGAATAAGAGTTTGTTAGAATGGTGAGTACAAGAGTAGAGAAAGTCATGTGAGTGCAACACATCAGATTTTTGTATTAAGAACAAAGTAGTGTTGTTCTGAAGAGAGGCTGACACATTACATCTGCATGTTTTCGTTGCTGTGAGATAAACCGGAAGGCTTGTTTACATGTTTCGAGTATTGAGGGTTAAAGAGGGGGATATGCGTAACTTGCTATCTGCTTCTTGACAACACATGGAGAAGCTGGCGTCTGTCATGTATCATATTTTAAACATCACACTGTAAATTACAGCTGACAGAAAGTAATGACTTACCTCGCGATCCAGAGTTCTCAGTACTCGAACCTCTCCTGTCTTCCGATCCACACCGAGACGGTCCGTTCCGACGATACCGTAGTACACCGGCGAGCCTTCCGGGTCGGTCGCTTTAAGTGTGTACACGACTTTTCCTACAGGTGTGCTCTCTGGGAGAACAAGATTGTTCATGTCTTCCAGCAGGATAGGGCCCCCATTGCCTCGCACACCTGTAACACAACAAACCAATATTTTAATATTGTGACAAATGAAAACACCAGTTAAGGGAACAGTGAAGTGGCATTTTGGCCTGTTTGGTAAAAAAAAAAAAAAAAAAAAAAAAAAAAAAAAAAAAAAAAAAATCCATTTTTGAATTTTCATTGCAAAAAGGGCACCATCATTAAAGAATACAACTGAAAAGTTATAATCCCCTAGGGAGGGGGGAACACACATTTTGGGCACCATTTTTAAAGCGGTGCACTGGTGCAATTACCCTCTGCCTTTAAATGGGCGTGCCCACACCTTCTATTTCTGACAGTTTATATTTGTTTTAACTTTTGAAATAATTTAGTGTGTTTACGGGGTTATTTGAGTGTAATTATTGATATATACATCGCATGTAGTATTACTTATTTTGTGGCAAAAATAAAGTGCAAATTGTGGCAGCAGATAATTTGCTGTTGTTCTTATGAACAGACCACGTGTTATAATCTTCGCAAAACTTAAAGGCATATGGAGGCGGGGCGTACTGCGGACTCCAGCGAATCCTACGCTTGCCCCTCCTATCAGCGCTGCCGAATGTGGTGCATGCATCTCACACAACCTTATGTACAGACCGTCTGCCGGTACACGCACTACGCTTGGCAACAGCGCTCTGCTTGAGCATTGGCCAGCGTTCACATGCCGTTAACTTTTGCGAGCAGTATAGTAAACACTGTAGGTTAAGTATATTTTAGAATTACATATTGCATTACTGTACTGTTTTAGAATACCGACAAGAAAGGGCAGTACGTCAACCTTATGGAAATCAATGAACAAAATAAGATGGGGGAAAAAGGTTCTTGCATAGAGGTTAATGAAGTGTATAACTAAACTCTAAGTTCACTTTTCTCGGAAACAACTGTTTTGTTATTTCCTCATATTCTAAATCTATCTTCTTCCACAAAAATTTAGCTAGAGATCTAATTTTTTTACAATGTAATTCAGAATATGGGTAGTAAAATGTCCGATTAACATTTTGATATTTATTATAATTTTAAAAAAATAATTAATATAACTGCGCTGTTTTTATGACATTTTTACGCTTTGCGGTGTTAAAAAAAGATTTTAAAGAAAAAATATTCATTACACGAAGATGTCCATTTTTTAAATTTTTAAAAAAAATATAGAAGAGATATAATTTAAAAAAAAAATTAACTCTGTAGTTCAACATCTCTTGGAGGAGATAGATTTTGATTATACTCAATAAAATGTATATAAATTAATTAATGTATCAAGAGTGTGAATGGATATTGAAATAAAATTTGGTGCACAGATTTCCTTAGTTGTTGGTAATGCTTGTTCAAAAAGAAAATCACAATTTTCACTTCGGTGTTGCCTTAACTCGTAACAAACTTCTTCATTATATGAAATGGTTACAAGCCTCCTTTGCAGCTTGTAACTCGCTTGCAATTATCTCTTAACTCACATCTGTTTTCTGCGGTACTTTTATAGCACGTTGTTGCTAAGGAGACACATAAATGCAACGTTACAGAATTTACCAGAATGCAAATGGCGAACTTTCTTGAAGCGTTGCCAGTCAAAGCCTCTTCCAATACTTGGCGTGCTTTACCGAATCTCCCACGTTCAGAACCTTAATTGATGACTAGACAGACGTATCATTCGGGTTTGACAACAAAATGAATATTGCTCTTCTGGCTTTTTCAACAAGTTATATTCAACAAAGGCATCGCACTGGTCATTGTGAGCCAATGACCTAAAGAAGAAAAAGTCTGATATATTGCACTCACATGACTTTCTCTACTCTTGTACTAACGACTCTTAAAAACTCTTATTCCTCTATCTTCTTCATGTTAATCGAGATAAACATTCGCAGAAATTATCTTATTGCTGTAAGTGTAAGGGGAATATGGGAATACAGTAGGCTTTGAGCGATAGTCAGATCTTTTAAAGCTTCTAAATTCCTCTCTCCTTGGACAGCCAAGAGATAAAACGGTGAATAACGACCTTCCATTGGAGAAAAGTTTAAGTACTGCAAAACTCACACAAATAATAAGGAATATCTCCGAAATGACTGAGTTAAAAAGAGCATTTGGACATAACTTGTGTGTTTTAACGTGATCTAAATTTTTTGTACAGTAAGATTTGGTCTATCTTTTACGGTTTACCAGTTATGCAAAAATCATCAAGAGTAACCCGTACTACACAGGCTATAGCAAGAAAATTCAAAATATCTATACATTTAATTTGTCACAAGAATATCTTAAATATATGGCATTTTAATTAAAATCGTTAGAGGCATTTTTGAGAAAATCAAAATGCTCGAAAAATTTTCCATGTAAAGGGAAGTTTAGATGGGAGGAATTTTATTCAAAATCTTCGTGTCGCACCCTTGAAAGATATAAAACTTAAATTCCAACGTTAGTTTTTAACCCACTTTTCGTTTCTGAGTTAAGTTGTTCACACACGCACGCACGCGCGCGCACGCGCACGCACACACACACGAACCCTTTTTCTACAGCTGCTTTTTCGGATTCAGGGGGCCTCAAAACATATATTTCCGGTGAAATCAAGACATCGAATTTTTGGGTGGAATACAATACTTTCCCTACTTACCAGACGTAATAGAGAAAGTAAAAGTGTAGCTACGAGTTGCTAATGCTATCAAGTGCACAATTACCAGGGAACGGAAACGAGAAGGAGAGCAGGAAGGTAAATGTGTCATGCAAATCAATGCAACACGGGAAGCAGCAATCCTAGCCTCACTTTCATTATTGTGATTTATAGATACTGATGTTTTTCCACGTCAAATCAAGAATAGGAATCAGAACGAGTACAAAGTGCAAAACTGGAGTGTTCGGGGTTTTTAACCCACAAAAAGTGACAACATGGAAAACTACTTTTGCGCTTTTGGATATAATTTGTCTAAAACCGCTACTCACATTTTTTAATCTGAAAGTATGTTTAATAACTTTGAGGTTTAAGGGAATAAACATTTTTGGAAAGCGATATTGTTATCATTTATATTTATTAGACCAATTTAAGTTACTGGAATTATTCCGGTTTTGTTTTTTCACGCTTACTATGGGTTGTGTTTACAATTGATCAAACCAACACTTCCTGGGCGTGAGGTTCAACAATTTCACTTTGCATTGGTGTCTAAAAGTTTTTTCTGTTTTGCCTTTAAACTATTGTAATTGGTGCACTATGTGTAATCAGAAAAATCTGATGTTGCACTCGCATAACTTTCTCTACTCTTGTACTATTCTTACAAACTCTTATTCCTATATCTTCATGTTAGTCGAGATAAACACTCGTATCACTGCTGATTTTCTTATAGATGGAAGGGGAATATAGGAATACAGTAGACTTTAAAGTGAAGTGTTTTTAGAGGTGGTTCCTATGCTGTGGTTTTGACATTCCGTTCTCTTTGCAAGGCTAACAGATAAAAAGTGAGTAAACTATTCCTATGTGAGAAAAGTATAACCACTAAGAAATTCAAACGGTAATAAGAATATCTCGGAAATGGTTCACTCAAAAGAAAAAAAAAACAAGTATATGGCATAAATTGTATGTTTTAACGAGATCCACATTTTGTATTTAGTATGCTTTTGTCTGTCCGTTAGTGTTTACCATTTACTCAAAAATCATCCAAATGAAAAGGCCTTCTGAGACATTGCCAGATAATTCAAGGTATGACTTAGAAACTGCCATGAAATGGCATTAGCTAACACACCCTTTGACTGAAGGTCGGAGGTGGGAATCAGCAGCTAATTACATAAGCGTCTCCAAAGAGACAAGGTTGGACATCGCTGATGAAGAGTATTAATAGAATATTTAAACTAAATAATAACAGCACGAGTTTTCTACTTCCAGAATGTCACGTGAAGGAGTTTTCTCAGTGAGAAAGTAGGCCTCAAGAGTTCGCTTCTGTTTCAACCCTTCCAAAATGAAGACAAGAGCGGTGCAAAGTGTAAGCGGATCTCCTAAGTTATAAAAATGTAGCGGAGCAGAAGAAGAATGTAGAGAGAGGGAGGGAGATAGAGGGAGAGAGAGAAAGGAGGAGGAGGATCTGTTCCAATCACAGAACACCAGGAAATAAATTGAGTATGATATAGAGGAGTTGAACTGAATGTAGTTTCAATCAGAAGGAGACATTTTCTGAATATCCGACCTCCAAAAGTCGAAACAAGTTTTCGGAATCGTGAGACACAGTGTTGGGCAGTAGTCCAAGGAAACGTGACCACGACAGCTGCGTGACTGTTACTCATACAGCACACAACTGTGGGCAGTTTTATTCTGATTATTGCTAAGTAAATAAGTCCCTCCAAGCTCGATGTGTATTTGTGTGTTTATGTTTGTTCATGGAATAAAAAACAAATTCAAACTAAAGCGCTGTAGGTTTAAAAGAAGAAGCAACTTTAACATGGGGAAAAAACATAAACATAGCCAAGCCAATTTCACAATAAATATTTTACGCGAATGCTTTTACTTATTCCATTCAAAAATTCACCGACACAGATAATCGATGATATTAAGGCACGGAGTTGAGAACGGGAGGTGCCCAGTTCGAACCCCCCCCCCCCCCCACAACGGCCCTCCCACTCAGGTTTCCTACTGTTCTCAAAAGTGACAACTGCCGGGGAGTGACCTTAAACTTAGGCCAAGAACGTTCTCAAGCTTTCTTTCCCAACTATCACTTCATTTTAACAGTGCCCACCGTCTGTGGTGCCGTGTCAGTAAGAACGGACAGGGGTTAAACACATAAATTCGATATCGAGATTTCACCGAAATACACGTTTTGGGATCCCTGAGCACACACAAAAAGCATTGTTAGAAAATAATTCATGTTCGTGTGTCTGCCCATCTGTGTCTCTGTGTGAACAGCAAAACCCAAAAACGAGAAAGCTCAGTTGCAAGATGGAGTCATTTATATGCGGAGCCACTACTCCAGGAGGAAGGGCTGAAGCGAATGACCAGATCCGGACGCAATCGGGGTCCCTAACGTTTCCAGGTGCGAGGTCGTCCTAACACTATCAGGAGCACCCACACAATCACCCTTCTCTAAGGATAGGTCTCGCCTTGGTTTCGCTACAAACCGGACACAAATTCCAACACCAAACGCCGTCCACTCGCCTAATCCTCCGACCCTGAAATATGTCAAGGAAATGAAGTTATAGGAAAATACACTGTTTAATAGAAACCACCCCACACTTCGCCACCAGACTTGGAAACAAAACCACGAGAAAGAAGAATACGGAATGCCCGGTCCAATGGGAAACGAACCTGCGACCTGCCGAATGCGAGCAGCACACGTAACCGCGGAGACATCTCACTCGGTTTCAATACTAAACGGCGCTTAAGTTTTGTATTTTCCCCAAACTACCCTTTACGAGGAAAAATAATACATTTTTTATTTTTTCAAAAGCGGCCCAAACGATTTTAATTAAAATGCCACATGTTGAATATTCTGACATTAGAAAATAAAAAATGTACATCTTGAATTTTCCGTGAATATACTGTGGCCTTCCCCTTATTTGGCTGAATTTTATATACAGAAAATCTTAACAGATAGGCAAACGCTTGATGCAAGAAAAATACAGACGTCATTAAAATATGCACATAATTTGTGTCAATGCATTTTTCGCAGCGTTAGCCGTTTTTGAAATATTCCACATTACAAGTTTAGGCATTTCCTAAGCGTCACAAACGACCATACTTGAAAGTTTGTGAGTCTTCCTTTTTTCCCCTTCCTTTTGTTTCGGTCGCAGGAGCTTACACCACGAATAAACATTTGAATGTTGTTTCCGCGATCACAACCACGAGGGCCAGCTAGTTAAAGAACCCACCTCCCACCTGTGTATATGGTGATAAAGTACAGATAAGTTGTATTTCCCAACCGCAGTGCCATGTGAGTTTCTCCTGCAAGTGAAGAAGTGTTGGGGTAAAATTGTTTTCAATGTCTGCAAGGGAAGGGGAGTGTATTCGTTCGTAGTTGTGCTGATAGCACTGAAGACTTTCGTAACACATAGAAAGTAGTAGTGTAATCGCTTAATCACGAGAACGCGGAGCTGCGTGCAGTCACAAGCGATATAGGTTAGTTGGATACAGAGAATGAATGTACCGCGCAGCCGTCGTATACACACGCGCATCAGTAGACGCCTCCAGCTGTGTACATGCGCGATGGCAACAGTAGAACCCATGTGCACTCAACTTGTAGCTTTTTGCACGCTTATCCACCCTCTTATTAGATCACAGATTCGAAAAGCAAACATTAAGGGCCAGTTTCAACAACCAAAGCTAATTAACACAATATTAAAGGGATTAAACACCAAAGTTAAGACAAATTCCGTGTCATAAAACAATAGTAGGTTTAACAAAGTGTTAAACTCGGTGTTAAGATAACGTTGCCGTTAACTACGTTAAGGTATATAACAAATGTTAGAAGTTGGAAAGTGTTTGTAAGGTGGGAGTTTGCTGCATTTGGCATTTTTGAAAGCCATTCCTCGGGGAAGAGCAACCCTACGTCATAATAAATACTAAAACCTGTAAAAGAGGAATTTTAACGTTCGAGGGAGTCATGAGCATGGTTTAATGCGAAATACGAGAGGTTAGAATGCCAGCAACGGCATCATGCCTTTCTCGTATGCCACAAGAGTGAACTACTTTAAGATTTTATGCCACTAGCACTTTTCATTTTATGTTTCCTACCAAAAGTACCGAACCGTAGTTTTGGTAACGCGCAACTCCTGCCCCACCATTGACAGTGGTCCTCCATGTTCGCTAGCCCAGGGTTGTCCAACCTGCTCTCCTTGGAGAACCTTACGCAGTGAGCGGCCATAACCCACTCCACTCCTCTATTCGGGGCGACAGACAGTCAGTATCCAGTGGCGGACACTAACAGGCGATTCCATGGAAGTTTCTAAGCCATAACTTGAATTTTTTGGGAACGTCCTCAGAAGACCTCATCATTCTGTATGATTTTTGCATTAATGGTAAACAGTAAGAGACGGACAAAAGCTTACCAAATAAAAAGTCTGGATCTCGTTAAAACACACAATTAATGTCAAATACTCTTTTTATTTTGAGTGAACCATTTCCAAGATATTCTTTCTTATTTGTTTGAATTTCCCAATAAATATATTTTTTTTACCCCTCGAGTCATATTGCATAAATATTGAAGAGACTTAGCAATAAATGTAACCGCTTTTAAGAGAGCACCATATTTTTATGTTTTGGCGGTCACATCGCTCTCTCACAACCTCCAGAATGTCTGGAGGACCACACCTGTCGTTGGTTTACGGGTCTCACCGACCTGACCGGGAGAATTATCAAAATAAATTCACCGACCATATCCTATGATTTTTTTTTAACTTACATGGACCAAACAAATAGAAAATGTAATACAAAGAGCAGAGAGGCGCCTTTCACTGTTAAAACGTCTAACAGGAATGAAGTGGGGATGTTCCAGAGCAACTCTTAACACAACATACAATGTATATATAAAGCCATTATTTACTTACTGCAGCGAAGTTCTTGTAACAGCAAACATAAAAAAGATTCAAATCTTTCAAAACCAAAGTCTGAGATTAATTACAGGTGCTATCAAAACCACACCAATAGCAGCTATGGAAATACTAACCAACCAATGCCCCATTGAATATGAAATAGAAAAAGCGGCTCTTATTCAACACGAAAAGTTGATCAGACTCCCATTCAATACATGGCACAAGAGAAATTTTACACATACACTAAAGACTCAGGAGAGCTTTCTTTCCAAAATTCAAGAAATCAAGAAGAATGTATACCTTCCTAATTCAAAGGAAAACTTCATATCTAAAGTCAATCCAACACAAACATTAGACATCACATATTATTTACACCTGACAGAAGAAGTTAAGAAAAGTGATACTCCAACTAGTGTTCTAAAATTATTGGCATTAGAGACAATCCATACTAGATTTCCAGAACACGAATGGCTCCATATTTATACTGATGTATCATTTATATCAAACCAAGATGGAGCAGGTGCTGGAGTCACATGTCACCTCTTTTCCTATTACAAATCTTTAAGTTATGGAACTACAAACTTTGATGGAGAAATTGAAGCAATTCGAATGGCCCTACAAAATCTTTTGTACAGAATTTCACATTTTCAGCAAGCAGTTATTCTCTCAGATTCCAGGGCAGCAATTATAGCAATTACT
Source organism: Tenodera sinensis (assembly GCA_030765045.1). NCBI lineage: Eukaryota > Metazoa > Arthropoda > Insecta > Mantodea > Mantidae > Tenodera > Tenodera sinensis. The sequence continues at coordinate 290,958,551 of CM060962.1, read as the reverse complement.
TCCAAGTTGTCACCAAAAAACCAAACAATTATAGAATGTTGGAAAATGCTTACCCATCTAACAGCACTTCAAAAACACCTAGTCTTCCAATGGATACCAGCTCACTGTGGACTGAGTGGTAATGATAAAGCTGATTTTCTTGCAAAAAAGGGTACCGGCAATGTGCAGAAATCAATAGTTAATCTACCATTTTATGCAGCTAAAAGTTTAGTCAACTCTGAATTCAAAAAAAATATTGAAAAATATTACTATGAAAAATAAAAAAATAAAAAATGGGAACTACCAAACATTCAAACAGTAATTCCTGAGTATCCTCGAAAAACAGCAGTTGCAACCTTCAGGTTGATTACAGGACATGATTGTCTGGCAAAACTTTTAAACAGAATTGGGATATATTCTTCACCACTCTGTCCTCTATGTGATCTGCAAGAGGAAATGGATCGAGACCACCTTCAAATATGCCCGGCCACTTCTAATGCCCCATCCATCAGTGAAAAATATTGGAGAGCAAGAGGATTAATGACTTCATAGTCAGAAATCCAGCATTAGCTAACAACAACATATTTTTTTTTTTCAAATAGGAATATGTTATTCGTTTTTGTTTTTCATTCCTTGGCCTTGCAAAGAGAACGAATTTCAAAAGCATCGCACAGCAACCAGCTCTTAAAACATTTCACTATCGCTTAAAGCCTACTGTATTCCCCCTGCACTAATGAGAAAATAATCAGTTTCAGATATTATCTTGTTGCTAATGTCGTTTAAAATGCAGTATATAGAGAAATAAGCATTTGCAAGAATAGTGTGTACAAGAGTGAGTATAGCTCTACATATATTTGCGAACAGAGTTTCTCCAAATTGAACTATATTCAAAGTCTGTATTGCAATATGTTACGTGACGTTCACTTGGTGGATCTTCTAAGCCTATGTCAAATATTGATAGGCTTCTTAAACGCAAGCAGTACCCAAGAAATCCCTAATGAACAGAGTTTATGTATAAGATTTTAAAGTGCTTTCGTAAATCAAACGCAACGTACGTGTCAACAACCCGCCACTGCAACACAAGGCAAAGTCCGCGCATAGTGGAAGGAGGTAAATCCACTCTCCTCTCTTTCGCAAACATTGGATATTGCTGTGCTAGCCTCTGGTTTCCGAGGTCGCGAGTTGAAACACAGCAGAGGGCGATGGAGTTTTTCTGGTGTAAAAACCCTTAGCATGGCTTCCTTCGGAAGGGAAATAAAGCCGGTTGTCCCGTATCGTATATTTACGGCAGTAAAAGAACCTCAAGCCAGATAAAGAGGCCTCTGAGCAAAATTAAGCTATCTTTCACGCCTAATATAGAATGGAACGCTGAGAACAATAGAGTCCATGAATAAAAACTCATTTTTTCACCATTAGCAAGAGTTAGTATTAATAAAATTGAACTGATTCATACGGCGCTTGCATTGCAGAGAAAATGGAATCAAATGATAATCTGGCTTGTTGCCACGTGACTCCCTGTAGCTTAATCTCACTACATCATAAACACTTCATTGCTCGCGCACAGCAATCCGGAGCAGCCCTTCCCACAACCCTGCCGCACTGTGACCCAGCGTCCCTTTCTTACTAGCACTGAAAACGCGCCAGAGTCTACCAGATCTACCCACTTTCTCTACCGCATAACTATGTGTCGTATTCCACCCAGAAATAACAGGACATAACTGGAAATGGATGTTTTGTTGTTGTTAGCTAATGCTGGATTTCTGACAATGAAGTCATTAATCCTCTTGCTCTCCAATATTTTTCACTGATGGATGGGGCACTAGAAGTGGCTGGGCATATTTGAAGGTGGTCTCGATCCATTTCCTCTTGCAGATCACATAGAGGACAGAGTGGTGGAGAATATATACCAATTCTGTTTAAATGTTTTGCCAGACAATCATGTCCTGTAATCAACCTGAAGGTTGCAACTGCTGTTTTTCGAGGATACTCAGGAATTACTGTTTGAATGTTTGGTAGTTCCCATCTTTTATTCTTTGATTTTTCATAGTAATATTTTTCAATAATTTTTTTGAATTCAGAGTTGACTAATCTTTTAGCTGCATAAAATGGTAGATTAACTATTGATTTCTGCACATTGCCGGTACCCTTTTTTGCAAAAAAATCAGCTTTATCATTACCACTCAGTCCACAGTGACCTGGTATCCATTGGAAGACTAGGTGTTTTTGAAGTGCTGTTAGATGGGTAAAGATTTTCCAACATTCTATAATTGTTTGGTTTTTTGGTGACAACTTGCAAGTACTTGCTATGATTGCTGCCCTGGAATCTGAGAGAATAACTGCTTGCTGAAAATATGAAATTCTGTACAAAAGATTTTGTAGGGCCATTCGAATTGCTTCAATTTCTCCATCAAAGTTAGTAGTTCCATAACTTAAAGATTTGTAATAGGAAAAGAGGTGACATGTGACTCCAGCACCTGCGGGCTGCTACCTGTTTTGTAGTGCAATGAAACTTCACGTCAAAAAACTCATTTTCATAAAGACGCCCTTGTAACAGCATAATTCAAAATCGAAACCTTTCATAAATACCAAACTTGGCATTTAAGTTCAATCTCTTAGAAAGATGAAACTGGATGATTTTCAAGGGAATCCCCCACCCAAACTATATTTAGCATTGACAATCTTAGATCTGTTTACTTTCCCTACTACTAAGTAAAGGAAGTATTGTATTCCACCCAAAAATTCGATGTCGAAATTTCGCCGGAAATATGTTTTGAGGCTCCCTGAATAAAAAAAGCACTTTTTAGGAAAAGGTCCGTGTGTGTGTGTGTGTGTGTGTGTGTGTGTGTGTGTGTGTGTGTGTGTGTGTGTGTGTGTGTGAACAGTATACCTAAAAGCAAAAACCGGTTAAATACCAATCTTAATTTTTAAGTTGTACATCTTCCAACACTGCGACGTGAAGAGTTTTTAGAAAATCCCTCACTCCACCCTCTCGAAAGTTTGAAAAGTTTGAAAAGTTTGATTTTCTCAAACATGCCTCAAAGGATTTTGATTGAAATACCATATGTTTAAGATATTTTCAAAACAAATGAAATGTATTATCCGTTCTTTCTTCTCCTTGGGCATGCGAAGACAATGGAATCTCTAAGTGACCACCCCTTAAAAGATTTGATTATTGCCTAAGCCTACAGTACATATTTCACTATTTCCACTGTGCACACAAGGAAGTATATCATAAAAGCATTTCTGCAAATATTTATCTCGCTTAACGTGGAATATATAGAAGAATAGGCTTTTTTTAAGAATAATTTGTTGAAGAATGGGTAGAGAATATCATGTGAATCTAACGCATCAGAATTTATTTGGTAATGCTAATCTAAGATACCTACATGTACGGGCATTATTTGTAAAAATCTGATGTGTTATACTCACATGACTTTCTCTACTCCTGTGCTAACCATTCTTACAAACTCTTATTCCTATACCTTCTTCATGTTAGTTGAGATAAACATTTGTACAAATTATCTGATTGCTTATTTCCTTGTAGGTGCAAGGGAAATATGGGAATACAGCAGGCTTTGAGCGATTGTCAAATGTTTTAAAGTTTTCAAATTCCGTTCTGTTTGCAAGGTAAACAAGAAAGTGAATAACGATGTTCCATTTGACAGAAGTGTAAGTTCTCCAAAACTCTCACAAATAGCAAAGAATATCTCCGAAATGGTTCACTCTAAAAAAACAATTTAGACATAAATTATGTATTTTAGCAAGATTTACATTTTTGTATAGTAAGATTTGGTCAATCTCTTACGGTTTACCAGTTATGCAAAAGTCATCCAGAGTAAATATGACTTCATGGGCTATAGCCAGAAAATTCCAAGATATACATTTCATTTGTCATAAAAATATCGCAAACATTTTAATTAAAATCGTTAGAGCCATTTTCAAGAAAATCAAAATTTTACATGTAAAAGGTAGTTTAATGTGGAGGAAGTTTCTTCAAAATCTTCGTGTCGCATCCTTGAAAGACATAAAACATAAGTACGAACATTGGTTTTTAACCAACTTTTCGTTTTTGAGTTATACTGTCCACAGACTGACACAGAGACTGACACAAACACGGACCTTTTTCTAAAAATGCTTTCCTGGATTCAGGGGGCTCAAAGCATACCTATATTTCCGGTGAAATCTCGACATCTAATTTGTGGGTGAAATACAATATTTCCTCCACTTTACTAAACGTAGTAGAGAAAGTAAAAATAATTTATAGGGTCCATAGGAGCTCAAAGGTCGTCTCCTTAGCGTGGTGGTAGTGCTGCTGCTTACCAAGCGGGAGACCCGGGTTCGATTTCTGGTAATGGTGTGGGAATTTTCTCCCGCTGGGAGACCTGATCCGGGCTGCACTCAGTCTAGTGATTTCCATAAGGAACAATTAACTGAGAAATAACGGCCTCTGGTTGCCAAGACGGCATATACTTGTCGCCAGGGACCGGTACGCTGACCACGTCCCACCCCCAGTACTGCATCCCACTCATGACGCTTGTTGGGCGCCAGGCCTTAACCCGGTAAGGGCTGTTGCACCGGGAGGTTAATTTTATAGGACTTCAAATATATATTTCCAAATAATCTATTGAAGTCCAACTTTTAAGAGGGAACAATACCTCCTCTGCTTATCATAATTAAGCGGTATTGAAGTAAAAAGAGGGGAAAGCGAAATCATATTAGGAACCATATTTTGGTATTAGTAAACATATTCTATACTTGGGTCTTTGTCCTATGTAAGATGAATGCGTTTAAATTGCTGGGACAGGTAATAGAATTTCCATTTTATTCTAGCCTTGCTCGTCATCGCCAGATTTAAACAAGTATCAACCCTTAGGGATACCTACCCCACATTTAGAGGTAGCTGATAGAAATGTAGCCTTCACGCCAAGAAAGAAAAATGTCTTCACTTAAAGAAAATGGGGTTTTCTCATGGAAATCCTTACCTTGGCATCGAAATTGCCCCGGCGTAGTGTCGTACAGAATGCATTTAGAACGCTTGATTAATCCTGCTAGGGGAGAGCAACCCCTGAATAAAATATCTCCAGATTGTTGGCTGGCAAACAAAAATACAGCGAGATAAAACAAGACACCGTGCTGAATTTTGTATGAGCAGAGCTGGAGGAAGGCCTCTTTTTTTAAAATTTATGTGACCAGGTGCATCTAGCTATTTGGAAACAGGAAATCCGTACGTCATCAAGTTCTCTTTTGCTCTGATTGGGAAAACTGATGTTAAATTTCTTGATGTAAGCCATCATTGGAAAACGTTTATGGTTAGCATGAGAAGAATGAAAGTGATATATCTAATTAGAATTGTACTGAAAGTTGTGTAGTTGTTAGTGGACGCAGTTTGTTTCATATACTTGGTGCTGAAAAACAATGTGCAGATCAATTGTGGAGCAGAAAAACAGCACTAATAAGTATTTTAAGGTTTGGAACCAGAAGCCTTTTTTCTGCGCTGCGTCGACATTAAATCCCTCACGTAAGTCTCCTGTTTGTGGCGTATCAGATGTAAACAAAATGTACCCTTGTACAGCCGGCTCCAAATGTTCTCCTAGTCACATGCTCCTAGCCGCGGGGGGAAGCCAGGATGGCTTGTCCATTAGTTATGCCAGGAGGTCTTGAAGGTCATCTTGCCAGCTCATACATGTCCACAAGGGTGAGAGGCGTAACGTGTTTGTAAGCCCAAAGAGAATATCATTCCAACATTTCTCTTAGACTTGGTCGTAAGAAAGTAATCTCATTGTAAGGAAAGCAACATTAACGTTATAAATCCAGAACGAACTGGCAGCGAGGATGGAAACTAAATATTCGGTATTAGAGACGTCATATCACTCTATTACGAAATAAAATTTAAAAAAGTTTAAATGATTTTAATTCACCACGTTCCTTTTAAGCTTTTCATGGGGACTTACGAATGCACGTTGTAACATTTGCAAATTGTTTTTATTCAGCGAACATAAAATCGTGTATTTGACCCGAAATTTCACATTGAAGTCAAAATATTATCTACTCAGTACCCTCTACAAGCCCTAGAATTTTTGTAAGGGGAATTTTAGAGCAGCCTGTATAATCATACAGCATACTGTGAAAATACAAGCCGTTCCTTCCTCACAACTAAACTAAACCCCGGCGCGACAGCCCACGAGGGGCCAAGGCCTACCGCCCAGCCGCTGCGTCCCCCACCTCTGCCCACTACAGGCGTCATTGGTGAGGTGCAGTACTGGAGGGTGGGACGTGGTCAGCGCCCCGAGCCCTCCCGGCCAGTTACGCGGTCTTCTAGACCTGTCTTCCTTCCAACACTTATCTCAAATATAAACACATAGTATGTATACTATCAAAATACAATGTTCATATGCCTTTAACTTTCGCACATAATTAGTCACTTTCTGATTTGATGGTTCGGTAAGTGTACAGCACACGCATGTAATGTCCCATTGTGTACCATTTCGCATTAGTTGAGTAAGTATAAAAGCACTAGTATAAGTGAGTTACTAACAAACACCCACCTTTCATAAAGTCATGTTCACGCAGTGCTCCTGTTTTTACTTTCTCTACTAGTAAGTAGAGGAAGTATTGTATTTCATCCAAAAATTCGATGTCGAGATTTCACCGGAAATGTATGTTTTGAGACCCCATGAATAGAAAAAAAAAACATTTTTAGAAAAAGGTCTGTGTGTGTCTGTGTGTTTGTCTGTCAGTCTGTGGACAGCATAACTCAAAAACGAAAATTTGGTTAAAAGCCAATGTTGATATTTAAGTTTAATGTCTTTCAAGGATGCGACAGGAAGATTTTGAAGAAAATAGCTCCACTGTAAACTACCCTTTACATGGAACATTTTGATTTTGCTGATAACGGCTCTAACGATTTTGATTAAAGTGCCATATGTTTAAGATATTTTTATGAAAAATGAAAACTATATGTTCAATTTTCTGACTATGACCTATGTAGTCCTGTTTACTCTGGATGACTTTTGAATAACACGTAAAGCGTAAGAGATAGACCAAATCTTAGTATACAGAAATGCAGGTCTCGCTAAAACACACAATTTGTGTCCAAATAAATTTTTTTGTAGAGTGAACCATTTCAGAGATATTCATTGTTATTTGTGTGATGGAAAAAGCCAACTATACATTTATCAAGAGCTTTTTATTCACTGATATTTTTAATGCTAGTTATTCCACATGTTACAGTTCTTTTTTAAAACCATTTTATTGCAAATGTAACTCCTTATGTATCTTAGTCTAAATTTGTTTAATCTCTTCAAGTATCATATTTATACTATTATAATTGAATTTAAACATTGTCAACTTGAAGCATTGTGGATATTCTCATAGCGTAATTTTATTAACGGCCGGCCGCAAACACTTTGAATGAAGACCTGAAGTGACCAAGCTTTAGCTAAACCCATTAGCTAATTACACTGCTAATGGACAGAAGTCACCAAAGATATTGCAGCAGCTATTATTTAATGAGAGGAAATAAAACAAATTTCACTTTTGATATTCATACTTGCATTAACAATGGATTTACCTATCATCTCTGACAAGCATAGGGAGTGTAAAAAGTGAATTAAAAATCGTGTTACATTCACATGACTTTCTCTATTCATTCCTCAACAAAACTATTCTTAAAAAATCTGATGTGTGAATTCACATGTCTTTCTCTACTCTTGTACAATTTTTGGTTACTGGCGCTTATTTCTCTAATTACTTCATGTTAATCTTCTAGATGCAAGACGAATATGTGAATACACTAGGCTTAAGCGGTAGTCAAAACTTTTAAGAACTGCTCAATATGTGATGGCTTTAAAATTGCTTTCTCTTTGTATGTCCAGGACATAGAAAGCGAATGACTTCCCATTTGAGAAAATAATGATATTGGAATAACTAGGCATATCTCGGAAATTGTGCAATCCACAAAAAATAATACACATTAATGGCGTGTTTGAACAAGATATATACTTTTTTCTGTGGCAAGATTTTGTCTATCTCTTACGGTTTACAGTTATGCCAGAGGTGGGCAAAAAAGGATTCATGGATCCGTGTGGTTCATAAAACTTTCGCCGTGTAACTATGCAACACAACGGTACACATCACCTTCCTTAGTTGGTTTCAGGAGTCCACAAGTCTCTTCCAGTCGTTTCGCGACCGGTATCAGTGGAGGAAGTATGTCTGTATCAACACCATCAACCTCATTTGTAACAAGATATTACATGCCTTTCTTCGAGCCAACATTGAACGCTTTATTGTAAATATCATGCCGCATACAACGAAAAAGCTGTTTTCTGATCTACATTTTTATAAATGTTCTATACATTTATATTATTTATTATTAATATATTGAATAATTATATTATATTATCATCATTATTACTACTATTATATCTTTGTTATGATTACATATTTAGAGCGTTCCAAACATACCATGCCATGCAACTCTCTTAACCAACAACTGCAATTATTAAATACTTATTTCAAATGTATAAAATCACTTGATAATGTGCCAGAGGACAAACAAATTATATTTCCATTCTTGAAGAATTAAAAACTCAGTTTACTTCACATAGATTCCATGATTTTAGGAATCTTGAGAATGACATTTCAATGTTTGTTAACCCTTTTACTGTAGATGCAGTCAGTGTAAGAGTTAACTTCCTAAACTTGTAGATATACAAACAGATCCAGTGACAAAAATAAGTACAGAGATTTAGTTGGCACAGAGGTATTCAAAAAAACTATGTAAAGTAAAATATGTTGGTCTGAACAAATTTGCTGCTTGTGTTACAGCAATATTTTTCTCCACGTGTGTCTATGAACAAGTTTTCTTCTCTGACGAACATGACAAAATCAAAACTGAGACCTTGCGTTTCAGATAACCACCTCATACATAGGGCAAACTGGGATAATTTCGCAACACGTGCAATTTCGCCGTAGTTTTATAACGTCGTATTGCGAAGTTAGCCGAGTTAATTTGATCATGGAAGAAAATGCTAGTAGTTGGCAGCACTTCCTGGAACTCTCTGTGGGAGTAGTTGCGACTCTGTTGAGCTTCAATAGAAATAAAAACTGATTTTACTATTCTGGTGTCAACATTTGAGAGAAAAGGGTGATTGTAAACCAATGCTGAAGCTTTTTCTGAATTATTTCCTTAATTGAAGAAATATAAGTATTCTTGTTTAGTAATTATGTTCGTTATATTATGTAGATTGTTTTGAGTGCTCAGTGAAGAAAATCTACCAAATAGTTAAAGAGAAATATAATTTTGCCGGTGAAGGTTTTCTTAGTCAGTTTGGCTTTTAAAATGGCGGCAGATTTGACTACGTGTTTTAATACAAAAGTATTAACAATGTTTCAGCTGTCCATGAACCATCTACCATCTACCATTGCTTCGGTAGAACCACCCAACGCCTCAGCACCCGGATCATCAAATGCTCCACAAGAAGAGCCACAGCTCCCTCCAAGCCAAACAATGCTTCTTCTTCCCACTCTCATAAGATCGTGGAGGAAACGGAAGAATGCAGCAAGTTCTGCAAGAGCATTTGGGCATAATTCGGAGGAAAATTCTGCGAGTGGCAAAACTGGAGAAGTTGAAAGACCGTCTAGTTCAGGAACATGGAAATGCAGATGCACAACGAAGAATTGTGCCAAGTCTTTGTTTGACGAAAATACCTCTACTACATGTTCCAGGCGGTATGAACATGATGCGAATGGTGAGGCCTGGATACAGTGTTTGAGATGTAAGAAGAGGTTCCATGAAAAGTGTGAGGGACTTTCTAAATATTGCAAGAACTTCTTGTGTCACTCTGCAAAAAACACTAATGTACCAAAATATATTGTTAGCCACTGCATATTATGTTTGGTTAATGAAATTAAATTTATTTTACCATTAAAAATGTCGTAAGTTATTTTAGAGATATTACTGCGAAATTACTAGAGCACTGTTGTGAAGTTAACCGTGTTGTCCAAATGATTATTGTTATAAGTAGTTAATTTCCATGTTTTTGTAAACATTTCAGTTTAAAAAAATAATTTATGAGTCTATCGTGTTTGTAGTGTTAAAATTAAACATTAAAAAAAATTAAAATTTTAGCATTTAAATTTTATTTTTTAGGGTATTAAAACCTTAATACTGCGAAAGTATCCTAGTTTGATATATGTATATATAACGTATGTATATTACATATATTAATTGGCCGGGAGGGCTCAGGGCGCTGACCACGTCCCACCCCCCAGTACTGCACCCCACCATGACGCCTGTAGTGGGCAGAGGTGTGGGACGCAGCGACTGGGCGGCAAGACTTGGCCCTTCATGGGCTGTTGCGCTAAGGGATAATATTACATAAATTACGCCAGAGTTTGAACGTTTTCTCCTATGTTCCGTTGCAATTTCACATAGTAAAAGTATGACCACCTCTTTCCTGTTTGAAACAAACGCGCTGATCAACTGTCAACTGTATCAATCCACCACTGCGAACAGTTTAAGTGAAGAGGTACCACTCACTGTTGCTACCAGCAAGAAGTTACGCGGGTTGCGTGCACAGTGAATTCGGAACAGACGCTACTCTGCCCGCCCCTAAGTATCACAATAGTCATCCAGGATAAAGAGGACTGCAGAGGACATATCCAGAAAATGCAAGATATAGGTAAATATCATTTGCCACGAAAATATCTTAAACATATTGTACTTTAATAAAGATCATTTGAGCCATTTTTACTTTCTCTACTGGTAAGTAGAGGAAGTATTGTATTCCACCCAAAAATTCGATGTCGAGATTTCACCGGAAATATATGTTTTGAGGCCCTCTGAATACAAAAAAAGCATTTTTAGAAAAAGGTCCGTGTGTGTATGTATGTCTGTGTGTCTGTCAGTGTGTGGACAGCATAACTCAAAAACGAAAAGTCGGTTAAAAGCCAAACTTGGTATTTAAGTTTAATGTCTTTCAAGGATGCGACACGAAGATTTTGAAGAAAATAGCTCCACCCTACACTACCCTTTACATGGAAGATTTTTCGAAAATTTTGATTTTCTTGAAAATGGCTCTAACGATTTTGATTAAAATGTCATATGTTTGAGATATTTTGATGACAAATGAAATGCATATCTTGAATTTTCTGGCTGTAGCCCCTGTAGTCGTATTTACTTTGGACGACTTTTGCATTACTGGTAAACCGTTAGAGATAGACCAAATTATACTATACAAAAAATGTAGATCTTGCTAAAATACACAATTTATGTCTCAATAAATTTTCTTGTAGGGTGAACCATTTCGGAGATATTCCTTGTTATGTGTGTGAGTTTCGGAAAACTTAGAACTTTAGCGAAATGCAACAACGTTGTTCATTTTTTTATATGTTAATCGTGCAAAGAGAACGGATGGTCACCGTATGGGTTTTTGTATATAGCGAAAACTGTAAATATGAACAAAGTCAACTGTAAATCAATGTAAATATAGCCTGTAAGCCGGGCCCAATGTACCGGCACCAGGCCAATACTTTTACAATAAATAACTTGAACTTGAAATCTCAAAGGTCAAAAAGATAATTTGTACGGAAGTTTATCTTAACTAACATGGAGATATAGGAATAAGAGTTTGTTAGAATGGTTAGTACAAGAGTAGAGAAAGTCACGTGAGTGGAACACATCAGATTTTTAAGAAATCAAACATTTAGTAAAATGTTCCATACATTAGGGAATTCTTCTGAAAATACTCGTGTCACATCCTTGGACGATACTGAAGTATCATTTACCAGACTTGGTATTTGAGTTATGCTGTTCACAGACACGGGGACGTACACGTACCTTCTTCTAAGAGTGCTACTTTTGGATTCAGTGACCACGAAACGTGTATTTACAGTGACATCTCGGAAAGCAATACTACGTCTATATACTTCACATAAACATTTGTAGAAATTATTATACTACACAGTTCCTTTTAGATACAATGGGAATGTGGGAGTAAACTTAAGTGATAGTGATATCTTTAAAGACCTTGTCATTATGTGATGACTTTGAAATTCCTTTCTCTTTGTCTAGCCAGCAGAAAGAAAGAATAAAACCTTCGATTTCAGAAAACTATAAGCTCCGGAAAATACTAGCCAATAACAATAAATATCTCGGAAATGGTTAAGTCCAAAAATATGTATATGCCGCAATTGTGGCTTTAACCACATCTACATCTTTTGTACAGTAAGATTTTGTCTATTTCTAACGGTTTACGACTTATGCAAAGGTCATCCACAGTGAAGAGGACCTCAGAGGCTGCTCCCTCCCTCAAAATACAAGATATACGTTCACCATGTTGTCATAAAGTATAACATATGCTATTTTAATAAAAATTGTTAGAGCCAGTTTTGAGAATATCTAACTTTTCGAAACATTTTTCTATGTAAAGAGCAACTTGGGGTGGGTGGGTTTTCTTGGAAATCTTGTCGCATCGTCGTAATGAACTTCAATACAAATTTGATATTTATAGCCGACTTTTTTTAATTATACTCACACACACGCACGCAGGCACGGTTTAATTTTAATGTTTGGTTTCACAATGACTAGATATGGAAACCACGTGTAACTCGGCGTATGTTTACACGATGATAAAACCCTTGCCTCACTCTTTGGATCATACCATGGGCGTCGCGAAGTCACTAAAAATTATACGATTCACGAAGTTGTCATCTTTAGAAAACGCCAACTGCGGCGAATGAGCGAACACGAGCATTGGCGGCAAAATCCAACAAAATCATTTCAGTTCCTCCTTAATGTGAAATATATGCGAAAGGTGTATAATGTTTCGTTTTTGTTTTTTTTTGTAATATATTAAGAAATGCATTACCGAACTTTAGACACCCCATAGAAACGGTAGTATCATTTAACAATCACCAAATAAATTAGTATGTGTGACAATAAATGAACGAACGAACGAACAAACGAACGAACGAACAAAGAAACAAACAAAGAAACAAACAAAGAAACAAACAAACAAGCAAGCAAATAAACAAACAAAGAAATAAACAAATAAATAAGTAAAAAAGTAAAAAAGTAAATACGTAAAAAAGTAAATACGTAAAAAAGTAAATACGTAAATAAGTAAATAAGTAAATACGTAAATAAGTAAATAAGTAAATAAGTAAATAAATAAACAAACAAATAAACAAATAAACAAACAAATAAATAAATAAATAAATAAATAAATAAATAAATAAATAAATAAATAAATAAATAAATAAATAAATAAATAAATAAATAAATAAATAAATAAATAAATAAATAAATAAATAAATAAATAAATAAATAAATAAATAAATAAATAAATAAATAAATAAATAAATAAATACATAAACAAATAAATAAATAAATAATAAATGAATAAAAATAAGAAGAATTCCACCTTGATCTTTAATATGAATGTGACAATGCCGTTTGTAAGCGTAGCGAAAGCAAAAGTGGTGTTAAGCGAGTTCAGTACCTATCGCCAAAGTCACTTTGTCTTCACCAACTAGTTTTGTACAGCTCAAAAAGCGACGAAGTTAAACTCTACATGAAACAGTTATCTTGCATAAAGTTATTGCTGTCCCAATTATAACGCTGTTTAATTTTCGTCATGAGTTCTGCCGTGAAAATTCTCTTTAGCCGTATCGTGTACAACACGGTAACGTCAGAGTAGCCTAAAAATATCTCGCTGTATAACGTGCTGTTCCATCTGTGTTTGTATATGACCTCTAGCGTTACAAAAAGAAAAAAGAAAAAGAAAAAAAAGAAAAAAAAACAAGAGAATTACGGAAGCGCTGCGGGCTTTTAGCAGAATTACATTAACAAGTCTAAAAGTATGCCATCTCTCGGCTTCTCCGCACACTAACTTTTATGCGCGCCAGACTTTATTTTTTAAAATACGTACCGTTTTTGTTTCCCGAAATATAAAATCATATCTACTTTCCATTTGCAAAGACTGAAGAAAATCCTCCAACCCAGATAATACTTATCTTTTCGTTGGTTCATTTTATACATTGCATTCTGTGAAAGGAAAGGAAAGGAAGAATGCAGCAAGTTGCAAGATACAACTGTTTACCGCTAGGCCAGGAGGCTGATTCTTAGCGCCTATGCCACGCATTTCGGAGGTCCACGATTCAACTCTCGTGACCTACCAATCTAATCCGAGTTTCTTCATTGCTTCCAAATATTTAATATTTCAAAAACCAGACACAAACATTCAACACTGCTTATAAGAAATAAAAAAATGAAACAGATGTTATAGGAAGTCGACTAAGCAGCTAATGGCCGCACTGTAGCCGAGTAGTTAGACCATTCGCTTCTCACCAAAGCGGGTTCGATCCTAGACGACGGCATGTGGGATTTCGGTGGACAAGGCAGTGCAGGGGCAGGACTCCTCCGGGTTCTCCGGTTTCCTCCGCCATCTCATTCCACCGGTGCTCCATCTTCATTCCATGTATCATCAGTGTCACCGCCTGCGGTGCCGTATGTAATAAAAGCGGGCGTTAAACACTACAAAAAATAAACAGCTAAAGTAATATGTATAGCACACCCATATGCAAGAAACTAAAAGCACTCTTGGTTAACACTCGCTCGAGTTTTTCCACACAACTGTATCCGTTATATACAGGCTGATTCAATCAAACCAACTCTTTAATATGACCTGCTAAATCTAAATTATATCTATGCTAATGAAGTTTTCTTTTGCAGATGCCATGTGTAGAATAAAGTTGGAAAAGTAGAATCAGGGTCAAAAATGGCATCAAATTTTTCAGTCTGGTTCTAAGTTTTGTACCGCCTTCTTACTGTCACAATTAATGAGGGGAATTTAGTCAAGCAAAGGACGCCACAAGAATAACACGGAAAATATAATTTAGTAAATATATCTTCGTATGATGCCCAATACATGCTAAACATAAATGGGGTTTACGGATTCTAATTTGAAGCATCTTGCTGAACATTTCAAATCTTCACTTCCTTATTCTTTCTCTTGCTGTAGGAATGACTAAAATTTTGCTCAGTACAAGTTATAAGAGACAGGAATTACGGAAAAAAATTACAGCAGCCTATAAATTGGCTCAGAAACCCATTAATACAAATTTATAACTAAAAGATCAATAATTAATTACAGTAAAACTTCCAGCTAACAACTATAATCTCAAAAAGAGAGCCTGGTACACAAAATATCGAGCAAGAATAAAAGACTACAGTCAGAAATGTGAAGAAGAAAAAAGCGAATTAAGTTGTGCATTTATCAAAGGTGTAGGAAAGCACACCACGCAGGTCAAAGTATCATACATAATTCAGTTCAGTTAGAGCAGGCCTAAACCCCAGACAGCGACGGTGGCGCTATCTCTAACCCACGAACAAACTATGGGCATGGCTACTATGACGGATACGTGATGGTGAACCGACAAACATCCGGGAAAACAAACACGAAAATTCGGCACGTTTGCAACTTAAATCTATGCACGGCACCGTGACAGGCAGTGAGTTGTCAATGATGGTTGAAGTACGGCAGTTGAAGTGGTTTACTGAAAAAAGAGTTATTAGGGGAATTTGGTGTCGTGTCTAATGTTGCCATGGTAGCCCTGTTAAAGCAAATGTAACACAATCCGAAGATCCGTGCTTCAAATCCCAGCTATGACATTGCCTTTTCCAGTCGCATCCTATCGCTCAATAAATTATATTATTTATGTAAATTAACAATCACTTAACATTAATGCCAATAATGCACCACTTTATTCAACACGGGACTTTTTATTTCTTAAAAATTATGTCCCATAAACGCCAGTTAATATGCGAAACAATCTGCCAGACTGCGATTTATTTATGTGTTTATTTATGTATTTATTTATTTAGTGCTGGGACGATACCATTATTTACCGGTGCTCGATACTCGACGCAGATACTGATTTTTAAGCTATCTCTAACTACGGACAGTCCATAGTGATACTATAAAAAGCGGTAAAGCTTTTTCGTTGAATTATGTTATTAGTAGTTTTCTGTGTATATATGGATGGAACCAACTTTGTTTTGCTCATTATATTCAGATGTCACGGTATCATGTTCTAACGGCGACGGAAAACTCGTAAATTGCTTTTTCAATTAAGGTTAGCTAAACTTCACTCAATGTGTAAATACAAAATGCTTCTTTAAATTTGTCGTATTGTGTATCTAGCTACCGTGCGAAAATGTTTTCCTACATATTTTGCACATTGTTGTTATTAGTACTGTCTGCTTGAAAATAGTTCCACACCACTTATGGTTATTCAATATCATTGCTGTACTTTGGTTTGAGACATCCTTAGACCAGCCAGCAGAAGTGGATCGTGAAAAGAAGAAAATATATGAGACCACAATTCCATTCTTCAGTGCCTCATATAATATCAGCAACATCGTGGTCACAGGCCTATTCTTCGGAGCAAGGGGCACAATACCAAAATCATTTGTGCAATGGAGACAACAATATAAGCTCCCTAAACAGCTACAGGACGACATTGTCCTAACGACAATAAAATACTCTGTGGCAATATGCCGAAATCATTTGTATGGAAACCATAACATTTAAATTTGAAAGTACTAAAATATAAAATAATCATTTAACTGTGCCATATACTAACAAAAACTTTGTTTTGTTGTTATTTTTTTATTAACCTTTTTATATATTCATTTCAAACACATGAAAGCTATTCTGTGTCACATGGCAAACCTTTATATAAGGTCAGATTTAATAATAAAAAATAATTATGGAAATTAATGTATCGTATACCAGTATAGCAGTAAAGTACGGTCTTGACTCAAATTTGACTTTTGAAACACAAACTAACAGATGGAACAAACATGCCCATGTTCTGTATAATCTCATGTCTAAGTTCCAATTTGTTTCTGCTGGGTTCATACATTTTCAACACCGGTAAAAGTAAAGACCGAGAGTGTGTCACCAAGCCAGGCTATTGCAAGAACGTGTTTAATACGTTAGCTAAATTAACTTCATTTACAACTCAGTTAACGCTGTTTGTTACACGAGTATCTCTACTTCTTCACATTTTCATGTTTTCATTTAGACACAAGGGTTTATCGAATGTTGCATTCATTACTCACATGAAACGCAATCAAGGTCTATCCAGAACTATAGTCCAGCAACTCTTTGGAGACATATGCGAGGCAACAACGTCAAGTCGAGAATCCTTTCATTTTTTATCTAGCATATATATATATATATATATATATATATATATATATATATATTATAATTTTCTAACAATAGCTTCTGAAATTCTCTTCATTCCGAATGAAGATGTCAAAATCTTCCTACACAAAAACTAGATATCCTCACAATACACATAACAACTACAAAGTGTTGTAGACTTAACCATTTCTAAGGTATTCTTTGTCATAGGTATGAATATTTAAATATAATACAATACATACGCTCGTCAACTGGGAAGTAGCTATTCGCCATTTTTCTCTCTTAATCAATGCCATCACAAAGCAATACGCTCTTTAAGCTATGGCTGTCACTTTACCTATGTATCCTACAGTGAAATCTGCTAATGGGAATTGAGCATTTATCCAATTAACCGAAGTAGAATTATAAGCTTTAGTAAAAACAGTTTGTAGAGGAGTGAGTAGAGGAAGTAATGTGAATGCAACACTACCGATTTTTTAAAACGTTTAATTTGTGTAGTCTACCTTTTAACTTCTAATTCAGGGCTGGGAAACTGGTGCTCACTGAACGCAGTCTGCTCATGGCCTTGTACTTATAACTGCATGCTTAGCAGGTTAAATCGAGTCGCCCAGGCCTGTTCTACGTTCGTATGAGTTTTGACTTGAGAAACAATTGATTCACTATAGGTCCTTTAACGTTGGTTTTTAATCATTTCTAACCTGAAATACACTTCCACTTGCACACTTGCAGACTCTATGCATGGTTGGGAAAGGTTAACCTAACCCGGAATCGAACGCGGGAGCTCAAAGTTGAGAAGCCAGAACTCTGACCACTCCACCACAGAGACAGTCACTATTTAATGTGTTTTGGGCATTCCTTGCCTTTTAATCATGCACAGCTGCTGTTCAATAAAAAAGTAATTGGCTCATACTATTTGTGTTTACACCCCAAAATATTCCCTTTGTCAGTGAGATTCGTCATTGTTATGATAAAGTTCATAAATATGCGGGCAAATTTGTTCGGTTAGCGTTGTAAATATTTAATTATGCTAATGCATGGTCTCCTGAAATCAATGTATTGACTACAACTAATTGTGGCTAAAGCTGACAACCATCATTCCTAATTTACTTGTCCGGCCAGCAGGGGAACGGTTGGAAAAGCACGAACAAAGCACGGTCGCCATGTTCGTTTTATTCTCTTGTTTTTGGCACTCGACTGTAAATCAACAAGTTCTGCATAGGAAGGCAATACGGCGACTCAACCACAACGAGACTATGAATCCTCGTAGTTAATAATGCACAACCGGTATTTCTATTTTTATTTAACATTTTGGGTTTAAAAAGTACAAACCGGATCGTATACATGCACATAACGGGGAAATATGCGCTTGCCACCGCAAACAGTCGAGCATCGGGCTGTGTGCGTGTTGGATGGTAATGACACGACCGCAAGTCCTTGCCAACAACCTGCTACCGCAGTCTCCTGTCATCTACGTTATTTCCATATCGGAGGCACAGATGCAACGTTCAAGGCCTTTCTCGTGGTCTACCTAACTTTTTACATTTTAAATTCGGTTATGATAGTAATCTAGATTGGATTGGATTGCGTTCAGCGTGCACAAAAGCAGCCATAAAGGCCCGTGAACACGGAAGATAGCAATGGAAATGTACAGTATAGCATAAAAAACGTCTTATACACGTAATATAACAGTAATAATAATAATAATAATAATAATAATAATAATAATAATAATAATAATAATAATAATAATAATAATAATAATGATGATGATGATGATGATAGTAATAATAATAATAATGATGATGATAATAATAGTAGTAATAATAATAATAATGATGATGATGATAATAATAATAATAATAATGATGATGATAATGATACTGATGATGATACAGATGATGATACTAATGATGATACTAATGATGATACTAAATAATAATAATAATAATAATAATAATAATAATAATAATAATAATAATAATAATAATAATAATAATAATAATAATAATAATAATAATGATAATGATGATAATAATGATGAAAATAATGATGATAATAATAATGATAATAATAATGATGATGATAACAACAACAACAACAACAATAATAATAATAATAATAATAATAATAATAATAATAATAATAATAATAATAATAATAATAATAATAATAATAATAATAATAATAATAATAATAATAATAATAATAATAATAATAATAATAAAGCAGAGATAATTCAGAAACAAAATAAAATGTTCCCTCTAGATGCTTATTTCTATTACTTCCCCTTATTAAATATTTTTATAGTTTCATAATATACACCTTCATGGAGGGAAGAAAGTTTTGCACCGGGATG
This sequence comes from Tenodera sinensis, assembly GCA_030765045.1. Taxonomy (NCBI): domain Eukaryota; kingdom Metazoa; phylum Arthropoda; class Insecta; order Mantodea; family Mantidae; genus Tenodera; species Tenodera sinensis. The sequence goes on along the minus strand of CM060962.1, from coordinate 290,939,000 downwards.
ACAGATATTATTTGTCTAGTGTTTATCTCATGAACTTCATTGTTTTTTTATAAATGTGGATCGACTGCATATAAAGAATTTCAGCATCGAGAATATATTCATTCAGGGTAAGGTTAATATCTTTAGTCTTCTAACAAGATATTTGCATGAGCGCCTGCTGTGGGTGTTGGGAGTAATTCTTGTAAACTTTATGCAGCCACAACCGAGTATCGTGGGTTCAAATCTGGCCCAGGCCGATGACTTTTAAGTGTGCTTTAAACAACAGATCCATCTCAGATTTATTGGCATGTAAAAGAACTCATGCGGGACGAAATTCCGGCACACTAGCGATAAAGAACAGACATTGAGCTAATCTTCATAGGAGTGGCGTAGGATATTTTACACAATCATACGTTTATACACAAAATCTATAGCTGCACAGGTTGGAGTGGATATAGATAGCTTATAGGGTAATATATATTGCATCCACACGACCTTCTATACTCCTTTCTCCACAAACTATTCTTAAGAAGCTGATTATTCTATCCATTTACTATTAATCCAGATAAACCTTCAATTCAAATTTAAACATTTTGGTGACCCCGTGGTAACGTGTGCGACTCACATTCGGCAGGTCCCGGGTTCGATGCCCGGCGACTGCCCACTTTGACCATTGGGGTTTCGCAGTTTCCCCGGGGTCAATAGGCGAATACTGGAATGGTTTATGTTCTACCACGACATTCCTGCCGCTCATTTTCTTCAGTGTCATCTGTTTCAGGGTTGTAGGACCAGGCGACGGTATTTGCTGGGTTGCGGTTGGGCGGTGGATGTGCGCATTGCGGAGGTTTCTTCCCTTCGTTCAGGCACTGCCATTTTGGGAGTGGGCGCAGAGGGGGGCGGTCTTCCGTGATTGAGGGAACCATGGTAAGTTCTTGAGCGATGGCTGAGGATGCTTTCGAACTGGAAACGTTAGGGACTCCACCCATGCTATTTTCGTACGTTTCTGAAAATCTAAAGTATACATGAGTTTTTCTGATATAAATTGATGCTACCTTTCCCACAACATTTAGCTTACCTATCTTCAGTGGTTTCCAAGAAACAGGTAAGATTATAAAATGTCACTCACACAAAAGTTGTTCAGATAAAATGGAAAACATAAATTCCCTCATATTTGCAATGAAAGAAATATATGGTTTGAACACACAGAAGCTGCCATATTTAACCGAAGTACCAGTTAGTAGAGTAAAACTTCTCCTCTAAAAAATGGGTTCAAGTTTATTTCTCTACTTTAAACTTTGTAGGAATTATGATTCTTTTTTTTTTTTCAGGCAAAGAGTACAAAGTGACAGAGACCTAATAACTTTTTAGAAATACATTTAAAATATAGGTTTTGTGAAACATCTGAGACTCGCACTCGGGAGGTCGTGGGTTTGATTCCCATGGCCTACCTTCCTGACCCAAGGGATTTTCCGGGGGTTTCCCCGGGCCTTTAGGCGAATGCTGGGAAGGATAATTGCATCCCCCGAATTTCCTGTTCCTCCATTTCGTTTCATTAATCATTTTATTCATCCTTTATCCCGTTGGTTCTTTCAGGGTCGAAAGTGTCGGCGAAGGTGTTAGGTGCAGCTTGGCAGGGATGATATGGAAATCTTTCCGTCCCTCCTTGTCCGTGAGATCCGGGTATGGGGGGAGGGCGCATGTGGGGGCATTGGACCCCCCAGACTCCCCCCTAAGAGGGCCGCGGACGACCTAAAGACTTCGAGGTGTCGTCAAACTTGGGGAACCTTAGGAACCCTTGTCAATGTCTGTACCGTTAATGTGGATCTGATCGCCCGGTGTCTCCTCTCACCTCATACTTCCTCCCGGAGGTACCTCCTTGAGGCATAGGTACAATAAGCCTGGCTTCAGTGCCGAACCCCCTCCGTATCTTTCCTATTCCTATTCTCCTAAATGTATTGCCTATTGTAATAATATATGAAATTTAATGGAAAATTCAAGTTAATAAGACTGCAGAAAAATGACATTTTTGGCAATTTTTATCAATTAGTCTCCCCTTAAACTCAATTAACGGGGGACAATTCTCATCTGTTCCCCTCCTGGCTACGGGCCTAGAGTGAGATAATTCCTGCTTTCCCAGTTCAACAAACCTTCCCCATGGACGCAATATTTCGTTATGAATGGTGAAATGGACTAGGAATATATGAAAAGAACGCATATCACGAGTTTACACAATAATTAGAATGCTGTTCCAATATTGTTGAGGGTGTCTGGTTTTTTGTCCCTTGATGATGTGACGGCAGATATTAAACATGTACCACTCCAATAACAGGCCTGATAAAAACCTGATTAATGCCGCCTGGTGGGTAAGAGCAACAGCTAATTCGGTCCCAGCAACATGGAGAACCGAGAGGGTGAGGTTTATGCTGTAATTCGCGAGTACTGTACAACACCAGTGCAGAAACAAAAGAACAAAGCTCTTTACAAAAGTTTTCCTAGAACAGCTTTTAAAACAGGAAATTATTGTTGGGCGTATCCAGTGTTTCTGCTATCGATTGGTAAAAGTACCAATAAAATGCCAATATCAGTTAGGGTTTGCCGACAGGGATTAAATGTGTGTAAACATTGTAATTAGTGAGTTGTAAATATGGTAGTTAACAATAAAATATTTATTTATTCATTTATTTAATACCCTGGAACAGAGTCATTCCTCTCCTTACTTCCCAGTACAAATCTGCAAGAGTGTTCGTTTTCCTTAAAGCACTGCACTTGTTTACATGTTCCCAGTCTATAACTGAATATCCTTGCCCACATAAGACACATGGCATGAACCTATGGAAGTGAGATGCGAGACAATGGTGTCCAGTGGCGATCCGTAGGTACATACGTCAATAACCGCATCACTTTTTGAACAATCTGGTGTTTCTCTGTCAACAAGCTGGACCACTTTCTGTTGGAACTTTGTTGAATTATTTGTTTAGGTGTAGTTAGACTGAATTGAATGAAAGTGTAGGTCTGTTGAAGGAATTATTTTGGTTTCCTTTTTTCCTAAAAGTCGGCTATCATTGCCTGAATTCCTCAGTAGGATGGGATCCACTGAAACCTTTTATCGTTCCCCGTTGTAGGTAGGTTTTTATGGAAGTTTGGATCTCAGAAACTCTAAATGTTTCATGTGAGTTGGAAGACAGTGCTTGTAACGTCGAGGTAGAATCATTGAGCACCACAGTTATCTGAAATCTGTTCAATATATTAGTAATTGTTTCAGGGCTACATTTACAGCTTGCAATTCACCATCAAAACTTGTTTGGAAAGGTCCTAGGCAGACATAGAAGTTGAATAAGTTTCAGTGTATTCCTGCCCCAGTATTGCCGTTTCTATCCATCTCGGAACCGTCGGTGTAAACATGTAACCATTCTTCTTGAGGATAAAATATAAACATCCTAGTACTGTGCAAGATATTGTATACCTGTAGTCAATGAAGTGTGGGGGAGTTGAGATTTACGTGAAACGTTATTGTTGAAGCGGAAGTCGAACTGGGAATGATTATTTGAGGGCTAATGAACAATAGTTTTAATTTGAAGTTCGTAAAAAATTGTAATATGTAAAGAAATGTGATGCAAAGAAAATAGTTAAGTAAGAATTTGCAATGCTAATATAAATTCACTTCTAGAAACAGTAATAGCATTTGAGTGGTGCAAACCTGCTCAGGTCATAAGTACTTCAAGAAAAGTAACAAAATCAACAATGAGAGAAGCCATTACTATCATTGCGAGTAATAGAAAGAATTGATCCCAAAAGAAAAGAACACAGGATTAAGGAATCGTGTAATCGCATGAGAAAGAGCTAGTATCCGTGGTAATTACAAAGTGAAATTATAGAAGAACTTCATAGAAGAGTGCATTATAGTAAACTACGCAGATAGGCATCGAGTGTCGGACCCCCTTAAGATGAAGATGCATGTACTTTGTAATTATCACAAAGCACTGATATCAATTTACGCTCCCCGCAGCTGAGAATGTCCATATTCATAAGAATAAGCAATCGTCTAACTATAAAAAACATTTAATTCACGCAAAAATAGAAAAGGAAAAGGTTGTAGATATCTCGCCACCAGCTACAATAAAATAAAAATAAAATTCAAAATTGGCGTGACAAAGAGTCTCATGAACAAAATCTAAATAAGTACATTTATTTAAGTTGTTTCTTATCACTTCATTAAATTCTGGCACAAACGTTCCCGCACCATCACGAACACTGAATTAAATTCACTATCATTACATTTTTAAAAATTGCTTTGTTTGTGTAGCCCCTTTAACTTCATTGGTCATATCGGGGGCTTTGCATTGTGAAACAACTGATGTGCGACATCTTTACGTTTATTGCATCATTTGTCACATTAAAAACATTCATATTCACTCTCGCATTCATAGTTATAGACTCTGTGTGCAATAGCTAATGATCCCGGTTAAAGAAACATTCGCCGTCCCAGACGGAAATCGAACTCGGGATTTTTGGGTTGAAAAGCCACAACACTGACACTCGACTGCAGAGGCAGTCACTTCCATTAAATTGTTAAGATGTTTGTGAAACATTGTGTTTTATGTAATTTGTAGAAGCTGTTATTGTGTTTAGTCAAGAATTGTGTGTTACGTAATGTGTAAATGTGTTACCATAAGTCAACTTATTAACTTTATAATTAATTTGAGAATGTTTAGAATAATCTACCGCCGTAATCATGTCGACCTAGATTGGCGTTCGATTCACTATGAGTGCACATTGCAGAACCTGGAGTGTCGGTGATTTAGGGATGCTGCATCCAGAGAGTCTCCATCCCGGGAAAATAGAGGTGCTGGAAATCTAAAGATGATGTAATCTCATTAAGATAATTAGTTTTTTAGAGCTTTGAACCATAACTCACCGTTATGCTTCAATGCTAATTAAGATAAAAACGAAAATTTGACATAATCATGATATCTGCAGCCCTCCAAGGTTTCGAAAACAGATTTCAAATAAGCCTACAATGAACTAAGGAATTCATTGCTACAATCATAATCAATCCATCTTGAGGTTGGACTCTAGTTCCAGTATCATCAAATGTATAAAGAGTGTGGTGTAATAATAATTTATTTAAATAAATGTATAATGGAGCGAGTACTGCTATACCGCAACCAGATGTGTACCTACTCCAAGACTGGCGCTTTCGTTCAAATCTGGCCAAGTGTATACACTATACAGTGCTAATGGAAGGATTTCTAGAATTAACCAAAAAAGGAAGATTGCCGCGCAAATTATACTCATACATAGCCCAAAAGGAACCAGCTATGTATACATACACCATAAAATTGTTAGCCGATATGGAGTATTAACACAGGACATAACAGTCGTCAAAGCTACGATGAGAATGATTTATTAAAAAATTGGATTGTCTGAGACAAATAGTCAGTAATATGACGTGAAATACTCTATAATAGAGTTTACTTTGATTACACTACCAGAGGCAAAAACTATGCAAGTCAGTAATAACAGCTTGGTCAATACATAGACAGTGTGCACATTTGATGAAAGAAGGTTGGTAACAGTTCTCATGGAGACACTCTTGCGTTAATCCTTCTTCCAAGAAGTACTCCAAGGGTGTTTGGAATATACCAGGAAAGTCTTTGATGTAGCCGCAATGGAAAAAAAAAAAAAAAAAAAAAAAAAATACACATCTGATTAAGTTGGAAAATCTCGCTGGCGAGAACTGGAAATACACAAATGATTGTAGTGATCTCTATACCATATGTTAATGTCTTTGTCAGAAGATTCAATAATTATGTGTGTGATAAATTTCACACAATTTGTGTATGGACGGAAAAAGAAAACGTCGGCAAGTTGCACTATACCTGTGCACTTTGCTGGAATCAGCTTCTTGCTGAATTCAGAGGTTTCAGAAACTGCAGACTTGTATAGTTCATCTCTATTGGCTGTCCAGGAGTCAACCAAAAGAAGGGCTTTAGTTTTTCCTTGTATATCCTGTAGTGCTTGCAGTTCGATACGCCAATCGAGGGTTTTAGTAGAGAGGGAAAACCCATAACCACTCCAACTATTCCTCCATCTACTGTCAATACAATTGCAGCATAACAGCTAAAAGTTTATAAAGAGGTTTCCTGTCTAGACAGTAACAAAAGAAAAATAGTTTTGTTGTACTCCCCGCGACAGCTATCGTGACCATCCCTTATAAGAAATCCATTCTCATTCGCAGTCATTAAGGTTATTTGTATGATGGGTTGTGTTATCTGTAAAACTTTTATACCCGAGAATTTGATAAGTTAATGTTCCACAGTTGCATATAATTTTAGACTGCTGAATAATGCGTTTATAAATTCTGTTCCCATTAACATTTTCTGTTGGTGATTGTACTTCTTGAAAAAGAGACTAACTGAGTACATTTGACTCACCTTCATCAATTATTTTCTCACGACATGACGTTTGTTATGTTCCATAAGTAGCCGTAAAATTTCTTTGTCATAGTTTCAACTGTTTCACCGTATTTTCTATAAGCACCACTTTCAGGATGTTGTACTGGTACGTCGCTCTCCCAACAACCGCTGGTATAGTGTGCGATACTGAATTGGGGATAGAAACATCACATGTTCACAGTGATTCGCCTTTGTTTAGCAGAAGTTCAGGAGATGCTTTGTCCTGTAAAGCCAATTGCCGTCTAAAGCAATAACCAGGGAGTTCAATACTTTTTGCACATCATTATCTGAACAAAAAGAACTCTAATTTGCTTATTTCTCTCTTCTCTGAGATATATTTTGCCAACATTTCATTCACTTCTTACGTTATTAGTGTTTTCTTGTTGCTTCTACAGCGCACGAAATTATTCTGAAAGTTTGCAAAGTTCTTTGGAATGATTTAAAGAAATCTTATACACCAGTACCAATAAACGAGTTGCAAATATTGTATGTAAGAACAAACTTTCTTGGAGCTATTGATAGCAAATATATGCCACCTACACCAGATTGAAACTACTTCAGTTACAAATGATTCTTCTATTTCACCTGACGAAAATCCTAAACCTGTACCATCTGCATTTCTAAGGGACGAGGCATACACAGCATCAACCCATACCTCGAGGCGTTATCGTAATCAATATTTAGATACTAAGAATCCGTGTTTATCGCTTAACTACATAGGAATATCATTTTCCTATTTAGTCAATAAACGGAAATTATTCCGTAGAAGCTGTTAATGTGGAGGGCTCAGTAGAGATAATGAAAATAGCATGCAAATGTACCTAATTTTGCAAACAAGAAAAATAACTTCTACGTACTTAGAAGCTAAATGATAATGGGTCGCATATCTCTACAAAGCACAAAGATACAAATAATGCAACTCTAAATGCAAGATTATTTTACCATTACAAGGACCGGTTCACGGACAACATTATTAATTGTAAGCAAATGTATTCACCTTGCTTCATTTGTCCTTCAACTGAAAACCATTCCAGCTACCGAAGAGTTTCACACTTACTGGTGTAATTATACAGGCCTTGACGACTCGCCAGATACTTTGAGCGACCTTCGCTTGCTTACCTGCTAAACATACAGTTATCAACGCTAGGCCGTGAGGAGGCTGCGCTCAGTGAGCACTAGTTACACAGCTCTGTAATAGTACATTAAGACACATTTTCGCTGTTCGTCAACGGGGCTCTCTGAACATTATATCCATTGCAATCCCGACTGTGTCCATTCAATCCACTGTCTACCAAACTGTCCATCGTGTGCTCTTGGCATTTAAGTTCAATTCTGTGCACCAAAACTCCAGTCTGATTGTGATGCGTAAAAGTGGAGCCCACCACAACTTCTTGTAAATCCGACTGTTTTGTGGTTCACATGACACCATGAGAAGCTTCGGAAGGGTGATTTAACCTCTCAACCAAAGAAACTTTTTGTCTTTGCGCCTCCCGGGAAGGAAGGGTGAGGTGAGAGGATAGTAGAGATAGCTGGACTGAGGAAATACCACAGCACAGGGCAAGATCCTTAAGGACTAAAGATTTAAACTTCCCGGTGGCGGCTCATACAACCAGCTTCGGGCTTACACATCCCCATGGGGCCAGAGATTTGGGGACGAGGATTTACAGAGAGCAATGCACCTGCCATGTACGCCGAAACTCCCCCGATTTAGGACCTTTAGACAACCAACCACGATGAAAGGTGAAATTAAATGAGAAGTGAAGTGAAGAAGGGGACACAAAATACGGGACATGTAATTATCCTTCCCAGCACTCGCCTAGCGACCCGGGGAAACCAGAGAAAGCTCTTGGGTCAGAAAGTTCAGCCATGGGAATCGAACCCGCGAATTCCTGAATGCGGGTCACAGACGCTACCTCCCGAGCCATCCCGCTCGATTTTGTAGTTCACGTGCTTGCATACATTAATAGGCATGGTGCCTAATTCGGCTGATTGGCCGATTCTCATATTGGCCCCCTTTAGAATATTTATATAAATAATTATAATTGCTATTTTGACTTGAAAAAACCGAAATCTTTTATAGAAGAATCAAAAGATATAATTTAACTTCAGAACATATCCTCGAAAAACCAGCTTCCTGGTATTGATTTTTCGATTTATTAGCCACAAAGGGAATAAACCATTAGTAGGTATGGTGATTTTTCGCAAATGCTCGTAAAGGTCTGTGCTCTTGTATTTTTATTGTTTGCGAGCTTTGAAAGTGGTTAAAATGCGAAATTGACTCAAAATGCAAAATTATAAATGTGAAATGTGCTGCATGGACTTCTCTTCAAGTGCAAATGTAAAAATAAAAAAGAAATCTCTCTATGGAATGCTTGTTTAACTACTGCTAAAGGTTCAGTGTTCGTATGAAAGAAAATGGGGAAATATGTTTGTTTCTCCCAAAACGTTGGTAAGCCTTTTAATTCTGTCACACCTGGCCATGCATGCCAATTAATTTGAAAGTTTTAAGTGAAACTAAAAGAGAGATCCGATTTTTTGAAGTTATTAATATGAATGGTTTTATCTTTCTTTTTTCTTTTTCTTTCCTTCTTTCTTTTCTCCTTCTTCTTTCCTTCTTTCTTTTTCCTTTTTCTTTCCTTCTTTTTTTCATTTTTCTTTCCTTTCTCTTTCCTTTTTGTTTCCTTCTTTGATTTTTATTTCCCTTTTGTTTCCTTCTTTCTTTTTTCTTTCCTCATTTCCTTTTGTTTCTTCTTTCGTTTTTCTTTTCTACTTTTTCCTTCTTTTTTCCTTCTTGTTTCCCTTTTCTTTCCTTTTTCTTTCCTTCGTTCCTTCCCTCCCTCCATCGTCCCTCCCTTGCTTCCGTCTTTCTTTCTTTCTCTCATTCATTTATGAGGTATATGCATTAATTGTCAACTGGTAGTAGAAAGGTTGTAAGAAAATCTGATGTGTTGCACTCACATGCCTTTCTCTACTCTTGTACTAACCATTCTTACAAACCCTTATTCCTATGTCTTTTTCGTGTTAGTTGAGATAAACATTTACAGCAATTTGCTATTGCTTATTTCCTTGTGGGTAGAAGGGGAATGTGGGAATACAGAAGGCTTTGAGCGATAGTCAAATATTTTAAAGCTTTGAGATCCCGTTCTCTTTGCACACTTAACATATAAAATGAGCGATGTTGCATTTCACGAAAGTTTTAAGTTTTCCGAAACTGAAACACATAACAAGGAATATCTCCGAACTGGTTCACTCTACAAAAACATTTATTTGGACATAAATTGTGTGCTTTAGCCAGATCTACATTTTTTGCATAGTAAGATTTTGTCTATCTCTTACGGTTTACGAGTTATTCAAAAGTCATCCAGACTAAACAGGACTACATGGGTATAGCCAGAAAATTCAAGATATACATTTCATTTGTCATAAAAATATCTCAAACATATGGCATTTAATCAAATTCGTTAGAGCCATTTTCCATGTAAAGGATAGTTTAGAGTAGTGCTATTTTCTTCAAAATCTTTTGTCGCATCCTTGAAAGACATTAAACTTAAATACCAACTTTGGTTTTTAAGCGACTTTTCGTTTTTGAGTTATGCTATCCACAGACTGACACACATACGGACCTTTTGCTAAAAATGCTTTTTTTTCTTTTGGATTCAGGGGGCCTCAAAACATGTATCTCTGATGATATTTCGACATCGAATTTTTGGGTGGAATACAATACTTCCTTCTGCTTAGTAGTAGAGAAAGTAAAAATGAAGATGTAGACGGTTTGTTTATCATGTTGGCGTTGGCCCGCAAAGGATTATATGTATAAACTAGACTTAAAATAGTGCATCAACATTTAAAACTTTTTAATAATGGATCAAAAAGTAAACAAATTTGATAATAATTTCTATGCTATTAGAGCAAAATGGATGAAGGTTAGGTTGTAGAATGTTTACATTGCATTACCCTTATGATAAAAATGTTAAAAAGCTAGCATTATTAGTTCAGAATTGCAAATTTTCAGCCATTGATATCCTTAAAACAGATGAAGAACAAACTTGTGAGAGAGGAGGCAAAAGTCACCCCATCCTGTTTTCACACATCACCAAGCAAGCATGGAGGTAGGTACTACATGTAGGTCAAGGAAGTAACGGTAAAGTTTACCTTGTTAGAATTACCATTTTAGCGCCCGGAAGTTGGTAACTTTCTCTAGGGTTTTGATATTCGGGGTGCTCAACAACTTGTTTTGGGCAAATCTCCGGTTTCCTCACTGTAGCTTCCCGGAAGAATGATACTTGGACTTGTCTATTCTGTTGGAGTAGAAACTTGTGTTACATGCGCTTCAACCACTAAACCTACCCCCTCTGCTCACCCCTTACAACAGCTGTTTATATTTCTCAGCGCATCGTTACACCTCCAGAGTAAGAACCGAATTCCACCACCGCGGTAGTGTTTTGTTTCAGCTTGTTAGTAACCATGTTGCATAGTGTGGCCAAACTGACGTGAGTAAGGCGACCGGCCGTACATCTACCCGAACCTTTACTGATTGTTTTCAAATGTTATCACACTGATAAGGTTACCATATAATTGTATACATATTTTCATGCTGCACTACAATTCGATTACGATCTTATGATGAAAAATGATCGAAATATTATGAAATTGACGATTTTTAGTTTGATGCATACAGATGTTCTCCAAACCTTCACTCATCAGTCGCCAGCGAATTTTTTATTTTCTCTACTGGTAAGTAGGGGAAGTATTGTATTCCACCCAAAAGTTCGATGTCGAGATTTCACCGGAAATACATGTTTTGAGGCCCCCTGAATCCAAAAAAAGCATTTTTAGAAAAAGGTCCGCGTGTGTGTGTCTGTGTGTCAGTCTGTCAGTCTGTGGACAGCATAACTCAAAAACAAAAAGTCTGTTAAAAACCAAAGTTGGTATTTAAGTTTAATGTCTTTCTAGGATGTGACACGAAGATTTTGAAGAAAATAGCCCCACCCTAAACTATCCTTTACATGGAAAATTTTTCGAAAATTGTGATTTTATTGAAAATGGCTCTAACGATTTTTATTAAAATGTCATATGTTTGAGATATTTTGATGAAAAATGAAATGTATATCTTGAATTTTCTGGCTATAGCCCCTATAGTCGTATTTACTCTGAACGACTTTTGCATAACTGGTAAACCGTTAGAGATAGACCAAATTATACTATACAAAAAATGTAGATCTTGCTAAAATACACAATTTATGTCTCAATAAATTTTCTTGTAGGGCGAACCATTTCGGAGATATTCCTTGTTATGTGTGTGAGTTTCGGAAAACTTAGAACTTTCGTGAAATGGGTCATCGTTGTTCATTTTTTTATATGTTACGTGTGCAAAGAGAACGGAATCTCAAAGCTTTAAAAGATCTGACAATCGCACAAAGCCTGCTGTATTCCAATATTCCCCTTCCACCTACAAGGAAATAAGCAATAAGATAATTTGTACAAATGTTTATTTTAACTAACACGAAGAAGATATAGGAATAAGAGCTTGTAAGAATGTAGAGAAAGTCATGTGAGTGAAACACATCAGCTTTTTTTTATTAATATTCCAGAAATAATCGTTTTATTGTCAGTTTTTGAAACGTCACGTGGGTTGCACGGATTGAGAGATGGAAAGGGCGGCAGAAAATGGAAAGCCAGAGAGGGAACGGCACAGAGTGGAATCTCTGCAATTAACGTAAAGAATAATGATTACATATGAGCATTGTTTAATTTTGAGCAAAGCGCGGGCGACTACTGATCTGTTCGTTTGCATTGTCTAAATCTAGTTGTTTCACTGACTGCAGCCAGATATACCTCGCTCAGTTGTTTTTCATTAGTTGTCGATTCTCTCGTACTTCACCATTAGGATAATGGATGACTGTGCCGTTCTAATCCATCAAACTCTCTTATAGATTAGGGGATTAGATTCGTGTAGCCAGCCCACTCTAACTTAACTAGCCTTGTCCGGTTTGCCAAACCTCTCCGAGAGACTGCAGCCAACTTAAGTAGATTACAGATCCGATTGTTAACTGAAAAGCACTTAACTCTGCCAATTCGATGTCAGAATCTCCCTCAACGTGTTCGCTCTTCACAATCGAACCGTTCGTGTTCAGGAACTACATCCACCAACATATGTTAAATTAACTTTTACTACTTTCTCTACCACTTATTTCCTTATAGCAAGTACTGTAAGCCTCCCAATCCAGATTTCACATAAATACTTGCTTTGAGGTCCCTTGGATAAATAAAAACATTAAATATCTGGTTCTAACGATTTCGGTTAAAACATATGTACTCTATGGAATCCTCTTCATTACTATTACATTTTGTATAATTCATCTATAATCATTAAACCATGAGAGCAAAGTAAAAATTTACTGCACAAAACATGTTCACGTCGTTAAAACAAACATTCTTATCAAATTTTACTGTGGCATTAACAATTTCTGAAACATTCATTGTTATTGATTTAAATTTCCAGTTGAGTGCTAATTCGTCATTCCTTTGTTTCTCGTGGTCGCCCTCAAAAATTCCTTCTCTATCCTTCTTGAACCTACAACGAAATGCGTAATCAAACTATTTCTGTAAAGGTTTGACATAAAGTACATAAAATAAGATTTTTTAAGAACATTATCTCCAAAATGAATTTCAGGACGGCTTTTGTTTTACCAGGAAAAGTGCCAGTCAGTTGGGTAATTTAAGGTCTTACCGGTATGTTGCCATGGTAGCTCAGTTGATTATAGCAACGGCAGGGAAAGCCAACATTAAGTTTTTATTTTATTTATGTACGCCCTTTGGTTCTTAGAGTCTCATTCTGTATTGGACGTGAAATAATCTTAATTTTGGTCTGAGGCTTCTTTATAAGGCTTTACGTTCCAGGACCACCGGCTTTACTTTCCTTCCAAAGGGAGATTTTTGCGACCGAAAAGATCTATCACCCTCCGCGATCTCGGGAACCAGAGGCTAGGATGTTACCCCTAGTGCACGGAGGACGACAAGGAAAGCCGAAGATCTGTGGTTCAAATCCCGGCGATGAATTTGAGTTTCTCAGTCTGATTCCACGTTTCTAACTTTCATGGTTTCTGTCTTGTATTGTCCTTATTCGTGTATACAGAGAAAGTGTGTGTACCATTCCATAGTAGGTAATGTGCAAATTCAACCAGCTACTTTTGTCAGTATCAAATGTAGAAACTCCACATTTCAATGTTATTTCGGTCATTTAGTTAGATATCTGGGTTTCTGTGTTTACGATTCCTGACATACATGTTCTAAATATAAAAGCGCATCAACACAATGCTGGGTAAGACGATATTCACATAAAAGGAGATTCTATTGTTCACTATACAACATCGCATCACTCATGAATCATTTTCAGCTTAGTTACAATATACGGAAATAACATACCAATGGTTATTCAGGTTAACAAGCTCGTCTGATGGAAACAAAAAAGTGGCGAAAATAACATTTGCTAACTTTCAAGCATGTATGTTTAATGACGCTGGGAACGGATTAACTTATAACGACAATATTTCAACATTACTAATTCTATGAAAAAAAAAGTTGGCCACTTTGTTGGTGTTTCTTTTGAGTACTGCAAGTTTCATGTATGTTTAGTTTGTCTTTTAAGCTGCCTTAGTGGTACAAAATTTAATCAAAAGTGGCCTTCACAGTCTATTCACAAAGAATTAATAATATACATTTTATTTATAACGCTAATACGAGGGGTAGTGAAATAAAAACCTTAAAGGTCTGATGTGTTGCACTCACTTTCTATACTATTGTACTAATTATTCTTACAAAAATTTATTGGTTATACTCTTCATCTTAGTTGAAATAAACATTTGCAGAAATTATATTATTGCTGATTTTCTTGTAAGTGCAAGGGGAATATGGGAATACAGTAGGCTTTGAGCGATAGTCAAAACTCACACAAATAACAAGGAATATCTCTAAAAGGGTTCCCTGAAAAAAACAATCTGGACACAGCTTATGTGTGTTTAATGGGATCTATATTTTGGGTATAGTAAGATTTTATCTATCTCCTACGATTTACCAGTTATGCAAAAGTCATCAAGAGTAAATAGGCTGTAGCCAGAAAATTCAAAATATACATTTCAATTGCCATAAAACTGTCTTAAACAAATGGCATTTTAATCAAAATCGTTTAGAGCTATTTTTGAGAAAATCAAAATTTTGGAAAACTTTTTCATGGTGGTTTGGAGTGGAGAAAATTTCTTAAAAATCTTCATGTTGCATCCTTGAACGATATTAAACTTAGGTAAATACCAACTTTGGTTTTCAACCGAGTTTTTCTTTTTGAGCTATGCTGTTCACAGACACACTCACACAAGCGCACACACGGAACTTTTTCTAAAAATACTTTTTTTTTGATTCAACATATTTCTGGTAAAATCTGGCATCGAAATTTTGGGTCGAATACAATAATTTCCCTATTTACTATACGTAATAGAGGAAGTAAACATGCAATACAATCATGAATGTTCGTACCTACCATTCTTGTGTAAGTCGGCGGTACTGCTTACTAATACTTAAGAGAATACCCAACAGATTACATAAAAGTAAAACGCTGCCGCAGTACCAGTTTAAAATGTCTGCCCGCTTGCGACATGCACCAACGAAGAACATCGTTGTTATACCTTTATTGTGCAGTGTAATTACGAAACCTTTTGAAATGCATCAGAGAATGAAGATCCAGTATAATGTTTATCACTGCAGCAAGTGTACGAGTGAAGTAGAAATGGTCCGTATTCCCCTCCCAGGTCAGGAACACCAGAGTTGAAGCTATTGTGATGGAATACCACCGTGTGAGGTTGGAAGAAATACCCCAAATCTGAACATTAGTCACGGCTCAATATATCACATAATTCCTGATGTGCTTAAGTTTTGAGAAGTGTGTGTACGGCTGTACCATGGCAGCTCACTCCAGAACTTCCACACCCGCCATACTCACCACACTTCACCCCGAGTTATTGCGACATGTTTGAAACACTCTAAGAGGCAATCGCAGGGGAAAGAAATTCGTTCTGATGAAGAGGCGCACGGGACGGTGCAGGAGTGGTTAAGCACATGAAAAGATTTTTCCCCCAAAAAGGATCGGTGCACTTCCTACGCACTGGAGGACGTATGTTGAACTACATAGAAACTGTCCAAAAATAATAGACCTATGCTCTACTTTAGTTCAATAAATAATATTTTTTTAAAAATACTTATGTTTCTCATTTTACTACCTCTTGTATATAAAATTTGTGATATTTTAATGAACGCCGTTAGAGCCGCTTTTCAGAAAATAAAAAGTAACGAATTTTTCAATGTAAAGGGAATTTTCTTCAAAATATTGGTGTAGTATCCTTGGATAACGCTGGACTGAAGTATCAAGCTTTGTATTTTTTCTTTCTTTCTTTTTTTTTTATTATTTATTTTACGTTTTATTTTTATTTTATTTATTTTTTTTTTTTTTTAAATTTTTGACTATTTATTCCACTTCCATAAGCAGCACAACATTACTGCACATTTAAACCAAATATTGCACAAGCCATACAACTGAGCACAAATGGCCATACAAGTAAGCACAAATGAAGTTTATGGACTGACTTTTTCGATCAAAGTATCCAATTTATTTGCACGAAGCAGAAGAACTCTGCGATAGGGACTCATCTCCACATCACCCTCCATCCAGTAGCCAGCCAATCCAGAATCCGCCTCTTCCTTCACACAAAATTCGAACCTACATTCAGCTTCTTGGTCAAACAGCTCCTCCTCCGGATTGGACCATATTATTTCTTGGTCTCGATCAGCAGCTTTCTTTTTCTTGTTCTTTTTCTTCGATTCAGTCTCAGCCTTAAACAGCTTACAAATCACCACAAAGTAAGTAAAATCATAAGGCATTTTCTTCTCACAAGCTCTCTTGATTTCCTTACTTAAGCTTTCCAGTAGTGGTACTGATATTTGTGCTGGAATATTAACAATTCGCTCATTGATCAGCAGCCCAATAGACTGTGAACTGTCACCCAGAAGCGACTGTACCAAGGTATTTGCCTGATCCGTGCCATGCTCTCTACACAATTCGAGCAGGAGTGATCTCAACTGCTGGACACATTCCAGATTTTGCTTTTCGGTCAGGTTTACTACGGATGTGATACCAAAGACGTCGTTTACATCAGAATCGTCTTCATCGTCGCTGTCTTCTTCTATACCACTTTGTTTAACGACACTTCCCACGTAATTCTGCCCTATTATCAAGTCGGTTAGCTCTGACAGATTGACGTGTGCCTTCAGGAACAATTGTTGAAGCAGCTGTTTTATGCCGTGGAAATCAGAATCTATTGGGTTCCGCCCTTCAAAATCTACATCAATTTTTTCCTGACCTGAATATATTTCGTTTCCATTATCAGAACCATCACTGCTATCAGAGTCCGCTTCTTTATTGTTGATTTTCTTGTTTATTTCCACATGCCTCTTCTTCACGTGGTCAGCCATGTTACCGGTTTGATCTGTCTTGCACAACCTTATTTGTTCGAGTTTCCCTTTTCACAGCCCCCCCCCCTACACACACACAACTCTCTCTCTCTCTCTCTCTCTCTCTCTCTCACTCACTCACTAGTGTATGTTTTATAAACATAGTTTTTGTTAAGCGTACCTCAACACGTTTATTACAACGGGTGAAATCTGGGTATTGAAATTTTGTTTGAATCCTAATACCAACTTGAAACTGAGTTTAATATTTTGGGTATTCACACTGGAGCAAGTATTTTAAGTTTTATTGCATATAAAAACACATATAATCAGATTTTTGTGTAAATATCTTTGTATATTTACATAAATTACACAAAAAGTCACATAAAGAAACTTCTTTTTAATTTTTTTTCACATATTTACATAAGGTCCCATAATAGAAGCAGCAAAATAATTTTAGCAAGTCACCATCCAACTCCTTTAGTGCTCAATTACACAAGCCACATGTTGCAATTTGTTAATTATTAGGATAGCTATGGTATCCCTTTAGTTGGAATAAAATGTAAACATCCTGCTTTCTCAAGCTGCATGAGCCTGTAAGATAAGAACGGGCAATTCCTTCACTGCCATGTGCTTGATTAAGCATTTGTTATAGCTTTACAGCCCGGGTAGTATATACACTGATACTTGTAGGTGGCCATTAAACTGTATAGTCAGTCATTTGTGAATTCGCAGTTTCTGTAACATTCTAGTTGTGTTCTGGTGTTAGGAAGTAAAATATCGGCAGTTTTAAGCTCAAAGTGGATTAAACCTGTCCAGAATGAGAAGCAGTGCAATAATATGCTGTGAAATTTTAGGGTATTTTCAGTTGTGATGGTAAAATCCTATTAACGGCTATAGGTGGCGGCGGTGGAAACCTAAAGGAAAGAATCAAGTCTTAGTGATAAAAACTTGAAGAAAGCAAGAGAAAACAAAATCAGCATACGAAGGCAAATTTTCTTCAGCCTAATACATAAAACATTTTAGTAGACGCTGCAGTCAGTGATATGCATTTCCGTTTTAAAACATTACAAAACGTTATCCCTTTGAAACTGTAACCGTTTCTCTTTAACGCCTGATTGCAGGGAAGTAGGTTAGAAAGCTCATCGTTTCCAAGGGAGAAGCTGATTCTGAGCGCAAATTAATCGCCTGGCCAAATTAGCTGCTCACGTGACGTCACGATAGCAGCGCCCTCTCCAAAACAAACACATGCGGCACGAGTTAGTACTACGGACATACAGTATGAAAAATTCATCTGCCACGTTAATTATTTACGAACTGGACGCTGGTTACTATATCGATTCCAGTAGGGCGCCTTTGTGACAACGTCCAGTAAGAGTGGATACCACCCATATTGGGTCCCAAATCACATTTTCGCATTAAGCTCGTTTTGAAATCATAAACCAGAGGGAGTGGAGTGTCAGGTACGATATATTATTGGTGCACAGTAAACTGGAATATCCAATCCTGTGATTTGCTTGGCTAATAAGCTTAATAGCTTTGCGTACATAGCTATGGTCTGTGGATGAGCGGTTCTGTCTGTCTGACTATCTCTCTTACTCTCTCTTTCTCTCTCGCACTGTACTGTTGAGGTAGCAAACCGATTGGTTCCCTTGAGTAAGTTATAAGGGGAGATTAAAAGCCCTTTCCCACCGTTAAATCTGTTAAATTCATGACCCGTTCTCTCAGGGACTCTTTTAAGATATCGTGATGAAGGCCGATGGCAGCGGCAGCACAACAAAGGCTCGGACCGGGCTGCCTCACACCACAGGCGGTACATGCGTCAATGACGCTCAAGGTCAGGCTACCTCGCGCGACTATTTGTGAACACGTGGCAACAATGAGCGCGGCACGTCAAAGGGCTTTTCGAGATTATTCGAGAAGTGTCCGGCGGCCGGCGTATTTTTAGAAGTTCGAGAATAGTCCATGTTACGTCATCCTCGCTATATAAGGAGGTGAGATAACGAAAGTGGGGAGTCAGTTTTTAGTTTGTGTTTGTTTGTGTGTATCAGCTGTGTGTACGGAGGAAGATGGCGAAGCAGTTAATGAGCGTTTAGTGATTGTATCGTCAGTCAGCTGTTTGGGATACACAGAAAGTGAAGAAGATAGAAAGGAGTGACTCAAGGTTACGAGAAGAAAACATTTTTAAGTTGTAATATCACGAAGGACTGAAGACCGTGTTAACGTCAATAAAAGAGAACTGTCTTGTGTATTTAGTTAGAAGAAAATAATGTAAGACAAAGTAATGAGACTGGACAGTTATCGATTTTGTAACAATATGAAACTGAAGATTTTGCAAGATGCAGATGCATGCCTTCTAATTTCACTGACATACCTTTACCCAGTAAGGAAAATAGGATTATATTCTTAATTGTATAATATTTGAATTCAAATGTATCTGTAATTACCTTATTATATTATTAACATCTAAGCAAGTGCACAAAACCGCTTTGGGATCCTTTTCCAATCCTAAAACTTGATTCAGATATATTCAATGGATTCTGAGAAAGTGGACCATTTATACCAGAAAATGGTCATCATCTGAGCGAGTGGTAGCGCTACTGCTTGCCAATGGGAGACCCGGGATCGATTCCCTGTACCGGCGTGCGCATTTTCTGCCAATGGGAGACCTGTCTGGGGTGCGTCTCATTAAGTTCCTGAGGGACCAACTGGGGAGCTGCTTGATTGACAAGTAGTGGCTCCTGGCTGCAAAGATCACATATAAAGTCGCACTGACCACGTCCTACCCTTCGGTACTGCACCCCGCTCATGACGCCTGTGGTGGGCAGAGGTGGGAGGCGCAGCAGCCGGGTTGTAGGCCTTGGCCCATTGTTACGCCCTGGGGTTAGTTTTATACCAGAAAATATCATTCATAGAAAAAGCAAAAATGCAGAAAACAAACTCGCATGTATCTGTAAAGAAAGAAACTATCGGACTCCAATACACAGAAGCTGCAATACTCAGCAACAATCCAGATTTGTAGAGGAAAACTTCTCCTAAAATATGAGCTAAAATTTATTTCTGTACTTCAAAGTGTACGAGAGTTATGATTGTTTATTTCTTAAAGTGATGTACAATTGACAGTACAAATTAAATTAAATACCAAGTTAGGCATTTTACCGACATTTTACTTTCTCTGCTGGTAAGTAGGGGAAGTATTACATTCCACCCAAAAATTCGATGTCGAGATTTCACCGGAAATGTATGTTTTGAGACCCCCTGAATCCAAAAAAAGCATTTTAGAAAAAGGTCCGTGTGTGTGTCTGTGTCTGTCAGTCTATGGACAGCATAACCCAAAAATGAAAAGTCGGTTAAAAACCAAAGTTGGTATTTAAGTTTAATGTCTTTCAAGGATGCGATACGAAGATTTTGAAGAAAATAGCCCTACGCTAAACTACCTTTTACATGGAAAGTTTTTCGAAAATTTTGATTTTCTTGAAAATGGCTCTAACGATTTTTATTAAAATGTCATATGTTTGAGATATTTTAATGACAAATGAAATGTATATCTTAAATTTTCTGGCTATAGCCCCTGTAGTCGTATTTACTCTGGACGACTTTTGCATAACTGGTAAACCGTTAGATAGACCAAATTATACTGTACAAAAAATGTAGATCTTGCTAAAATTCACAATTTATGTCTCAATAAATTTTCTTGTAGGGTGAACCATTTCGGAGATATTCCTTGTTATGTGTGTGAGTTTCGGAAAACTTAGAACTTTCGTGAAATGGATCATCGCTGTTCATTTTTTTATATGTCAAGTGTGCAAAGACAACAGAATCTCAAACATTTGACTATCGCACAAAGCCTACTGTATTCTAACATTCCTCTTGCACCTACAAGGAAATAAGTAATAAGATAATTTGTACAAATGTTTGTCTCAATTAACAAGAAAGAAGATATCGGAATAAGAGTTTGTAAGAATGGTTAGTTCAAGAGTAGAGAAAGTCTTGTGAGTGCAACACATCAGATTTTTTATTTTGAGTTATGGCGTTCACAGACACATGGACACACACACACACACACACACACACACACACACACACACACACACACACACACACACACACACACACACACATGCATACTACACACAGACCGTTTTTCTTAACCCTTTTTAATTCATGGGACCTCAAAACGACTATTTCCATTAAAATCTCGGTACAATATTTTGGGTGGAATACAATACCGATTTTAAAGAAAATCTAATTACGAATTGCGGATCATTTTAGCGTAAAAGCTCAGTAAGGTCACCCATTAAAGAGATGATGGTGGCAGCGAAACTCGGTCATCAATGAAATATATATATGCGACGTAATCCATGTAGAGTCTGTTTACTCAGCTCGTGTGCAGTTGGGTCACAAAGGAAATGTGCGCTACAAGTAATGACTCTCATAAATCCATCTCCACTATTCCACTATCCCTGTCCTTGAAGACCAATAGTAACTCTTATTTTGAGGGAGCTACAGTTACATACTGGTTCCACGTGGAGTCTCAGGTGCCAAAATAAAGAATGACAAGTTTTTGTGCTTCATTAGCTGCAAACGTTCAACTTCAGATGTTGCAACTCTGCAGAAAGAACTGAAGAGCAAGTAGCTATGTAAATCGATTATAAGGGTTCTTCAAAGGAGGTGGCCAAACTGCACACGCGTTGGCTAAACAGACTTTACGCCTGCGAGTTAGTGAATCTCTGCCATCAGTGGAGAATGAAATTAGGAGGCGGGTCCCAACATTTTATGACACTTTCTGTCTCTTAGGAATTGTAACCCCAAACAAGTGTGCGCTTCATATGCAGGTATCTATGGCAACGAAGCACCAACTCCATTAGCACTACTCCTGCTTCAATAGAGGTTTAGATATCAATATTAATAATAGCAGTCCCAAAAGAATCAACTTTGAAAACATCGCACCAGCGGTTGCACTCTGACCAGGAGTCATCGAGGATCAATCTTGCTAACTCATTCCCACCAGTCACCCTTCAACCCTGATCCTTTCCAGCAAGCGGTCAACCCATCACGGTCATAACACTGCCTCGCGTTGACCCTTAGCCTACCAACCCCTCGATCGATCGTTCAGCACAGTATTTCATAGCATTCGTGAAACATAACCGAAAAGGTGAAAGTTACTCGTGTGACGTAAATAAGCTAATCCAGTGAGGTAACTAACGAGTGAAATAAAATAGCTTTAGTTCCCCTATTCGGGACTAGTGTGTAACATTCTTGTACAACTCCTCCCAAATACACTGTTCATTGAATAATTTAAATTCTACACAACAGATAAACCAGAAAATTGAGTGTGACAATTACGTAACGACACAATTACCTATTTGCGATTAAACTTAGCAATGTTTTAATCAGTGCTCCTGCATAACTGAGCGTATATATTTGCTGAAGATAAATACATTGAATTTACACTAATGGTTAAATAACAGACTCGTAGTTTGAAAACGCATTAATATTGCTTCTTGAACTTACATTT
Organism: Tenodera sinensis; assembly: GCA_030765045.1. Lineage (NCBI taxonomy): Eukaryota > Metazoa > Arthropoda > Insecta > Mantodea > Mantidae > Tenodera > Tenodera sinensis. The sequence goes on along the minus strand of CM060962.1, from coordinate 290,916,554 downwards.
TAAAACAATAACGAAAGCGACTATACCTAAATGTGCATTTTTTTAAGTGCCACATTTTCTTCACATTAGTGAATGTGCTTTCAAACTCAAATTGTAGAAACCTCGGTCTCATACTCTTCTAAATACAACTGGAAATTATATACTACAATATCCACACTACATCTGTGTCTTTGCACACAATCCTTACTGCACATCAAAACAACTATCAAAACAAATTAAATATGGTAGGATATGCTCGTTGAACAACATGAAAGACGCAGAAGTTAGGACACAAACTAAAATTAAAATGGTAGAAACACTGATATTTGCTACAGAGACCTATGAAGTGAAAGATTATAAGTAAAGGAGATAAAGAACAGATGTTTTTGAACTACACAAAAGCAGAGTACTCGTCTAACTTATGTCAAAATGTTTTGTGGTAATAACCATTTCCGATATATTCTCTGTTACTTGTTTGAATTTTCAGATACTTTACACTTTGCTCAAATGCAAATCGCTATTCTTTTTGCCTTCTTTCTTTGTTTTTCGTGTTTATGCAAAGAAAATGTAAATTTAAAGTCATCACATAGCAACCGGATTTGAAAAGATTTGACTATCGCTTAAGCTTAAGCTAAAGAATTCTTCTTGTACCTAGCTGTGCAAATGTGTAACGAAGGCTTATCCTCATTGACAAGAAGTAGATAGAAGAATAAGCTTTTGTATGAATAGCATGCAGAAGAGTGAGTAGAGAAAGTCGTGTGAATGAAGTGTATAAGATTAGTTAAGAAATGTTAACGCCGTTCTTACTACATACGGCACCACAGGCGGTGGATACTGATGACTGATGAGATGAAATGAGAATTGGGAAAGGGAATGTGGGGAGAAAACTTTCCAGGCCCAAATTTTTGGGTACCTCCCCAGCATTTGCCACTTATGAAGAGTGAGGAAAACTCGAGAGAAAAGATCTTCCAATTGGAAATTGAACAGCGGATCTCTCGTTCATGAGTCCATGGCTTAACGACTTCGGCACCGTGTGGATGTGTCTATGCGAAACATTTCTAGTATCTGATCGTGACATTTGTTCCCGGCAGAGGATTGGTTCTGCAAAATTATGGATTAGTAGACGGACAACAGAATAAAATAAAGTTCTCGATTGCCAAAACATTTGAAAACCTGAGTAACGAACGAGAATTCAAAGGCTAAGACAAATTCCGGACAAATGCTATCCCGAAATGAACAATGTTAAATGTCCCAAAATGCGGTGTCCTGTGAAGTTTAGGATGGTGGTTCCTATATCTAACACCAAGACAAGAAAGAAACAACAATGGTTGATATGTCAGCCATTCGCCCAAACCAAAGTCCAAGCGTCTACCTGAAATTTTGGTTAATAACGAACAACGCGTATCTCCTGTTTACACTGGGGAATCAGAGCAGAGTTCGCGAAAGCCATTAGCGTTGTTTTGGTTTAGCTACCAATTATTAATGGCTATTGGTACTACTGATGACGATATAATTCAGATTACTATCGGTTTGAATTGGCCAACGTACTGTGAGAAATGAGACCAATAACATAATACATGTTTGAACGTGTTTTACAAAACACATTACTGCATTTCGTGTCAATTTGCATGGATGGCTGTGAACTTGGGCAGTTAATTTTTAGCACGGCTACAAGAATTCTATAATGGACTGTCACACAGACGGAAATTTATATAAAACACTTCGTTCATGCGCGTGCAGATCCATAAAATTCACTTAAATGCGAAGCGAAATTTGCTTTAAATTACGCGGCAAAGCTCGCAAATTCATTGCGAATAATCTGCCTATAAATCGACACCAAAAATTAAAACACTCCATTACGCAAAACTATTAAAACAACAAAGTGTTTCGCTGGCTTGTTTCACAGTCCTCTATTAGCCAACAATCTGACCGCAACAGTCTGTACGCTATTATCATAGATTCTGTTGTGGATGCACTGCAACCTGGCATTATAAATTTACAATGAAAGGGTCATTAACCACTGCACGTTAAATCGTTTATATTCGTACACCATGGCAAGGAAATCCATCAGAGGCAGCCATTGTTACAATATTACTGCCCAGCACGAGAAATGACGTGATTACATGGTCTTTATAAAGAACATGCAATGCAAACTTAACGCTTTGCACTCATTTCCTCCAAAATAAATTACCTTTAGCAACATTTCTCCACAAATGTCTCACTTTCTTTTAATTGTATCACTTTAAAGGGCATTTGGATGCTAAATTAATATTCGCTGGCTTATAAGCATATAGTAACCCATAGCTTAAGTATACAACTTGGTCTTGGTAAGGTATTTACTTTCTGTGTCCGCGTACATATAATATACATAAGTACCGTGGGCGTTGCTAGCGAACTCGGTCCAGACTGGGTGATAAAAAAAGAGCAACGGAACCGGCCACCACGCGGCAGTTGTTTCGCTGCTACACTGTGTATGAACTCGCCACCACAAAGTTGAACCTCGCGTCAGTGCAGTGCAGTCTGATGAGTGAGACAGTCATTAACGAAAAATGAATACCATTGTGATAATGTTATACTCAGTCAACGTGAAAGAACTTTCTGATATTAGTCTACAAATTCAGATGTCAAAAACGTTTCGACGTTCATTACGATTCCATTTCGGGAATGGTAATGAGAGACAGACTTGTTGCAAGGATAAATATAGTGTTTCGTAAAAGTTAATGAAAAACTGGAAGTGACACAATGTGAAAGTGTATTCAACAGACAGATGTTAAGTTACTCTGTGAAAATAAAAGCCATCTATGATCACGTGAGCGGCATATAAAATTGTTACACCGAAAGCTGATTAAAGCAAAAATGCATTACAAAACGCTTGCCATAACAATTTTTACTTGCTTAGATTTCAAAATTTGAAGAAGTGGCTCTGCACTATGTACGCATTGGTATCAAACGTTTTAACCACATGATGAGCAATAGCCCTAACAGTCCTAAGTCTGTTTAAAATGGGAAGGAAAATGTTTATACCTAAACTTACCAGAGGCCAGTTCATGTACATGAAGCGATGCATTGGGGACGAGCTCATGTATAAAAGGGGTTGTTGGGACCGAGAAACATTCCTTGTTTTTGCTGTTTCAGTTGAAAATTTAATCTGCTTTCGAGATAGATGAAATATTGTACATGTAAACGCCAAACCACAAGAACTACAACTGGCAATTGAAAACTTTGACCAGTTTATTTACAAGCACTTTTGCATGGGGACGATATAATAGATGACTCACTTGAAAGATCACAAAATATGATTAATTAATAATATGAATAACTATTGTATTGAAAAGGAAGATAATGCTAATACATGTAAAAATATGTGCGTATTCAATGGATACAAACAAGAGAAAGAACTTAATATAAATGTAGTGACCAAATGTATGGAAGTTACAACATTAATTAATTTGCATTATTTACATAGATATACAATGTATTATACATTTTCCTATTCCCAAAGCTACACTTGGATTTTTTCCCAACATTCACGATCTTCCCTATCGTATTGGTAAAGTCCTTTTCATAATCTGTTTATCTCCCGTATCCACGTGTGTCCAGGTCGACCTCGACATCTTCCCGACGGACTCCATTTCATTTTCCATCCTCCTCAGGTGTCCATACCATAAATAGGGAGATGTGACACATTGTGTCACTTCCCCATACATCGTAGTTTTAACGTCGTCCATTATGTTACACGCTGATTAGCTACAAGGCCACGACTCCCGCCGTTATCTACCTCAGAGAACCGGCCAGCCCCTCAAATTGCGCCAGTATGGAATCATGTCACACAACAAAGCCGAATGGGAACAATTACTTTTGTATTTCTAGTAAAAATAAAGCATTGTGTTTGCTATGCCAAAAGTAAATGTAGGTAACGTAATCACAATCACGTAATCATAAAACTACTAGGTACATCATGCTTCTGTTCGGTTCCGCCACTGCAACCTACCTTGTTTGTAAACAAACAGAATCGGAAGAGACAAGTGGCCTGCATTTGGTGTGGGGCAAGTGGGGAGGGTAAATACTCAATTGCATTCCTGTCACCCCTCTTCCCCCTGCCTGGTACATACCATGCTAGTTATTTATATTCTATAAAGTCAAGCACTGAATTTTTATTTTTCATTTTTCGTCGAATTTTTATGTAATAATAATAATAATAATAATAATAATAATAATAATAATAATAATAATAATAATAATAATAATAATAATAACAATAACAATAACAATAACAATAACAATAACAATAACAATAACAATAACAATAACAATAACAATAACAATAACAATAACAATAACAATAACAATAACAATAATAATAATAATAATAATAATAATAATAATAATAATAATAATAATAATAATAATAATAATAATAATAATAATAATAATAATAATAATAATAATAATAACAATAGCAGTAATAAGGCGAAAACTGGAATGGTGTGTTTTATTTAAGTGTTCATTAGAGAGATTTATTAGCTTGGCTATCTTGTACTCGTACGTTGGTTTTGTCACGGGAAATCTGTCAGGATACACGCGGGTCCAGGTTCGTGGTAGAATCACGTTTACAAATGTTGTGGCAAACGTGGACCACCATGTAGAGGTTTGTATGCTTCCTGACCAACGAAATGGGAATATAGTGCGGCTTTGAATATTGTTGGAGGAATCAGCCAATCAAAACATGAACTGAAACTTGTATACAACAATACCAGTGCTACCAACCGTGACCTGATTACAGTATGCATGTTATACTACGGCCTAGTACTTGCAAATGCCATGGTTTGTATACCGGGGAATTGTTTTATTATTTACTCAAAGCTGAAAAAAGACGTTTTTTTCTATCCGTGCCTTATACGCGACTTCGCTTTTAATCACTATTGGCAGCTGGATCATAAAACCGTGGTGAGCTTGTCATGATAGCAATGAAAACATTCTACTGTTTCCTTCCGTCGCTTAATACAGCACGGAATATTCCTGTCCCTATGTACCTGCACCACAACCACATTGCAAACTTTGCATACTGAATTCTCGACATTTTAAAAAAGTCTGGTGTGTTGCACTCATATGACTGTCTCTACTCTTGCACAAACTATTCTTAAAAACACGTATTCCTGTTAATCCAGATAAACATTTGTAGAAATTATTGCTAATGTTCTTGTAGGTGCAAGGGGAATACAGTAGGCTTTAAGCGATAGTCAAATGTTTTAAGAATGGTCGCTGTATGATGAGTTCATGACTGGAATTCCGTTCTCTTTGCAAGACCAAGAGATAAAAAAATGAACAACGACTTCCCATTTGAGAACGGCCTGTAAGTGTCGCAAAAGTCTAAAAAATAACAAGGAATATCTCCGAAACGATTCCCTTCATACAAAAGATAATTTGATATAAATTCTATGTCTTAACGAGATTTGCATTTTTTGTGAAGTAAAATTTGGCCCATCTCTTACGATTTACCATTTGTCATCAGTCATCAAGAGTATAAACAGGACTACATGGGCTATAGCCAGAAAATTCAAAATATACATTTAATTTGCCATAAAAATATATTACACGTGACATTTTAATCGAAATCGTTAGAACCACTTATAGGAAAATGAAAAATTTCCACGTAAAGGGTAGTTTACAGTAGAGGAATTTTCTTAAAAGTCAGATAGACAGACAGACAGACGTCCAGTCGCTGCGTCCCCCACCTCCTCCCACCACAGGCGTCATTGGTGGGGGGGGGCAATACTGGAGGGTGGGACGTGGTTAGTGCTCCAAGCCCTCCCAGTCAGTTATGCGGCCTTCTCGACCTGGGGCCACTACTTCTCCATCAAGTAGCTCTTCAGTTGGTCCCCCCCCCCCCGGGATATAACGAGGCTGAGTGCACCCCGTGCCAGACCTCCCAGCGGGGAAAATTCTCATGTTGGTACCGGGGTTCGAACCCGGGTCCTCCGCGCCAGAGGCAAGCGCACTACCAACTGCGCTACGGAGGCGGTCCCTGTGCCGCTTCGTCCACCACAAATCCCAAATGGGTCGCCTGGGATCGAACCCAGGCCGCTTTAGTGAGAGGCGAATGGTCTAACCTTTCGGCCACGGCGCCAGCACCTGGTAGGTCGTATCGACGATGAATGTAATATGTGAAATGATATTAAAACGAGTCCAAGGTGCATAGAGTTACCTAAAATTCGCTTTCTCAGGACAAGAGGAAACCTCTCTCAGAGAAAGAGGAAAAAAAAAAAAAATCCTTATGCTGGTAATTCACCCTAACCGAGATCTGAACTCGGGATTTCTTGAATTTGAAGCAGAGCGCTACCTTCACACCACAGGGGCAGCCTCGTTAGTCTTGTGTCTTCATTTTATTTTAAAATTAAAGGCGCAAATAAAATAAATGTATGAATGAAGACACAGGAAATGTAAAGATGTTGTAGCAATTACCTATACATTCTGAAAGAGACAAAGGAGTAAGGACTAGATATAATGTAAAAACATACGCATTTTCCCTTAATAAATCATACTTTCATAAACAATTTAATGAAAATAAGTCACCCTAGCCGAGATTCGAACTCGGGACCTCTACAATTTAAGACAGACACGCTGCCCCCACAGTACAGAGTTGGGCGGGTCGTTCTTGCAAAAACAAATAATTCATTTGTTCGCATTCATTTTTGCATAATTTTGTTTGAAAGGGTAGGTTTTCTGGTTTCTGGTTTCACTCTGCTTCATCATGGTGGGTCTTGTGTTGATTGCTTGTAGCAGTCTGCGCTTTGTACACAAATAAATGTTTGCTTTCTCATTCAGATTAACAGTGCACTCAAAACGAATGGCGTATTTGCCTTTCGGATAAAATGACAACGAATTTACAAAACGAAGTTGGCTCAGATAAGAAAAGGGAATGTTTCACTTTTAGAGTATGCATATTGTCAAAGAGTTTCAAACTTGTCTCCGCCATTCTGTATTTCTGTGGCACAGGCTGTGCTTTTACATTTCTTATCCTCTCACTCTAAAATATGTAAGTAAGCTTATGGAAATCGTGGCTACGTTACAAACTAACTTTCCGTAATTCTTGAAGACAGTCTTTTCTAACCGCATTCTCTTCTTCTTTTGTTGCAAAGAAGTTAAATCCGAAAAGACCCTCTCGGCCCGGCGAAAACTTATTTGTTTTGTCTGTATTTTTCTTCTGCTCTTGAAGTTACCAGCAAAAACTGTGAGCTGAAAGGAAAGAAAAAGGAAAGCTTGGAGTAGATCAGTAAAACAATAAACTCGCCGAAGGGAGAAATGCAGGAAGTCACAAATCAAATGAAAAGAATAATAAACCAGAGGCGTATGCATTTCTTGACGTCAGAGAACAAAAGATGCATTACTTATGCCGTTCTGGCTAGTATGTAGATTAATCTCACATACACTTTGTTCTATTTTAATACTGACTTTCTCGCTATGCTAACATGCGGCATGCTCGTCGATTGTTTCATGATTTTACCACATAACGCGTTGGACAATGGCTGACGGGGGAACTACAATGTGATAAATAGGGCTTGGAAGTTGAAGACCCATAAATTACCTAAATATACTTTTAAAATGTCTAAAAAAGGATGTAAAAACAGGGAAAAAGGGACATACAGGTGCGGTACAAATTAATTAATAGTTTCAGTTTTTTCTGCATGTTTCCCATGCCCAATGTGCTGCTGGACATGGAACCGCTTTTCCGCAGTAACTTTCACCTCGCAATATTTGCAAAAAGCAATGCTTCCATCAGTAGAAAACACCTCCGCTCCAAATTCAGACACAAGTTGTGCAAAAAGAAATTTTACTCGGCTTAGTTTATGGCATATTTATGGTCGAGATTTACTCCACAAATTGTGAAATTGCAGTCAAACATAAGGTAAATACAACCTACTCACTCCTAATCTCTGGTCAGAGTCATTGTTATAAAAATATCAGAATATTTACAGAAAGTTCAGTATTTTCTCGCAGAACGTATACATTCACTCTGCTGGTGCTAATGGCATGAATACAATAGAAGGTGCCTTTCCAACTATCTGTTTTAGCAGTGCGTATCAATTAAAAGAATTGAAATTGACATTAGATCTATTGGAAAAAAATAGTAAAAAAGGGGCAAAGTTGCAAAAAAACCGTTAAATGAAACAAAATACTAAACAAGGACATTTCAATTAAATAAAAAGCCAAAAAAGACAGAGAAAAGGACCAATAATATCCACCACTTTCTAGCCTGCAATGACCCATAATTAGGGTGGGCCTTGTCTTCAGGAACTAGACAAGATAAATATTTTTCCTCAACTTCTTTTCCCTAGTGATAAACATAAGCTTAGTGTTAAGCCAAAGGTTCATATGTTTTGTAGCAATAGGAACTTTGAAAATGTACTTACGTTTTTATCCGAAATTCAATTGGGAACTACTTCCTCTTAATTTTCTGAATGTTAATACTTGTAGGTATGTAAATAGTTACTTTTTCTTGTAATATGTTGATATTCATATGCCAATATTAGGTCTATGTTGAGGACATCAAAAAGCTAGAAGAAATTAAATACAGTAAAAATAAACTAAAACGATAAGTAAAGAATGATAAGATAATGAAATAAAAACACCCGAATTGATTGCAATAATAGAAGGGCAAATATTTAAAGGCAATAAGTATTACATTTTATATTCATTAAATATTGTACATATTAAGGAAAGCAAATGTATTTAGTGAGAATCAAATTTTGAACCAAGAACGGATGGTTGTGCAAATACAAACAGCCCTCATGTAGCATGAAAACAAACGGGTAGAGAATGAGAGAAACTTGTACAGAGATGACCTTGGTAGGATATGCGCGAGTGACGTCATGCAAATTGATGGCGAGGTAACGTCTCTGTTTCCTTCCTTGAAATAAACAAGGCACCCACCCCTCAAAATGCGAGCGGGCACTATACTTAATCACGTACTGTTCCCAATGTTTACTACACGGAAGTCGGACAGATACTAACCTGACACCCTTATGTCTTACGAATACAAAAGTGAACTCGAGAATAAACCATCGTGCAGCTATCAGCCATTTGCCACATCTAAAAAATACCTCTGTTGGTGCCGAAGCTTAGACAATACAGGTAGAAACCGAGTCGCCCAAAATCAGTCAAGCCGACAGAAACTGCAATCAAACTAAATAATGCAAACTTTAATATACCAGGTGAATCGGACGACCCTATTTTTTCGTACCTACGCAACTAGCAGATTATAGTCTTATTGGAAAACATCGTCCCGTTTGTCAAGCCAGAATTTGTTTTGTAGCTGTATTGTGTCAAATACAATCAATGGTTCTTGGGTTTATTCTGATAGCACTGGCGAAAAGTTCCGTGAACACAAATAAGCTGCCAAAAGCTAAAATATAAACTAACAAGTAACTTAATACCTAAATGTTTTGCGTAACAGAGGTCAGTAGAGGCTTGTGGCCGAGTGGGCAGTCTGTCGCCAACTAAATGGATATTTCCTAAGTTCAAACCTGCTTACGTATAGAAATGTCCTTTTATATATCAGTAATCGTCACATTAAACGTACTAAAAAGAAATGAAAAAGCAATACATAGTAACTACAGAAAAATGATTAGATTATCAATCTTTTACATTAACAGTTCACGTGTAGGAATAAAGTGAGTTCGAAAGGTACTTGATTAACAAGTGCTCAAACTGTATTTTCATATGTTCTATGCAATTTATTTGTAATTTGTTTTGTAACACCTTATCATTGGTCAAAAGAAGAGAAATGAACGGCTAAACAAAAAAGAAAGAAAGAGAAGATTCCGACACGTGTTCTCAAATCATCGCTGCGACAAAGAAGGAATACTTCCGCTATAAGGACTAGTCTTTTAAAATCCAATGCTAATTGTTGAAGTGTGCGGGAACTAGGTAACTGTTACAAGTTTAACATTTGATTGGTGTTTGATCTTCATTAATAAACTGGATCAAGATATAACGCTTGCTATACAAACTAGTATCCAATACCCACTAAATTAATAAACTATTTAACATTTGTTAATGTGACTGTAGGTACAAGTAATTATATTTAATTGGTTAGATACAACCTATTACTAATCTTTGGCAAATGTCCACCATTTTGTTTTAACTCATTTTGAAAGTGAAGTCAATACGACTGGCTCTCGTTCATCAGGAGTTTTGGGAGTGCGTGTGTAGAATTTATACTCTTTAGATGTGTTACACTCACATGACTTTCTCTACTCTTGTAATAACCATTCTTACAAATTCTTATTCCTATATCTTCTTCACGTTAGTTAAGATAAACATTTGCAGAAATTATCTTATTGCTTATTTCCTCATAAGTGTAAGGGAAATATGGGAATATAGTAGACTTTCAGCGATAATCAGATATGTTAATGCTTTCAAATTCCGTTCTCTTTTCACGGCTAAGTAAGATTTGGTCTATATCTTACGGTTTACGAGTTACTTAAAAGTCATCAAGAGTAAACAGAACTACATAGCCTATAGCCAGGAAAGTCAAAATATACATTTCATTTTTCATAAAAATATCCTAAGCATACGGCATTTTAATCAAAGTCGTTAGAGACATTTTAGAGAAAATCAAAATTTACGAAAAATTTTGCATGTAAAGGATAGTTTAGAGTGGAAGAATTTTCTTCAAAACCTTCGTGTCTCATCTTTAAAAGATATTAAACTGAAATACCAACTTTGGTTTTTAACCGACTTTTCGTTTTTGGGTTATGCTGTTCACAGACAGACAGACAGACAGACAGAGAGACGGACAGACAGACAGACAGACAGATACACACGGACCTTTTTCTAAAAATGCTTTTTTGGATTTAGGGAGCCTCAAAACATATGTTTCCGGTGAAGTCTCCACATTGAATTTTTGGGTGGAATACAATACTTCCTCTACTTACTATACGTAGTAGAGAAAGTAAAATTAGGGGTAGGTGACTCACGTGGTATACTATATATACACGCCCGTAGTTTCTAAAATGTGAGTTAAAACTTGTCACGCTTATAAGAATAGTTTGTACAAGAGTGAGTAGTGAAAGTTATGTGATAATATGTTTGAATAACGAAACCTGAAGTACCCAAAAACCAAATGCATATGGAGTTTCAAGTTGTTTTAAAAGAAGCAAATACAGTCTCTAAAATGACTGTTAACACGTTGTAGACGTGTTAACTTATGTGACGCCTCAGCGATCTTGCCTCGCGGTTCACGATGATGTCACATGCAATAGGTCATATCCTGAAACATCATACCCCTTAACTCGCCTGTATTCTATTTTGCGAAGCATTGTGATTTAAGGACGGAGGTGCCCTTTAGGTGAACTGGACATCTGGGTTGTTTGCTCTCTCTAAGTGATGGAATGAAGCGCAAAAAAGTGTGAAGGTTCAATGCTGCAATACTGCTACAGTAAATGACAGTGACTCAGGTCCTGGAACATGTCACCGCAGGCCATTACATCTGCAAGTGCAACTGTTTTCATTGGTTTAATTATCAGCATCTTGCTTCCCTAACAACACCATAAAAATAATCTAATGCATAAGATATTACCACTACAAACAAAATGTGTCTTGAGTTTTCTGGAAACAGCCTCTTCATTCTGAATGACATTTACTGCGTAATTGGTAAACCGTAAGAGACAGACAAAATTTTACTACACAAACAATTTGGAGGTTGTTAAAGCACACAAGTTATGCCAAATGATTTCTTTTAGTTAACCATTTCCGAGATATCCTTTGTTAATGGTTTGAATTTTCGAATAATTGTACTTTTATCCAACGCGAAGTCGTTTTTTCCCGTCCTGGTCATGTAAACATTTCAAACTCATTCCACAGCAACCAGCTCTAAAAGGATTTGGCTATAACTTAAGCCTACTCTATTCACCTATTCCCATTGTACTTACAAGGAAATATTACGACGGAAAGTTTCATAAATGTATTGCGCTACTTGCTCTGCTTGTTTTGCGAATCTTTAACATGGTAATAGCCTTCGACATTTATAGGGAGATGCCTCTGAATATGAGTATTTAAAGGAAATGGTTGCTTATTAATTTCTGGAAGAATGACAGTTTAAGTAGACGTATTTCCTGTTTTATCTACAGAAATTGTAATCAAAATCTTTTAAAACTTTCAGTTCTAACTTTCTGTCGTATTGTAGCAATATGATATTTTATAATAGTACACTTGGCACAGGTTTAACGTTCTCGTGAAGGCAGAACGAAAGGGAGGGGGGGGGCCAAAAAGGCTGGGCTACATGGGATTCGATCCAAGTTCAGGGTATCACTCTGAGGTGATGCGCCTTAACTGGTCTAGCTATTACTGAGTACAGAATTTTGTGTGGATAATTAATCTTACGTTGGTAAGAAAAGCACTCAACACTGGCATCGTTATTACTTCTGGTCTACCTATTAATCAAAAGCCAATAATAGCGACTTTCTGCAGGTGTAGTAATGTTGAATTTGCAATATTTGCCCAATGATTTACAACGATTGCTTAAATATTGCTGTTCAAAGCTGCGAGGTGAGCCAATGGCTCAATGCCGTCTGAACAGCAAGGGAAACATATATGAGAAATGTTATTCTCATTCTATCTATTTAGGAACGCCTGAGGATTAGGTGACCCTTAGCGCAGGTCTCATTGGTGTTGGGTGTTAACTTTTGTGAAAGATAGTGCCAAGAGAAGTTTCTCAACAGGCTTCATCCGACTTGGAAGAAAGGTATTGCTGTGGATAGGACTGGTGCTTAGAGCTGGCCAGCGAGCAACACAAAGGGCTGTTAGGACAAAAGAATTTGAGATGACGTTGGATCGTGTGGCACACAATTCATCAATAGGTACACGTCGACTTGCCCATGAGCTTAATGTTTCCAAAGCGTTTGTGTGGAAAGTGCACCCCTATAGCGTGGCATCCAAAATATTCATTTGCTTATGTCAAAATACTCAGCTTAGAACTCTATCATCTGTATAATTTAGACCCTGAAAGTTGGGGAAACCATATATATTAAATAATATAATAGCTTTCTTTCGAACAAATTCGCCATATTTCTTAACATCTTCCCTTGGGGTTCATAAATAAATAAATAAATAAATAAATAAATAAATAAATAAATAAATAAATAAATAAATAAATAAATAAATAAATAAATAAATAAATAAATAAATAAATAAATAAATAAATAAATAAATAAATAAATAAATAAATAAATAAATAAATAAATAAATAAATAAATAAATAAATAAATAAATAAATAAATAAATAAATAAATAAATAAATAAATAAATAAATAAATAAATAAATAAATAAATAAATAAATAAATAAATAAATAAATAAATAAATAAATAAATAAATAAATAAATAAATAAATAAATAAATAAATAAATAAATAAATAAATAAATAAATAAATAAATAAATAAATAAATAAATAAATAAATAAATAAATAAATAAATAAATAAATAAATAAATAAATAAATAAATAAATAAATAAATAAATAAATAAATAAATAAATAAATAAATAAATAAATAAATAAATAAATAAATAAATAAATAAATAAATAAATAAATAAATAAATAAATAAATATCTGTCTCAACATGTAATAATACCACTTAACACAAGTGTCTATCTTGATTGAAGATGAAGGAAACAAGAATACGCGTGAGTGAGTAGAAAAAGTCATGTTCTTCCTTCCAAACTTCCTCCATAACACCAAAGACATCACATCAGGTCTTTTTAAATATCACTTCATGCCTTTTATTTCCTGTGTCACAAAAATATATTACTGCTAATTTTAGCCATTCAGCTGTTTATATTCTTGAACAAGAATGCCTATTGTTGCCCTTCGAAGTACGAACATAACCAGCGGAAATAGCTTTTACAGATCTTACATAGAGAAGCCACTGTCGCCAGCTTATGAACATATGTATGTATTACATGCCTGTAAATTATTTATATTCCTGATCGTCCCTAAAGAAGCTGACTTCTATGTTTGTTGACTGTCACGATCTTCGGAATGATTCCGCTCACCCATTATAATAGGCTCTACTCGTAGTTGTCGGTCTGGGCAGCTTAGTTGGTTAGACGCTGGCCTAGCGATCCCAAGGTTGCGGGTTCAAACCCGGCCCAGAGCGGTGATTCTTAAGTATGCTTAAATCTGTTAGCTCCATGTCAGTAGGTTTACTGACATATAAAAGAACTCCTGAGGGACAAAATTCCGACACACTGGCGGCTCTGACACGAGCCTGCGTCGTTAACAAAGAAAACATATTTAAAACATTTTAAAAGTTCTATTCACGTTGACAACAGCGTCTATCGTTACTTGGGTGTTCCCCTTAAGCTAGACCAATTTACAATGTAAATATTTTACATCACGTAGTGGTGTGCGGGTGACCGCCTCCATAGCGCAGTGGTAGCGCGCCTGCTTCGGGTTCGATCTCCGGTACCGGCGCGGGGTGCACTCAGCCTCGTTAGGTCCCAGAGAGGAGCTACTTGATGAAAAAGTAGCGAGTCCAGGTCGTGAAGGCAGCATAATTGGCAAGGAGGGGTTGGGGTGTTGACCACGTCCCACCCTCTAGTACTGCACCCCACCCATGACGCGCGGGTAGAGTAAAAGTAGTTGAGGGAACGACATCAACTACTTCACTTCCAGGAAATGTTGGGGAATGGACATTGAGTTTGGGTTTTTGATAGGGTGGTTCTATTTTTCTTTTATTCTTTCTTTATTTCCCTGTTCTTCCACGTAAACATGGAGCTTTCTTAATGGTGGTAAAGAAGCTCATTGTTGACTTTTACTGCCGGAACTTTATACACTTCAAGTGAAAAATTAGAACATACTTTTATAGTTTAACCTAATTACCTGTAAGTATAATGCGATACAAGTGCGAAGTGCATCTTTGTGGAACGAGGAAGTATTGCAAAGCACGTGACTAAGTACAATATTTTCACGTTCGTGTTTCTGCAAAGTCTGCACACTGTATAACTATTATTTTTCCATGAAAATGAATAATAGAAATATTACGCGAAAATAAAGTTAATTACTGTCAACTCTTCAAAAGCATTGTGTAGGTAGACGAAGCTAATATGTGACTCGGTGATCGATTAGTCACGCCTGGATGCCACATGCTTGTATCGACTGCATAATCGCCAACCTTTGCCGTACTTAAGTGAGCGTGAGGCCGGTGGTCGGTTTGGCAGGCCTAAGCCCCTTTATCGAGTTGTAACGTCACAGGGTTTAACTAAAACAATATAGATAGTGCCGACCTAGATAATTTCAGAGCTTAAACTGGTTTTGAAGTATTTAAAAATCGAAGATTTAATGATGACATATTCTATAAACTCTTGTATTGTGACTCATGTATAAGCTTAAAATACAAGAGTTACTTCGGTTGTGAATGCATGTTCATATTGTATGCTCGTATATGTAGTATAACTAGTGATAAGTTGGCAACACTTATATTCACGTTTTAACGACGCAAAGAAAATTAAGGCACGCAACATCTGGCCAATAAAACGCGGCGCACTGATGGCAACAATGAAACACGTACCCTGGGAGCGACATGTTGCACAACAGCGTTCACAAAACAAGCCAACACAACACAACACAACAGATTTATTAGTGAGGGCAGAGTTTATGTCACGTGACTATGTAGTGAGCAACTTTGTGCATCTGTCATTTGTTCCCTGTTTGCAATAGACATCTTAAGATGCTGCAGTATGAATTCGCTATCCAAGTCCTTTGAACCTCTTTTGAAAGAAATCTATAGACAGTTTACTCGTATCTGTTTTATTTCCCCATAGTCTTTAGAGTTGCAAAAGTTGTACAGTCATGCAGAAAAAGATTGAGCGCATTAGGAGAGCAGAATATTTGTCAGTCCCTCGTAAATAAATAAACAAACAAACAAATAAATAAATAAATAAATAAATAAATAAATAAATAAATAAATAAATAAATAAATAAATAAATAAATAAATAAATAAATAAATAAATAAATAAATAAATAAATAAATAAATAAATAAATAAATAAATACATAAATACATAAATACATACATACACACATAGATAAATAGATAAATAGATAATAGATAAATAGATAAATAAATACATAAATGAATGAACGAATGAATGAGTGAATAAATAAACAAACAAACAAGTAAATAAGTAAATAAATAAGTAGATAGACAGACAGACAGACGGACAGACAGACGGACAGACAGACAGACGGACGGACAGACGGACGGACAGACGGACAGGCCGACAGACCGACAGACAGACAGACACATAGATAGATAGACAGACAGACAGATAGATAAATAAATAAATACATAAATAAATATATACATAAATAAATAAACAAAAAATAAATAAAATACTCGCATCCCAAGGGCCCTCGAGATGCAAGAGTTTTCAAGAAGTTTAATTTTCTCAAAAATTACCAACAAGTTTGATTACTTTACCACATTTTTAAGATAAATGAGAAGTGCGTATATGTTAAATTTTTTAAGAATAGCATCCAAAGTCCTCATCATTCTAAATAACCTTTGCACAACTGCTAAACCGTAAGAGTGGGTGAGTTTTGTTTAAGGGCCCGTCGACAACCAGGTCATTGGGACCCCCTAAACCGTAAGAGATAGACAAAATCTTAGTACACAAGACGTGTAGACTAACTCCGTGGTCTAGAGGTTAGCATGCTAACCATCAAATCCAGAGGTCTTGGGTTTGGTTCCCGGCTGAGAGTGGGACGTTTTCTTCTGCCAGGATTATTACCCATCCGCCCTAGAGTCTGAGGGTGTACATGTGAGTGTGAATTTAATATAATAATCAAAAGTAAATCAAGCCAAGCCAACCCAACCCAAAGATTAGCAGCAGTGTAAGTGACTAAACACCATTGCTGTTGAGTAGTTGTTGCAAAGGTAAAGGCCACCCATATGAACTTAGAATAGATGTTAAAGACATGCTTTTTATTGGAATGCATTTTTCAATACTTGTACTTTCCTCAAATGGGGAAGCCGTTATTAGTTCCTTTTCCCTATTTACGTAAGGAGAACGAAATTTCAAAGCCAGCTGTTAAAATTTTGACTATGGTTTAAGATTACTGTATTCTCCTATTCCCATTGTATCTACAAGGAAATATTAAATAAAACCATTTCTACATACGTTTATCTCGGTTAAAATTAAGTGGACAGACGAATAAGCTTTTGCAGGAGTAGTTTGTTAAATAATGGGTAGAGAAATTCATTTGAATGTAACACATCAGGTTTTTATTCATTTACTTGTTTTGTCTTACAGAAACTTTATTTTCCTGTTATACTTGTTCTAATAGCACTTCTGAACGAGTTGGTTTATTCTTTCGTTTTCATCTTTTTCATATTACTGTTCATTTTTAAATTCATTCTTACATCCTGGTGCAGCCATTTACTGAAACCTTTTTTGCTTTTTGCTTTTCCCCTTTTTATGTATTACATTTTCTCTTCCCACTCTTTTTCTTCTCTCATTTCTGTTCTATCAAAATGTTTACCTACTAGGGATTTAGGGGGTACATTCATACACTAACTTTCCATTAAAATGTATTCAGTACTTTGAAAGCAGCTGGAAGGAAGACAGAAAGATTTACAAGCTAGAAAGTAAATCTGGAATATAATAACTTAAACACATTACAACTGGATACGCCCGCTATTGCTATACGTGACAGAGAACAGTTAATTTCACTGTACGGTGTTCTTTTTACAATGCTCTTCACACTTTTTACTGCCCATAAAGTCTCATTTCTGTTATGAAATGAAAGTACCTCATCGGAGTTAATGTCTCTTCCATTCTTTGCACTTAAATACAAGCCTCCCCCGAACATCTGTATGGTCCATGGATTTTGCTGAAACCCGACATATCGTGAAGATTGCAGGCAGATAATCAGCAGCCAGTATGTGCTGGAAACATATGTATCTTGTGTCGTGGTTCTTCACGAAATGACGGAGCCTTTGACATATAGTGTAACCCTAACCTAACCTCTAGCGTAACTATCTAATCTAAACTACCTAACCTAAAGAGTACCGATCTGTGAATCTTCCAAAACCCTAGGTATTCTACTCAATGTTCTGAATTTTTAGCACATTTTATGTCTGCATATAGAAGTGAGGTTGCACAGTATGTTTAATATATTAAGTTAGGTCATTCCTGGATTACGAATTTTAAAGTATACATTTAAGCTATTTTAGAAAAAAATATTCTTTGCGATGCAATTTTCATACTTTTTAATAAAACTTCAGATGTACGTCCCTTATGGAGTCAAAAAATACATGTAAGTAAACCCCCTCGGCGCAACAGCCCTTCCCGGATTAAGGCCTACCGCTGCGTCCTCCACCTCTGCCCACCACACGCGTCATGAGTGGGGGCAGTACTGGAGGTGGGACGTGGTCAGCGCCCCGGTCCCCCTCGGCCGGTTATACGGTCTTCGCAAACAGGAGCCGCTACTTCTTCGTTTACTCTCTACTGAATTGCTCCAAAATAAAATTCCATATTCCAAAATAAGGTTAAAATTTGCATAGTATACTAACTTAAGTGTGTCTACAGAAGTCTCATTTGCCAGTGCTCGGATAGCATAACAGACAAAGCTGAGTTCGGGTAAGATATACTTTTAATGTGAGCTTTCCAATCTAAATATTTATCTGCTTGAAGACCCAGAAATTTCATATTGTCCATTTGTTCTAACATGTGATTAATTTCAATTTCTATCGGAGTCTGTGCTGTTCGATGAGATATATATTTAACAACTTTTGTTTTATCTAGGTCTACAAATAGTTTGTTAGCTTTAAACCAGTAAGACATGCAGCTCAAAGCATAATTCAATTTAATTACACATTCATTTAAGTTTTTACAAGTAACCAGCACACTAGTATAATCGGCGAACAGTACGGTACTTGTTATATCGTTTATATAAAGTGATAAGTGTAGTAAGTAATTCAAGTAATGAGTATTGGAGTCCTGAAAATACTACCTATGGGTGTGGACAATGGGAGAGAAAGTGGGAGAATTTCACCGACCAAAGAGATAGGGCAGAAGCCAGAAATAACAAGACAAATGGCAGCAACTAGCCAAAATCAGACAAGGAAAACTAGAATTGTAAATAACAGTACAGCAGAAACATGTACAATAATTGGGATACACGAATCACAAAGATTGGGTTAGATATTGACCATTAATACAGAAAATCATAAGTAACACTATTATTCGAGATAAGGGTTTGTAGAAATGGTTTTATTACATAACTCCTTGTGCCACAGTGGGAATATGGGAATACTGTAGGTTTAAGCGATACTCAAATATTTTAAGAAGTGGTCGCTATGCAATGACTCTGAAATTCCATTCCCTTTGTATGACCAAGGAAAAAAACCGTAATCACTTCCAATTTTGAGAAAAATATAAGTATTGGAAAATTCAAACGAATAACAAAGAACATCTGGGAAAGGTTAATTCAATACTCCATTAGAAAGAAGTACTTGACATACACTGCATGCTTTAATCAGATACATTTTTGTTTATTTCTCACGGTTTACAAGTTATGAAAAAGTCATTACGAATGAAGACCACAGCAGAGACTATATATACATATTTCATTTGTCATAAAAATATCTTAAATATATGGTATATTAATCAAAGCCGTTAGTACTTATTGAAAAAATCAAAATGTTTGTTAATTTTTGCATATAAATGTAGTTTGAGGTGGGAATTTTCTTGAAAATGTTCGTATCGAATCCTTGAAAGATGCTGAGTTTAAATATTAGGTTTGGTATTCAATCGACTTTTCGTTTTTATTAATGTTGTTCACAAACAGAGAGGCAGACAGAGACAGACAGACACGAGCGCGCGCACGATCTTTTTCTAAAAATAATGTTTTAGATTCACAAGGTTCCAAAACATGTCTAATTTCCGTGAAATCTCGATATTGAATTAAAAAAAAAGAAAGCAGAAGAAAACGAAAAACGACTTCCTATTTGAGAAAAGCATAACTATTGGAAAATTCAAACCAATAACAGGGAATACCTCTGTAATGGTTAACTCCACGTATATTTGATTTAACTTCGGGAACTACATTTCTCGTGTAGTATCTCTTACGGTTTACTACTTATAAATGTCATCCTGGATGAAGAGGACTTCTCGTTTATGCACACAGTTAATAATTATTTTATTTGAATTTTTTGGTTTTTGTTTTTCCGTTAACCAAACCATATCGGAGATATTCGTTGTTATCGGTTTGCACTTCTCAATATTTATACTTTCTCAAACTTGAAGTCGTTTTCGTTTTTCCCGTCTGTTTGTTTTATTCTGGTCCTGCAAAGGGCATAAAATTTCAAAGCTAACACATAGCGACCAGCATTTAAAAGATTTCACTATCACTTAAGCCTACTGTATTCTCCTGTTCCCATTGTACTTACAAGGAAATATGCAACAAGACAATTTGTACAAAGAGTTTCATCTACATGAAGTAGATAGAACAATATGTTTTGGAAAGAACAGTTTGTACAAGAGTGAGTGCAACACATCACAGTTTTTGTTTAGTAAGGCTTTGTCTATCTCTTACGCTTTACCACTTACACAAATTTTCATCCCAAATGAAGGGGAGATTTCATGATGTGTAGTTTATTTGCCATCAAGAATGCTAAACACGGTGTTTTATTCAAAATCGTTTAACCTTTTAAGAAAATAAAAAATAATGGGCAATTTTTCGTGTATAGAGAGCAATACAATTTGGAATGAGGGATTTTCTTGCCACGTCCTTGGAAGATGCCGAGCTAGTTTCAAGTTTGGTGTTTATCTCAGATTTCGGTTTGGAGTTACGGTATTCACAGATACAAACAAATAAACAAACACACAGAGGCCGTTTTCTAAAGATTTTATTTATTTATTTATTTATTTATTATTTATTTATTTATTTATATATTTATTCATTTATTTTATTTATTTATTATTTTTTTATTCAAAGGAACCTCATGGCATCTGTTTCCGGTGAAGTCCACTGTAGAATAAATTCATTCCTCTGCTTACATAATATACTAGTATTAAGCAGTAGCAAAAGTTGAAAGCAACCAAAGATGAAGGTAACATATTTTCTTAAGCTACACGTTTGTCAAGTTTAAGGACAACTACACTTAATTTAAAGAAAGCTTCATGAGTGAATTGTGGTAATTCTGCTGTCAGAGAACAGATTACTTCCCGGCTTTCCTTATGGACATTAACATAAAGAAAAATGTAATTTAATTGCTTCATCTTTGCTGCCTCTAGTCAGATTTCCACGAAAACCGTTGTTGGTGGCAGAAATGCTAGCACACAGAAGCCGGAACTGAAAATGCACTAGGGAATGTCAAGGATAAGAAGTTAGTACCTTGACGATCCCCACGTCACCACCAGAAGGGCACCCTGTTCACTTTATTCTGCAGGGAAATAGAAATTCAGTTGGGGAGTAACAGCTCTGCACAGCGGCTATAATGGGAAATGTCATGTTCACGATGTCAGAATGCAAGGGGCTTTTTCCGGGTCTACACATACAAAAAACAGCATAAAAAGTTGCTTGTAAACTAGCACCACCTGCAGAGAAAGCCACAACAAGAAGTGGGAAAGTGTTGCAAACTTCTGACGTGTAACATTCACATGATTCTCTCTACTCATACCAGGAGCCAATTTAGCTACTTGGTGCCTCTACGTACAGAAAAACATCTCTGCCCACTTATTTTGACATAAAAATAATGATGACGATAATAATGATAATGATAACGATAACGATGACGACGACAACGACGACGACGACGACAACAACAACAACAACAACAACAACAACAACAATAATAATAATAATAATAATAATAATAATAATAATAATAATAATAATAATAATAACAATAATAACAATAACAATAATAATAATAATAATAATAATAATAATAATAATAATAATAATAATAATAATAATAATAATAATAATAATAATAATAATAATAATAATAATAATAATAATAATAATAATAATAATAATAATAATAATAATAATAATAATAATAATAATAATAATAAATAACACGTGCATATTGAACTCGCCAAACACACTCATTCAACGCTTGCATTACGCCGAGGTTTCTTTGATGCAAATATATTCATTACATCTTAATAGTTCATACTGCTAGAATTCCCGTAGGGCAGACCACTCCAACACAGCGTTTGAGGGCTAGGGCTCCCTGGCTCAGCCCAGGGCTCGCCCAGGGCTCGCCCAGGGCTTTGACCGCTACAGCTGTGATGACGTCAGGCCTTCTCTGACTGCCACTGGCGTCAGGTTCGTTAGTGCTCACTTTTCGAGGTGACTCCTCATGGGCGTCGCGAAACGGGGGCAAAGGGGGGCCACGGCCCCCCCTTGGAAGTTCGTGAACTTAATGTGCAGCCAGTTACTGACTATTAAACTATTATTTTAATTTTGATGTAAAGAACAATTTCTATTTAGCACAAATTAATATGGTTATCTGCAACAAATACTACAAATTTTGACAGTAAAATAATGATTTAATATTATATGGTTGCAAATTTCCAACATGTGGCCTCCCCCTGGAAAAAAGTCTGCCGACACTCATGTGACTCCTTGTGCATTCATCCAGTGTTTGTGATCTCGTGTAACTATTGTATGCAAGAATGAAAAGAGGTGAATCGACAGCTCTGTCAGGATTTAACCCATCCCAAGGGTCTGTATTTTGTTATTCGATCTGACGAGAGCAATGCTCAATGTTTAATATACCATACCTATGTACGGGCAAAAACTTATAACATTAAGCGTCACTTCAACGTTAAACATTCTCACACCCACGCTGATATTATAGGCGTAGAAAGAAAGGAATTAATAACGAAACTAAAGGACAAAAGGGCGTCTAATCAGGTTAGTATAATTTTCACAAATTAATCACTCTTAAAGGAGTTTGAAATCATTTCATTGCTACAGTACGTTTTTTAATAGTAATTGTCAACAACGAATAAGAATTGTTTTGTTAAGGATACGCATCTGTGTAAAATGGCTAAAAAATCTCCAGAAGTGACAAAAATGGGTTTTTGTTTTATCAAATGGTATAAAACTTCTGCTTCATTTTGATATACTTTTTATAGCCTTACAGCCTATATAACTGTCACGTGGCCATTTAACTGATTGCCTGTAACTGGTAATGTCCATTTAAATCAGCACAGAGGGAAAAAATCGAATCTGGAGGAAAAAAATCGAATGAGGAGGGAAAAAATCGAATCTGGAGGGAAAAAATCGAATGAGGAGGGAAAAAATCGAATCTGGAGGGAAAAAATCGAATGAGGAGGGAAAAAATCCAATCTGGAGGGAAAAAATCGAATGAGGAGGGAAAAAATCGAATGAGGAGGGAAAAAATCCAATCTGGAGGGACAAAATCGAATCTGGAGGGAAAAAATCGAATGAGGAGGGAAAAAATCGAATGAGGAGGGAAAAAATCGAATCTGGAGGGAAAAAATCGAATGAGGAGGGAAAAAATCGAATCTGGAGGGAAAAAATCGAATGAGGAGGGAAAAAATCGAATCTGGAGGGAAAAAATCGAATGGGAGGGAAAAAATCGAATGAGGAGGGAAAAAATCAAATCTGGAGGGAAAAAATCGAATGAGGAGGGAAAAAATCAAATCTGGACGGAAAAAATCGAATCTGGAGGGAAAAAATCAAATCTGGAGGGAAAAAATCAAATGAGGAGGGAAAAAATCGAATCTGGAGGGAAAAAATCAAATCTGGAGGGAAAAAATCGAATGAGGAGGGAAAAAATCGAATCTGGAGGGAAAAAATCGAATGAGGAGGGAAAAAATCAAATCTGGAGGGAAAAAATCGAATCTGGAGGGAAAAAATCGAATGAGGAGGGAAAAACTCAAATCTTGAGGGAAAAAATCAAATCTGGAGGGAAAAAATCGAATCTGGAGGGAAAAAATCGAATGGGAGGGAAAAAATCGAATGAGGAGGGAAAAAATCAAATCTGGAGGGAAAAAATCGAATGAGGAGGGAAAAAATCAAATCTGGAGGGAAAAAATCGAATCTGGAGGGAAAAAATCAAATCTGGAGGGAAAAAATCAAATGAGGAGGGAAAAAATCGAATCTGGAGGGAAAAAATCAAATCTGGAGGGAAAAAATCGAATGAGGAGGGAAAAAATCGAATCTGGAGGGAAAAAATCGAAAGAAGAGGGAAAAAAATCAAATCTGGAGGGAAAAAATCGAATCTGGAGGGAAAAAATCGAATGGGAGGGAAAAAATCGAATGAGGAGGGAAAAAATCAAATCTGGAGGGAAAAAATCGAATCTGGAGGGAAAAAATCAAACCTGGAGGGAAAAATCGAATGAGGAGGGAAAAAATCGAATCTGGAGGGAAAAAATCAAATCTGGAGGGAAAAAATCGAATGGGAGGGAAAAAATCGAATGAGGAGGGAAAAAATCAAATCTGGAGGGAAAAAATCTAATGAGGAGGGAAAAAATCGAATCTGGAGGGAAAAAATCGAATGAGGAGGGAGAAAATCAAATCTGGAGGGAAAAAATCAAATCTGGAGGGAAAAAATCAAATCTGAAGGGAAAAAATCAAATGAGGAGGGAAAAAATCGAATCTGGAGGGAAAAAATCGAATGAGGAGGGAAAAAATCAAATCCTGAGGGAAAAAATCAAATCTGGAGGGAAAAAATCGAATCTGGAGGGAAAAAATCGAATGGGAGGGAAAAAATCGAATGAGGAGGGAAAAAATCAAATCTGGAGGGAAAAAATCGAATCTGGAGGGAAAAAATCAAATCCGGAGGGAAAAAATCAAATGAGGAGGGAAAAAATCGAATCTGGAGGGAAAAAATCAAATCTGGAGGGAAAAAATCGAATGAGGAGGGAAAAAATCGAATCTGGAGGGAAAAAATCGAATGAGGAGGGAAAAAATCAAATCTGGAGGGAAAAAATCGAATCTGGAGGGAAAAAATCGAATGAGGAGGGAAAAAATCAAATCTTGAGGGAAAAAATCAAATCTGGAGGGAAAAAATCGAATCTGGAGGGAAAAAATCGAATGGGAGGGAAAAAATCAAATCTGGAGGCAAAAAATCGAATCTGGAGGGAAAAAATCAAATCTGGAGGGAAAAAATCGAATCTGGAGGGAAAAAATCGAATGAGGAGGGAAGAAATCAAATCTGGAGGGAAAAAATCGAATCTGGAGGGAAAAAATCGAATGGGAGGGAAAAAATCGAATGAGGAGGGAAAAAATCAAATCTGGAGGGAAAAAATCGAATGAGGAGGGAAAAAATCAAATCTGGAGGGAAAAATCGAATCTGGAGGGAAAAAATCGAATCTGGAGGGAAAAAATCAAATGAGGAGGGAAAAAATCGAATGAGGAGGGAAAAAATCGAATCTGGAGGGAAAAAATCGAATGAGGAGGGAAAAAATCGAATCTGGAGGGAAAAAATCGAATGAGGAGGGAAAAAATCGAATCTGGAGGGAAAAAATCGAATGAGGAGGGAAAAAATCAAATCTGGAGGGAAAAAAACGAATCTGGAGGGAAAAAATCGAATATGGAGGGAAAAAATCGAATGAAGAGGGAAAAAATCGAATCTGGAGGGAAAAAATCGAATCTGGAGGGAAACAATCGAATGAGGAGGGAAAAAATCGAATGAGGAGGGAAAAAATCAAATCTGGAGGGAAAAAATCGAATGAGGAGGGAAAAAATCGAATCTGGAGGGAAAAAATCAAATCTGGAGGCAAAAAATCGAATGAGGAGGGAAAAAATCGAATGAGGAGGGAAAAAATCAAATCTGGAGGGAAAAAATCGAATGAGGAGGGAAAAAATTGAATCTGGAGGGAAAAAATCAAATCTGGAGGGAAAAAATCGAATGAGGAGGGAAAAAATCGAATCTGGAGGGAAAAAATCAAATCTGGAGGGAAAAAATCGAATGGGAGGGAAAAAATCGAATGAGGAGGGAGAAAATCAAATGAGGAGGGAAAAAATCAAATCTGGAGGGAAAAAATCAAATGAGGGAAAAAATCGAATCTGGAGGGAAAAAATCGAATGAGGAGGGAAAAAATCGAATCTGGAGGGAAAAAATCGAATGAGGAGGGAAAAAATCGAATCCTGAGGGAAAAAATCGAATGGGAGGGAAAAAATCGAATGAGGGAAAAAATCGAATGGGAGGGAAAAAATCAAATCTGGAGGGAAAAAATCGAATGAGGAGGGAAAAAATCGAATCTGGAGGGAAAAAATCGAATGAGGAGGGAAAAAGTCGAATCTGGAGGGAAAAAATCGAATGAGGAGGGAAAAAATCGAATCTGGAGGGAAAAAAATCGAATGGGAGGGAAAAAATCGAATGAGGAGGGAAAAAATCAAATCTGGAGGGAAAAAATCGAATGAGGAGGGAAAAAATCAAACCTGGAGGGAAAAAATCGAATCTGGAGGGAAAAAATCAAATCTGGAGGGAAAAAATCAAATGAGGAGGGAAAAAATCGAATCTGGAGGGAAAAAATCAAATCTGGAGGGAAAAAATCGAATGACGAGGGAAAAAATCAAATCTGGAGGGAAAAAATCGAATGAGGAGGGAAAAAATCAAATCTGGAGGGAAAAAATCGTATCTGGAGGGAAAAAATCAAATCTGGAGGAAAAATCAAATGAGGAGGGAAAAAATCGAATCTGGAGGGAAAAAATCAAATCTGGAGGGAAAAAATCGAATGAGGAGGGAAAAAATCGAATCTGGAGGGAAAAAATCGAATGAGGAGGGAAAAAATCAAATCTGGAGGGAAAAAATCGAATCTGGAGGGAAAAAATCAAATCTGGAGGGAAAAAATCAAATGAGGAGGGAAAAAATCAAATCTGGAGGGAAAAAATCGAATGAGGAGGGAAAAAATCGAATGGGAGGGAAAAAATCCAATGAGGAGGGAAAAAATCAAATCTGGAGGGAAAAAATCGAATGAGGAGGGAAAAAATCAAATCTGGAGGGAAAAAATCGAATCTGGAGGGAAAAAATCAAATCTGGAGGGAAAAAATCAAATGAGGAGGGAAAAAATCGAATCTGGAGGGAAAAAATCAAATCTGGAGGGAAAAAATCGAATGAGGAGGGAAAAAATCGAATGAAGAGGGAAAAAATCAAATCTGGAGGGAAAAAATCGAATCTGGAGGGAAAAAATCGAATGGGAGGGAAAAAATCGAATGAGGAGGGAAAAAATCAAATCTGGAGGGAAAAAATCAAATCTGGAGGGAAAAAATCGAATGAGGAGGGAAAAAATCGAATCTGGAGGGAAAAAATCGAATGGGAGGGAAAAAATCGAATGAGGAGGGAAAAAATCAAATCTGGAGGGAAAAAATCAAATGAGGAGGGAAAAAATCGAATCTGGAGGGAAAAAATCGAATGAGGAGGGAGAAAATCAAATCTGGCAGGAAAAAATCAAATCTGGAGGGAAAAAATCAAATCTGAAGGGAAAAAATCAAATGAGGAGGGAAGAAATCGAATCTGGAGGGAAAAAATCGAATGAGGAGGGAAAAAATCAAATCCTGAGGGAAAAAATCAAATCTGGAGGGAAAAAATCGAATCTGGAGGGAAAAAATCGAATGGGAGGGAAAAAATCGAATGAGGAGGAAAAAATCAAATCTGGAGGGAAAAATCGAATGAGGAGGGAAAAAATCAAATCTGGAGGGAAAAAATCGAATATGGAGGGAAAAAATCAAATCTGGAGGGAAAAAATCAAATGAGGAGGGAAAAAATTGAATCTGGAGGGAAAAAATCAAATCTGGAGGGAAAAAATCGAATGAGGAGGGAAAAAATCGAATCTGGAGGGAACAAATCGAATGAGGAGGGAAAAAATCAAATCTGGAGGGAAAAAATCGAATCTGGAGGGAAAAAATCGAATGAGGAGGGAAAAAATCAAATCTTGAGGGAAAAAATCAAATCTGGAGGGAAAAAATCGAATCTGGAGGGAAAAAATCGAATGAGGAGGGAAAAAATCAAATCTGGAGGCAAAAAATCGAATGAGGAGGGAAAAAATCGAATCTGGAGGGAAAAAATCAAATCTGGAATGAAAAAATCGAATGAGGAGGGAAAAAATCAAATCTGGAGGGAAAAAATCGAATGAGGAGGGAAAAAAGCGAATGAGGAGGGAAAAAATCGAATCTGGAGGGAAAAATCGAATGAAGAGGGAAAAAATCAAATCTGGAGGGAAAAAATCGAATCTGGAGGGAAAAAATCGAATGAGGAGGGAAAAAATCAAATCTGGAGGGAAAAAATCGAATCTGGAGGGAAAAAATCAAATCTGGAGGGAAACAATCGAATGAGGAGGGAAAAAATCGAATCTGGAGGGAAAAAATCGAATGAGGAGGGAAAAAATCGAATCTGGAGGGAAAAAATCGAATGAGGAGGGAAAAAATCAAATCTTGAGGGAAAAAATCGAATCTGGAGGGAAAAAATCGAATCTGGAGGGAAAAAATCGAATGAAGAGGGAAAAAATCAAATCTGGAGGGAAAAAATCGAATCTGGAGGGAAAAAATCGAATGAGGAGGGAAAAAATCGAATGAGGAGGGAAAAAATCAAATCTGGAGGGAAAAAATCGAATGAGGAGGGAAAAAATCGAATGGGAGGGAAAAAATCGAATCTGGAGGGAAAAAATCTAATCTGGAGGGAAAAAATCGAATGAGGAGGGAAAAAATCGAATGAGGAGGGAAAAAATCAAATCTGGAGGGAAAAAATCGAATGAGGAGGGAAAAAATTGAAGCTGGAGGGAAAAAATCAAATCTGGAGGGAAAAAATCGAATGAGGAGGGAAAAAATCGAATCTGGAGGGAAAAAATCAAATCTGGAGGGAAAAAATCGAATGAGGAGGGAAAAAATCGAATGAGGAGGGAGAAAATCAAATGAGGAGGGAAAAAATCAAATCTGGAGGGAAAAAATCAAATGAGGAGGGAAAAAATCGAATCTGGAGGGAAAAAATCGAATGAGGAGGGAAAAAATCGAATCTGGAGGGAAAAAATCGAATGAGGAGGGAAAAATTCGAATCCTGAGGGAAAAAATCGAATGGGAGGGAAAAAATCGAATGAGGAGGGAAAAAATCGAATGGGAGGGAAAAAATCGAATGAGGAGGGAAAAAATCAAATCTGGAGGGAAAAAATCAAATGAGGAGGGAAAAAATCGAATCTGGAGGGAAAAAATCGAATGAGGAGAGAAAAAATCGAATCTGGAGGGAAAAAATCAAATCTGGAGGGAAAAAATCTAATGGGAGGGAAAAAATCGAATGAGGAGGGAAAAAATCAAATCTGGAGGGAAAAAAATCAAATGAGGGAAAAAATCAAATGAGGAGGGAAAAAATCGAATCTGGAGGCAAAAAATCGAATGAGGAGGGAAAAAATCGAATCTGGAGGGAAAAATCAAATCTGGAGCGAAAAAATCGAATGAGGAGGGAAAAAATCGAATCTGGAGGGAAAAAATCAAATCTGGAGGGAAAAAATCTAATGGGAGGGAAAAAATCGAATGAGGAGGGAAAAAATCGAATCCGGAGGGAAAAAATCGAATCTGGAGGGAAAAAATCAAATCTGGAGGGAAAAAATCGAATGAGGAGGGAAAAAATCGAATAAGGAGGGAAAAAATCGAATCTGGAGGGATAAAATCGAATGAGGAGGGAAAAAATCGAATCTGGAGGGAAACAATCGAATGAGGAGGGAAAAAATCAAATCTGGAGGGAAAAAATCGAATGAGGAGGGAAAAAATCAAATGAGGAGGGAAAAAATCGAATCTGGAGGGAAAAAATCGAATGAGGAGGGAAAAAATCAAATCTGGATGGAAAAATCGAATGGGAGGGAAAAAATCGAATGAGGAGGGAAAAAATCAAATCTGGAGGGAAAAAATCGAATTTGGAGGGAAAAAATCGAATGAGGAGGGAAAAAATCGAATCTGGAGGGAAAAAATCCAATGAGGAGGGAAAAAATCGAATCTGGAGGGAAAAAATCGAATGAGGAGGGAAAAAATCGAATCTGGAGGGAAAAAATCGAATTTGGAGGGAAAAAATCGAATGAGGAGGGAAAAAATCGAATCTGGAGGGAAAAATCCAATGAGGAGGGAAAAAATCGAATCTGGAGGGAAAAAATCGAATGAGGAGGGAAAAAATCGAATCTGGAGGGAAAAAATCAAATCTGGAGGGAAAAAATCGAATGGGAGGGAAAAAATCGAATAAGGAGGGAAAAAATCAAATCTGGAGGGAAAAAATCAAATGAGGAGGGAAAAAATCGAATCTGGAGGGAAAAAATCGAATGAGGAGGGAGAAAATCAAATCCGGAGGGAAAAAATCGAATCTGGAGGGAAAAAATAGAATGGGAGGGAAAAAATCGAATGAGGAGGGAAAAAATCAAATCTGGAGGGAAAAAATCGAATGAGGAGGGAAAAAATCAAATCTGAAGGGAAAAAATCAAATGAGGAGGGAAAAAATCGAATCTGGAGGGAAAAAATCCAATGAGGAGGGAAAAAATCGAATCTGGAGGGAAAAAATCGAATGAGGAGGGA
Source organism: Tenodera sinensis (assembly GCA_030765045.1). Classification (NCBI taxonomy): domain Eukaryota; kingdom Metazoa; phylum Arthropoda; class Insecta; order Mantodea; family Mantidae; genus Tenodera; species Tenodera sinensis. The sequence continues at coordinate 290,886,033 of CM060962.1, read as the reverse complement.
GAAAATCAAATCCGGAGGGAAAAAATCGAATCTGGAGGGAAAAAATAGAATGGGAGGGAAAAAATCGAATCTGGAGGGAAAAAATATAATGAGAGGGAAAAAATCAAATCTTGAGGGAAAAAATCGAATGAGGAGGGAAAAAATCGAATCTGGAGGGAAAAAATCAAATGAGGAGGGAAAAAATCAAATCTGGAGGGAAAAAATCGAATGAGGAGGGAAAAAATCGAATGAGGAGGGAAAAAATCGAATCTGGAGGGAAAAAATCGAATGAGGGAAAAAATCGAATGAGGAGGGAAAAAATCAAATCTGGAGGGAAAAAATCGAATCTGGAGGGAAAAATCGAATGAGGAGGGAAAAAATCAAATCTGGAGGGAAAAAATCGAATCTGGAGGGAAAAAATCGAATGGGAGGGAAAAAATCGAATGAGGAGGGAAAAAATCAAATCTGGAGGGAAAAAATCGAATGAGGAGGGAAAAAATCAAATCTGGAGGGAAAAAATCGAATCTGGAGGGAAAAAATCGAATGAGGAGGGAAAAAATCAAATCTGGAGGGACAAATCGAATCTGGAGGGAAAAAATCAAATCTGGAGGGAAAAAATCGAATGAGGAGGGAAAAAATCGAATCTGGAGGGAAAAAATCAAATCTGGAAGGAAAAAATCGAATGGGAGGAAAAAAATCGAATGAGGAGGGAAAAAATCAAATCTGGAGGGAAAAAATCGAATGAGGAGGGAAAAAATCGAATCTGGAGGGAAAAAATCGAATAAGGAGGGAAAAAATCGAATCTGGAGGGAAAAAATCCAATGAGGAGGGAAAAAATCGAATGAGGAGGGAAACAATCGAATGAGGAGGGAAAAAATCGAATCTGGAGGGAAAAAATCAAATGAGGAGGGAAAAAATCGAATCTGGAGGGAAAAAATCGAATCTGGAGGGAAAAAATCGAATGAGGAGGGAAAAAATCGAATCTGGAGGGAAAAAATCAAATCTGGAGGGAAAAAATCGAGTGAGGAGGGAAAAAATCGAATCTGGAGGGAAAAAATCAAATCTGGAGGGAAAAAATCGAATGGGAGGGAAAAAATCGAATAAGGAGGGAAAAAAATCAAATCTGGAGGGAAAAAATCGAATGAGGAGGGAAAAAATCAAATCTGGAGGGAAAAAATCGAATCTGGAGGGAAAATCAAATCTGGAGGGAAAAAATCGAATGAGGAGGGAAAAAATCGAATCTGGAGGGAAAAAATCAAATCTGGAGGGAAAAAATCGAATGGGAGGGAAAAAATCGAATGAGGAGGGAAAAATCAAATCTGGAGGGAAAAAAATCAAATGAGGAGGGAAAAAATCAAATGAGGAGGGAAAAAATCGAATCTGGAGGGAAAAAATCGAATGAGGAGGGAAAAAATCGAATGAGGAGGGAAAAAATCGAATGAGGAGGGAAAAAATCGAATCTGGAGGAAAAAAATCGAATCTGGAGGGAAAAAATCGAATCTGGAGGGAAAAAATCAAATCTGGAGGGAAAAAATCGAATGAGGAGGGAAAAAATCGAATAAGGCGGGAAAAAATCGAATCTGGAGGGAAACAATCGAAATAGGAGGGAAAAAATCGAATCTGGAAGGAAAAAATCGAATGAGGAGGGAAAAAATCGAATCTGGAGGGAAACAATCGAATGAGGAGGGAAAAAATCGAATCTGGAGGGAAAAAATCGAATCTGGAGGGAAAAAATCGAATGAGGAGGGAAAAAATCAAATCTGGAGGGAAAAAATCAAATGAGGAGGGAAAAAATCAAATCTGGAGGGAAAAATCGAATGGGAGGGAAAAAATCGAATGAGGGAAAAAAATCAAATCTGGAGGGAAAAAATCGAATTTGGAGGGAAAAAATCGAATGAGGAGGGAAAAAATCGAATCTGGAGGGAAAAAATCCAATGAGGAGGGAAAAAATCGAATCTGGAGGGAAAAAAGCGAATGAGGAGGGAAAAAATCGAATGAGGAGGGAAAAATCGAATCTGGAGGGAAAAAATCAAATCTGGAGGGAAAAAATCGAATGGGAGGGAAAAAATCGAATGAGGAGGGAAAAAATCAAATCTGGAGGGAAAAAATCAAATGAGGAGGGAAAAAATCGAATCTGGAGGGAAAAAATAGAATGGGAGGGAAAAAATCGAATGAGGAGGGAAAAAATCAAATCTGGAGGGAAAAAGTCGAATGAGGAGGGAAAAAATCAAATCTGGAGGGAAAAAATCGAATCTGGAGGGAAAAAATCAAATCTGGAGGGAAAAAATCGAATGGGAGGGAAAAAATCAAATGAGGAGGGAAAAAATCGAATCTGGAGGGAAAAAATCGAATGAGGAGGGAAAAAATCGAATCTGGAGGAAAAAAATCGAATCTGGAGGGAAAAAATCGAATCAGGAGGGAAAAAATCAAATCTGGAGGGAAAAAATCGAATGAGGAGGGAAAAAATCGAATCTGGAGGGAAAAAATCCAATGAGGAGGGAAAAAATCGAATCTGGAGGGAAAAAATCGAATGAGGAGGGAAAAAATCGAATCTGGAGGGAAAAAATCAAATCTGGAGGGAAAAAATCGAATGAGGAGGGAAACAATCGAATGAGGAGGGAAAAAATCGAATGAGGAGGGAAAAAATCGAATGAGGAGGGAAAAAATCAAATCTGGAGGGAAAAAAATCAAATGAGGAGGGAAAAAATCAAATGAGGAGGGAAAAAATCGAATCTGGAGGGAAAAAATCGAATGAGGAGGGAAAAAATCGAATGAGGAGGGAAAAAATCGAATGAGGAGGGAAAAAATCGAATCTGGAGGAAAAAAATCGAATCTGGAGGGAAAAAATCGAATCTGGAGGGAAAAAATCAAATCTGGAGGGAAAAAATCGAATGAGGAGGGAAAAAATCGAATAAGGAGGGAAAAAATCGAATCTGGAGGGAAACAATCGAATGAGGAGGGAAAAAATCAAATCAGGAGGGAAAAAATCGAATGAGGAGGGAAAAAATCAAATGAGGAGGGAAAAAATCGAATCTGGAGGGAAAAAATCGAATGAGGAGGGAAAAAATCGAATCTGGAGGGAAAAAGTCGAATGAGGAGGGAAAAAATCGAATCTGGAGGGAAACAATCGAATGAGGAGGGAAAAAATCGAATCTGGAGGGAAAAAATCGAATCTGGAGGGAAAAAATCGAATGAGGAGGGAAAAAATCAAATCTGGAGGGAAAAAATCAAATGAGGAGGGAAAAAATCAAATCTGGAGGGAAAAATCGAATGGGAGGGAAAAAATCGAATGACGAGGGAAAAAATCAAATCTGGAGGGAAAAAATCGAATTTGGAGGGAAAAAATCGAATGAGGAGGGAAAAAATCGGACCTGGAGGGAAAAAATCGAATGAGGAGGGAAAAAATCAAATCTGGAGGGAAAAAATCGAATCTGGAGGGAAAAAATCGAATGAGGAGGGAAAAAATCGAAAGAGGAGGGAACAAATCGAATCTGGAGGGAAAAAATCAAATCTGGAGGGAAAAAATCGAATGAGGAGGGAAAAAATCGAATGAGGAGGGAAAAAATCGAATCTGGAGGGAAAAAATCGAATGAGGAGGGAAAAAATCAAATCTGGAGGGACAAAATCGAATCTGGAGGGAAAAAATCGAATGGGAGGGAAAAAATCGAATGAGGAGGGAAAAAATCAAATCTGGAGGGAAAAAATCGAATGAGGAGGGAAAAAATCAAATCTCGAGGGAAAAAAATCAAATCTGGAGGGAAAAAATGGAATGAGGAGGGAAAAAATCGAATGAGGAGGGAAAAAATCGAATCTGGAGGGAAAAAATCAAATCTGGAGGGAAAAAATGGAATGAGGACGGAAAAAATCGAATGAGGAGGGAAAAAATCGAATCTGGAGGGAAAAAATCAAATCTGGAGGGAAAAAATCGAATGGGAGGGAAAAAATCGAATGAGGAGGGAAAAAATCGAATCTGGAGGGAAAAAATCAAATGAGGAGGGAAAAAATCGAATGAGGAGGGAGAAAATCAAATCTGGAGGGAAAAAATCGAATCTGGAGGGAAAAAATCAAATCTGGAGGGAAAAATCGAATCTGGAGGGAAAAAATCAAATCTGGAGGGAAAAAATCGAATGAGGAGGGAAAAAATCGAATCTGGAGGGAAAAAATCAAATCTGGAGGGAAAAAATCGAATGAGGAGGGAAAAAATCAAATCTGGAGGGAAAAAATCGAATGAGGAGGGAAAAAATCGAATCTGGAGGGAAAAAATCAAATCTGGAGGGAAAAAATCGAATGAGAGGGAAAAAATCGAATAAGGAGGGAAAAAATTAAATCTGGAGGGAAAAAATCGAATGAGGAGGGAAAAAATCAAATCTGGAGGGAAAAAATCGAATGAGGAGGGAAAAAATCGAATGAGGAGGGAAAAAATCGAATCTGGAGGGAAAAAATCAAATCTGGAGAGGAAAAATCGAATGAGGAGGGAAAAACTCAAATCTGGAGGGAAAAAATCAAATGAGGAGGGAAAAAATCGAATCTGGAGGGAAAAAATCGATTGAGGAGGGAAAAAATCGAATCTGGAGGGAAAAAATCGAATGAGGAGGGAAAAAATCGAATCTGGAGGGAAAAAATCAAATCTGGAGGGAAAAAATCGAATGGGAGGGAAAAAATCGAATGAGGAGGGAAAGAATCAAATCTGGAGGGAAAAAATCGAATCTGGAGGGAAAAAATCGAATGAGGAGGGAAAAAATCAAAACTTGAGGGAAAAAATCAAATCTGGAGGGAAAAAATCGAATCTGGAGGGAAAAAATCGAATGGGAGGGAAAAATCGAATGAGGAGGGAAAAAATCAAATCTGGAGGGAAAAAATCGAATGAGGAGGGAAAAAATCAAATCTGGAGGGAAAAAATCGAATGAGGAGGGAAAAAATCGAATCTGGAGGGAAAAAATCAAATCTGGAGGGAAAAAATCGAATGAGGAGGGAAAAAATCAAATCTGGAGGGAAAAAATCGAATGAGGAGGGAAAAAATCAAATCTGGAGGGAAAAAATCGAATGAGGGAAAAAATCGAATGAGGAGGGAAAAAATCGAATGTGGAGGGAAAAAATCGAATGAGGGAAAAAATCAAATCTTGAGGGAAAAAATCGAATGAGGAGGGAAAAAATCGAATCTGGAGGGAAAAAATCAAATCTGAAGGGAAAAAATCAAATGAGGAGGGAAAAAATCGAATCTGGAGGGAAAAAATCGAATGAGGAGGGAAAAAATCGAATGAGGAGGGAAAAATCAAATCTGGAGGGAAAAAATCGAATCTGGAGGGAAAAAAATCGAATGGGAGGGAAAAAATCGAATGAGGAGGGAAAAAATCAAATCTGGAGGGAAAAAATCGAATGAGGAGGGAACAAATCAAATCTGGAGGGAAAAAATCAAATGAGGAGGGAAAAAATCGAATCTGGAGGGAAAAAATCGAATGAGGAGGGAAAAAATCAAATCGGGAGGGAAAAAATCGAATCTGGAGGGAAAAAATCGAATGAGGAGGGAAAAAATCAAATCTGGAGGGAAAAATCGAATCTGGAGGGAAAAAATCAAATCTGGAGGGAAAAAATCGAATGAGGAGGGAAAAAATAGAATCTGGAGGGAAAAAATCAAATCTAGAGGGAAAAAATCGAATGGGAGGGAAAAAATCGAATGAGGAGGGAAAAAATCAAATCTGGAGGGAAAAAATCGAATGAGGAGGGAAAAAATCAAATCTGGAGGGAAAACGTCGAATCTGGAAGGAAAAAATCGAATGAGGAGGGAAAAAATCGAATCTGGAGGGAAAAAATCGAATGAGGGAAAAAATCGAATCTGGAGGGAAACAATCGAATGAGGAGGAAAAAAATCAAATCTGGAGGGAAAAAATCAAATGAGGAGGGAAAAAATCGAATCTGGAGGGAAAAAATCGAAAGAGGAGGGAAAAAATCGAATCTGGAGGGAAAACGTCGAATCTGGAAGGAAAAAATCGAATGAGGAGGGAAAAAATCGAATCTGGAGGGAAAAAATCGAATGAGGAGGGAAAAAATCGAATCTGGAGGGAAAAAATCGAATGAGGAGGGAAAAAATCAAATCTGGAGGGAAAAAATCGAATGAGGAGGGAAAAAATCGAATGAGGAGGGAAAAAATCGAATCTGGAGGGAAAAAATCAAATCTGGAGAGGAAAAATCGAATGAGGAGGGAAAAACTCAAATCTGGAGGGAAAAAATCAAATGAGGAGGGAAAAAATCGAATCTGGAGGGAAAAAATCGATTGAGGAGGGAAAAAATCGAATCTGGAGGGAAAAAATCGAATCTGGAGGGAAAAAATCGAATGAGGAGGGAAAAAATCGAATCTGGAGGGAAAAAATCAAATCTGGAGGGAAAAAATCGAATGGGAGGGAAAAAATCGAATGAGGAGGGAAAGAATCAAATCTGGAGGGAAAAAATCGAATCTGGAGGGAAAAAATCGAATGAGGAGGGAAAAAATCAAATCTTGAGGGAAAAAATCAAATCTGGAGGGAAAAAATCGAACCTGGAGGGAAAATATCGAATGGGAGGGAAAAATCGAATGAGGAGGGAAAAAATCAAATCTGGAGGGAAAAAATCGAATGAGGAGGGGAAAAAATCAAATCTGGAGGGAAAAAATCGAATGAGGAGGGAAAAAATCGAATCTGGAGGGAAAAAATCAAATCTGGAGGGAAAAAATCGAATGAGGAGGGAAAAAATCAAATCTGGAGGGAAAAAATCGAATGAGGAGGGAAAAAATCAAATCTGGAGGGAAAAAATCGAATGAGGGAAAAAATCGAATGAGGAGGGAAAAAATCGAATGTGGAGGGAAAAAATCGAATGAGGGAAAAAATCAAATCTTGAGGGAAAAAATCGAATGAGGAGGGAAAAAATCGAATCTGGAGGGAAAAAATCAAATCTGAAGGGAAAAAATCAAATGAGGAGGGAAAAAATCGAATCTGGAGGGAAAAAATCGAATGAGGAGGGAAAAAATCGAATGAGGAGGGAAAAATCAAATCTGGAGGGAAAAAATCGAATCTGGAGGGAAAAAAATCGAATGGGAGGGAAAAAATCGAATGAGGAGGGAAAAAATCGAATCTGGAGGGAAAAAATCGAATGAGGAGGGAAAAAATCGAATCTGGAGGGAAAAAATCGAATGAGGAGGGAAAAAATCAAATCTGGAGGGAAAAAATCGAATGAGGAGGGAAAAAATCGAATGAGGAGGGAAAAAATCGAATCTGGAGGGAAAAAATCAAATCTGGAGAGGAAAAATCGAATGAGGAGGGAAAAACTCAAATCTGGAGGGAAAAAATCAAATGAGGAGGGAAAAAATCGAATCTGGAGGGAAAAAATCGATTGAGGAGGGAAAAAATCGAATCTGGAGGGAAAAAATCGAATCTGGAGGGAAAAAATCGAATGAGGAGGGAAAAAATCGAATCTGGAGGGAAAAAATCAAATCTGGAGGGAAAAAATCGAATGGGAGGGAAAAAATCGAATGAGGAGGGAAAGAATCAAATCTGGAGGGAAAAAATCGAATCTGGAGGGAAAAAATCGAATGAGGAGGGAAAAAATCAAATCTTGAGGGAAAAAATCAAATCTGGAGGGAAAAAATCGAATCTGGAGGGAAAATATCGAATGGGAGGGAAAAATCGAATGAGGAGGGAAAAAATCAAATCTGGAGGGAAAAAATCGAATGAGGAGGGAAAAAATCAAATCTGGAGGGAAAAAATCGAATGAGGAGGGAAAAAATCGAATCTGGAGGGAAAAAATCAAATCTGGAGGGAAAAAATCGAATGAGGAGGGAAAAAATCAAATCTGGAGGGAAAAAATCGAATGAGGAGGGAAAAAATCAAATCTGGAGGGAAAAAATCGAATGAGGGAAAAAATCGAATGAGGAGGGAAAAAATCGAATGTGGAGGGAAAAAATCGAATGAGGGAAAAAATCAAATCTTGAGGGAAAAAATCGAATGAGGAGGGAAAAAATCGAATCTGGAGGGAAAAAATCAAATCTGAAGGGAAAAAATCAAATGAGGAGGGAAAAAATCGAATCTGGAGGGAAAAAATCGAATGAGGAGGGAAAAAATCGAATGAGGAGGGAAAAATCAAATCTGGAGGGAAAAAATCGAATCTGGAGGGAAAAAAATCGAATGGGAGGGAAAAAATCGAATGAGGAGGGAAAAAATCAAATCTGGAGGGAAAAAATCGAATGAGGAGGGAACAAATCAAATCTGGAGGGAAAAAATCAAATGAGGAGGGAAAAAATCGAATCTGGAGGGAAAAAATCGAATGAGGAGGGAAAAAATCAAATCGGGAGGGAAAAAATCGAATCTGGAGGGAAAAAATCGAATGAGGAGGGAAAAAATCAAATCTGGAGGGAAAAATCGAATCTGGAGGGAAAAAATCAAATCTGGAGGGAAAAAATCGAATGAGGAGGGAAAAAATAGAATCTGGAGGGAAAAAATCAAATCTAGAGGGAAAAAATCGAATGGGAGGGAAAAAATCGAATGAGGAGGGAAAAAATCAAATCTGGAGGGAAAAAATCGAATGAGGAGGGAAAAAATCAAATCTGGAGGGAAAACGTCGAATCTGGAAGGAAAAAATCGAATGAGGAGGGAAAAAATCGAATCTGGAGGGAAAAAATCGAATGAGGGAAAAAATCGAATCTGGAGGGAAACAATCGAATGAGGAGGAAAAAAATCAAATCTGGAGGGAAAAAATCAAATGAGGAGGGAAAAAATCGAATCTGGAGGGAAAAAATCGAAAGAGGAGGGAAAAAATCGAATCTGGAGGGAAAACGTCGAATCTGGAAGGAAAAAATCGAATGAGGAGGGAAAAAATCGAATCTGGAGGGAAAAAATCGAATGAGGAGGGAAAAAATCGAATCTGGAGGGAATAAATCGAATCAGGAGGGAAAAAATCGAATGAGGAGGGAAAAAATCGAATGAGGAGGGAAAACATCAAATCTGGAGGGAAAAAGTCGAATGGGAGGGAAGAAATCAAATCTGGAGGGAAAAAAATCGAATGAGGGAAAAAATCGAATCTGGAGGGAAAAAATCGAATGAGGAGGGAAAAAATCAAATCTGGAGGGAAAAAGTCGAATGGGAGGGAAAAAATCAAATCTGGAGGGAAAAAAATCGAATGAGGGAAAAAATCGAATCTGGAGGGAAAAAATCGAATGAGGAGGGAAAAAATCAAATCTGGAGGGAAAAAATCGAATCTGGAGGGAAAAAATCGAATCTGGAGGGAAAAAATCGAATGGGAGGGAAAAAATCGAATCTGGAGGGAAAAAATCAAATGGGGAGGGAAAAAATCGAATTTGGAGGGAAAAAATCGAATGTGGAGGGAAAAAATCAAATCTATAGGGAACAAATCGAATCTGGAGGGAAAAAATCGAATCCGGAGGGAAAAATCAAATCTGAAGGGAAAAAATCGAATGGGAGGGAAAAAATCGAATCTGGAGGGAAAAAATCAAATGGGGAGGGAAAAAATCGAATTTGGAGGGAAAAAATCGAATGTGGAGGGAAAAAATCAAATCTGGAGGGAACAAATCGAATGAGAGGGAAAAAATCGAATGAGGAGGGAAAGAATCGAATCTGGAGGGAAAAAATCAAATCTGGAGGGAAAAAATCAAATGGGGAGGGAAAAAATCGAATGAGGAGGGAAAAAATCAAATCTGGAGGGAAAAAATCGAATGAGGAGGGAAAAAATCAAATCTGGAGGGAAAAAATCAAATCTGGAGGGAAAAAATCGAATCTGGAGCGAAAAAATCTTGTGAGAGGGAAATGATAAAATTTAGAGGGAAAAATCGTATGACAGTGGAAAAAATGAAATCGGGAGCGAAAAAATCGAATCTGCAGGGAACAAATCGAATGAGGAGGGAAAAAATTTAATCTGCCCTCTCCAGTTGGCACTAGTGAAATGTAATCTCTTGGATTTCAGTGTTCAAACTTGTTATATTTAAGTTGCATTTCGATTAAGGTAGAACTTAGGGTTGGGGAGGGGGGCAGGCGGCTGAAGACACTCAAATCGTCAAAAAACACATTGCTAACTCCGACTTTTGACATTTCCTCCTCTTTGATGACAATACAACATCGCTTCAAATAAAATGTATGCCAAACTATTTGAACATTCCAACCAATAATGACAATCTCGGAAACGGTAGTACCTATCACCAACAATACTATCAGACTTTCCTTTTACTTTCGCTATTACGTACTTAACAGTAAGTAGACGAAGTACGTATGCCCCCAAAAAATTCTATACTGAAATGTCACCGAAAATACATGTTTTACGGACTCCTGAATCCAAAAAGGTTATAAAAAGTCCTGTGTGTCTGAAGAGGCGGTTGGATATCATTGGTATTTAAATTCAACGTCTTCCAAAGATATGACAGAAGGTCTTTAAAAAAAACACCACAAGGGAGTAGAGAAGGCCGTTTGAATTTTACATGGTAAAATGGATAGCACAAAAAACCTCTCCATGAAAAAACAGACGTGCCAATGTTGATGTTGATCGGTGAAGAGGTGTTTGAGTTTATCAACTTGATAGATACCAACATTAGGTACAGTAATTTGTTGAAACTACTCATCACGTTCTATTTCATATTCAATGGGGTATTGGTTGGTTAGTATTTCCATGGCTGGTATTGGTGTGGGTTTAATAGCACCTGTAATTAGTCTCAGACTTGGTTTAGTTACCGAAGTTGCTATTTAAGTTTAATGTCTTTCAAGGATGCGACACGAAGATTTTAAAGAACATCCCTCCACCCTAAAGTATCCTTTCCATGGAACATTTTTCGAAAATTGTAATTTTCTTAAAAATAGCTTTAACGATTTTTATTAAAATACAATATGTTTAATATATTTTCATGACAAATTAAATATATAGGTATCTTGAACTTTCTGAAAATAGCCCCAGAAGTCCCCTACATATTGGATGAATTTTATATACCTGGCAAAATATAAGAGATAAACACAATCTTCCTGCACAAAAATGTATAGGTATGTGGTTCCTTCCTTCCTCCTTGTGTTGGCTCATACTCCTGTATTTTACGGGCAATAGTGATGTCAATGGGTTGATGAAGCATCGTAGGAAACACTCCTATATGCCTTTACTTGTTTAATATTGAAGAAGCGTTGGACTCTGAAGCTTGTTGAGGTTGTTTTGTTTATTTAGAGAGTCTCCCCATACTGGTGAAGCATAAGTTAAAATAGGTTCTATGGCCCCCTTGTATATGGTATGAAGTGCCTTGCTTCCCAAGCCCCAGTGGAGTTTTGCTGATTTAGATAATGTATGGATCAATGCTATTGCCTTTTCGTGAACGTGGTCTATATGATTATCAAACGAGAATCTTCTATCGATGTATATCCCTAAGTATTTTAGTTCTTCTACCTGGTCTAATATTTTATCATTAAGATATATATCTACTTTTTCGTTTTGTATATTCCTTTTTCTTGTTACGAGCATAGCTTTTGATTTTGTATCGTTAAACTGTTACTTATTGTTCTTCGCCCAGAATTCTACTTTCTTCAAATCTAGATTTACATAGTTTTCCGTTTCCCTGATACTCTTGCCCTTAGTCATAATTAATATGTCATCTGCAAAAGCTACTACTTCGGTTCGGTGTGAGAACTCTGAGTTGAGTAACGAATTGTACAGTATATTCCAGAATCCGGGACCGCAACACGATCCTTGGGGGCAACCTTTCCTCACTCCCTTCTCCACTTTATGGGAATTAATAAACAAACTTGCTGTTCTCCCCTTAAAGTAATTCTTAGAGAGTTCATACAGATTTCTGGGGCATTTGAGTCTTCTTAAATTATCTAATATGCTCGGCCACCATGCTGCATCGAAGGCTCCCTTGACGTCTAAACTGATCAAAATTATGGTGCATATCCGAATTCCAGTAGGTTGTGCTGTACGAAGCACTTCATAGCCATTGCCGCCGCGTCAACAGTACTGTGGGATGAATCCTCTGTACTTTTCTTGAATATATGAAGTGATTGATTCTGTTAATCAATAACTTTCCTAAGGCTTTTCCACCAACATTCAGAAGGCTGATAGGCCTATATTTAGCGACACTTTCACTTCCTTCTTTATTCGGTTTAACTATAGGAACTATAATTGAATGTTTCCATCTCTTCGGAAAACTGCTATTTTTGAGACACATTGAGGTTAGGAAACATGGAAAGAGTGTGAATGACCTTACAATGAATCGTGAATCCATCCTCTTCTGGTGCTTTGTTAGGGTCGAATTTCATCAAAATCGATAGTATCTCATTTTGTGTGAACTCTACATCGTCCGGTGTGTCCACCTGTGCTGTCATTAAGCTTCTTAGTAATTTATGTTGTTCGGTGTCATCTGGGACAAAATACTTTATCATGTACTCCACTGTGCTTTTTGAATCAACGGTGTATGGTTTATCCTCCTTTTGGAGTGTGGTTATTTCTTGCTGTTCTTTCGTTTTCCCAGCTGCTATTTTATATATAATATTCCAAGGATTAGAACCGTCAGTGTTGCTACAGTACTCCTTCCATGATTTAAAATTTTCAGCATTCAATTTCAATTGATAGTTCCTGTTCCCTTCCATATATTGATTTTTCCTCTCCTGTCGCAGTTGTTCATTGTTCAACGTTCTTTGGTAACGATGTCTGAGGGCGTTCACTTTCTTTCTTAAAATGGTTAACTCTACGTCCACCATGGTACAGTTCTCTGGCTGATTCGCAGTCTTTTCCCTTTGCTTTTTCTGTATGTCTGTATGTATGTGTTGCATTTTTTGGAAATAGCCTCTGAAGTCCTCTTTATTTTGAATGAGTTTTGTGTAACTGATAAACAGTAAGATATAGACAAAATGTTACTGTACAAAAATGTAGGACCGTCTCTGTAGTCTTGTGGTTAGCGTTGTAACTTACAAATCCAGAGGTTGTGAGTTTGATTCCCGGCTGGAGGATGGGAGCTTACTAGGCACTATTGTTCCTTATCGCACCCTAGGGTCTGAAAGTATGAATGACAGTGAAAATATGTATGTGTTTATTTATTTATTTATTCATTCATTCATTCATTCATTCATTGATTCATTGATTTATTTATTTATTTGTTTATTTATTTATTTATTTAATTATTTATTTATGTATTTATGTATTTATTTATTTTATTTTATTTGAGTTAACCTTTTTTTAGATATCCCTTGTTGGTTTGAATTTACAAATTCTGATAGTTTTCTCAAATGGAAAGTCATTCATTTTTGCCCCTTTCTTTTGTTTATCTTTTTGCACGTGGTCATATAAAGAGGCACTTAGGCGTAGGGGGTGCGACCCCCAGAGTTGCTGTGGTGCGAGTGCTGCAAATCCCTAGCATCCGTGGTACTCCTGACCTTATCAGAAGTACGCCGGCCAAACACCTGAGGCACTTCCGTAAGGGATTTGTTCGGATTGGGTTGAACTCAGCTGGTCACTGGTCCGGAACCCATGGAATATTGGGTACGTATGTGAGGTGATGACCAGGCGAGTTGTGAGACACCTCTAAGTCCTCCGGTATCAGCCTAGAGAGCTGGGGGATGGTTTACTATTTCGCTGAGGGCCCTACCGAGGTGTTCGGTAGTCTTCCCTTCAGGGGTTCACGCACATTATGGTATAATCCAGCTCTGCCCTCGTGTTTGCCGTTTTTATCACGTGTTTAGACTTCCAAGTAATGCCTTATGGAAAAATCCACGGAGAGTCCAGTACTACCCTCTCGGCGTCAAGAGGGAATCTCCATTCCAGGTAGTAAGGACATAAGAAGAGGTGGCTATACTCTTCCTGGTGTCAGAAGGGTCCTCGACTGCGCGTAGTTCTCTATCTGCAATATTAGAATTCATGGAGAGGAGGGCAAGGGTGTTGACACGGTCTTGTGATGTAAATCATTCTTGAGGCTTTTGAGAAATGGGGAAGAGGGCTTGGCCGAAGAAATGGTTACAGAGGTGGGCAAGAATATTCTTACTGCAATTTTTAAATTAGGAATACTACTGAATGTGATTTTCAAACTACACTCTATATTGTATCTAAGGAGGCTATTTTTCTTCGTTGTAGCTAATATAGGCATGCCTTAAAACGAATAATTGCATCATTAAAAAGTGCTTTAAGTCATCTTTGTAGTGCTCTCGTAAATATCTAGCACTTTTTAATAGCTCGGTGTTGTCTCGGCCAGACAAATTATTCAGGATGCTGAATTTGCCATGAATCTGTTGTTGTTATCTAGTGCCTTACATCTGGCAATGAAGCCATTAGCATTCGTGCTTTCCAATACTTTTGAACTGTAGTTTCTTCTGATCTTAATGCTTCACAGGTCTTCAAGTGGTCTTCGTTCATTTCTGCTGGATCGTTACACAGGACACATATTGGTGAGGCTGAGATACCTATTCTGTAGAGATGACTTATTAATCAGTCGTGATTTGTCAATAGTCGAAAGGCTGCAACCGCTGTTTTCCTTGGTCTCTGGGGGATTATATCTGGGTTGGAAAGTAGTGTAATCCATTTTTTATCTTTGGCATTTGTTTCTATTTCTTGTAGGTATGAATGAGAAAATTTTTTAATGATCAAGCGTTTTATTGAGGAATATGAGAAATTGAATTTAGACTTTTGTTTTATTGTTGTGCCTTTCTTTGCAAGTGAGTCTGCAGCTTCATTCCCCATGACTCTACAGTGTACTGGAATCCATTGGAGATGAACAGTCTTATTAACTTTTTGGAGTTGTGTTAACATTTTGTAGCATTCTCTAATTTTTGTTGACTTCTTTGTAGTATTTGAACATATTCCCTGAATTGCAGCTTTAGAATCTGAAAGAATTACTGCCTTGTTAAATTTATTTAATGGAAGATTTAATAATTGTCGGAGAGCAATGTATATAGCCTCTATTTCTGCCATGAATCTCTGCCGATGACTTTTTCGTTTTCTCCAATTCAGAGAAATTTGATGCAGTATCTCCTTGCTGAACGGCAGCTTTGCTTCCATCTTCAATGTCTCCGTCTTTAAATCATCTGCTGCTGACTGATCCAGTGGAATACTAATTACTTACAAATACAGAATGTTCACCAAAGCTTTCCCAATAAGAGCTGTCCCGAACTGTTCATTAATTTTATTTTTAAAATATTAATATAGTATCATGAAAATTTGGCTGCATTGGCCCAGCTGCTGGTGGCAGTAGCTGTCAAAGGACTATCGATTGGAGCCTTAAGGACCAGTTGTCAGCAGAAGGATAACAATAGGTGTCACAGTGTACAACAATATGCCCCGAGTGTTTTGATTAATTAGACGCAACAGACAAAGCCATGCAGCTTTCACAACAACGTGACCAAGTATGTGCATAGACTCAGTCATTAGAGGTCCCTTTGTAAGCTGCAGTTAAGTCCTTTACGCAACATCGTGCCTTAATTACGATATTACACGTAAAAACGGGGCATATTAGCTACAGAAATAAGTAGAATAACATGCATGGTCCAGAGTTGTCACGAGTACTGTAAGCACGGGATTGTACCCCTTTGTAGAATGTTCTGGTATACTAGAAAATACGCTCCAGATGCTTATTTGTCATGTATTTACCTAAACAGAATAACATAGTAAAATTCAGCCATTTTGTATAACCAAAAATTGATAATTTATAACTAACCTACTTGGATACCAAGAATTCTCGTATAAATATTGATCTAGAACTGCTTCAACTGCCCATTGCCGAAATACAAAAAATGCAAACACTGCGTACCATCTATCCATGGCTGCGCTGTTGCAAGTTTGTTATCGATTGTTGACGAATAGGAAGCGACTCGCGGCTGGTAAAGGGGGTTCTCGTTCTAATACTGTTTTCAATTGTTTCTTGGTCAAGGAAGTGGGTAATATTCAGGTCTTAGATGCTGTAAACGGTTTTCCTTAATTTCGTCGTGCCAAAAGGTGATCATTCCAATAGTGGTATATAATTACAAGAACTGACAACGAACAAGAAGTCTCAAGTACATTGTCATTGTACCCTGGGCTCCATAAATGCCGTATCTACTGCTTCACGGGGCATTTTACCAACCTTCTCAGCCGGCGCGTACATAGTAGGGAACGTTCTGCCTTTGTTGTTCGACCAAGCAGTGCTGTATGTTACTCCAGGAGTAAATTTTTAAGGTGAAGATATTTTCGGTTTTTGAATAACATCATATAAATATTCTATAGACACCTGTGAATCACTTTGGCCAAATACTTTTCCCGACCCACCATTTTTAAAAGTCCAGCGAGATGTTTAAGTCACCGGTGCGCTTCATTTTAATCACATTATGGTGCACCACCCCCTCAATTTTGCATTTTATATGAAATTTACTCTTTACATTTCAGTTTTGTTCTTATTTGTATGCAAGTTTCTATATGTAATCTCAAACATGTTATCTAAAGATTCAATTACGTATTTAATGATTGATTATTTATTGGCCCACAAAAATAACTTATGCTGAAAAGAATAGGAATTCTAACACTAAAAACTTCATAAAAACAAACATGTATTTCTCTGCAAGTAATAACACTAACTTCAATCAAATCCTTTAATTTATTTTCAGTTTAAGTATCACTAGTATACTTCTCTGAAAAATATGAAGGCAGTTTTAAAAATGCAATTTTTTACTAATAAAAAGTATTTAATTGCATTATCGTAGAAAAGTTTTGAGCTAGAACATTGAGATTTTGTTGAGTAATTGCTTTATTCATTCGTATTAAGTGTGCCAGTTTTCGAGTAAAGATATATAAATTTAAAAAAAGTTAGAAAATTCAGTCCCAGTGGCCCTTAATTGTAGCTCACGCGATGTATGCCAATATTGCGGAGGTGCATCGAAGAAGAATTGTGGATATGTGCGAAGTCAATTTGCCATTTGAAGACATTTCTGCAAGTTATATATTCATATGTGAATAATATAGATCTATGCACGTAAAACACGACGCCATTGCATGCACGGAAAGGTAAACAGATACACATATCTGCTCCTTGCTACACATACATACTGGTCAGTAAACGCTTCTCGAAGCTGTGGCGACCGCATGAATGGAAGTGAGTGTACACTCCCATCACCACATCCTCGGCGAAAGGGTGGTCAGTATCCAACATATTGCAACACATTCCATCTTTTTCTAAACTGTTAAGTAGCCGTTTCTTGAAAAAAATGGACGACCACGTGTATATATCTATAGGTCTCTTTTCTTAATGTTATTTTACACATCTGGCAACCCAGTGGTCTGATCTGTAACATTCACGTGATTTTCTCCATTCTACCTAAAGCAATCTTATAAAAGCATTTAATAATCGAGATAAACGTTTGAACACATGATATCAGTACACACTTCGCATGCAGGTGCAAGAAGGGTACAAGATAGTAAAGAAATAATTAAATGTTTAAAAAGCGGGTCACTATAAGCTGGCTTGAATTCCATATTGTTTACATAACCACGAATAAAATAACAAATAGCGATTTACTGCTTGAAAACAGCATTAAGTACTTCAAAATTCAGACCAATAACAAATAATGTTAATAGTTAATGCCACAAACATTTTTATTTGAATATAAATTGTATGATTTGACGAGATTTGCACTTACTATAGATGTAGTACGCTTTTGTTATATTTTACAGTTTGCCAGTTATAAAAATAATGGAATATACTCTCAGAATGAAGACTTCACATGTCAGAAAATTGGGAGACATTTTCTTGAAAATCTTCGTGTTGCATCCCTGAAAGATGTTAGATAAAATATCCCTGAAAAATGCAGGAGTTTAATAAGTTTAATGTTTACCCGATATTTTGCTTTTGAGTTCACACACACACACACACACACACACACACACACACACACACACACACACACACACACAAACACACACACAAACACACACACACAAACACACACATACAGAGAGAGAGAGAGAGAGAGAGAGAGAGAGAGAGAGATCGTTTGCTAAACTTCATTTTGTTTTGAAATCAGGGGACATCAAAATGTGTTTCCCTTAAAACTCAGCATCGAATTTTTCTGTGCAATGTAATACTTTCTCTTCTTACTTTATAGACGTAGTACACGAAGTAAAAAATCTGATGTATTGCACTCACATGACTTTCTCTACTCTTGTACTAAACATTCTTACAAGCTCTTATTCCTATATCTTGTTCGTGTTACTTGAGATAAATATTTGTACAAATTATCTTATTGCTTATTTCCTTATAGGTACAAGGGGAATATGGCAATACAGTACGCTTTGAGCGATATTAAAATCTTTTAAAGCTTTCAAATTCCGTTCCCTTTGCTCGGTTAACACATAGAAAATGAATAACGATGTTGCGTTTGACGAAAGTTTAGATTTTCTGAAACTGACACAAATAATAAGGAATATCTCCGAAATGGTTCAATCTATTAAAAAAAAATAATTGGGACATAGATTGTGTTTTAGCGAGATCTACATATTTGTATAGTAAGATTTGGTCTGTCTTACGGTTTACCGGTTATTCAAAATTCATCCAGAGTAAACAGAATTACATGAGCTATAGCCAGAATATTCAAGATATACATTTCATTTCCCATAAAAATATATCAAACATATGGCATTTTATTCAAAATCTTTAGAGCCATTTTCAAGAAAATCAACATTTTCCATGTAAAGGGTAGTTTATGGTGGAGAAATTTTCTCTAAAATCTTCGTGTCACAGCCCTGAAAGACATTAAACTTAAATACCAAGTTTGACTTTTAACCACCTTTTCGTTTTTACTTTCTGTACTGGTAAGCAGGGGAAGTATTGTATTCCACCCAAAAATTCGAAGTCGAGATTTCACCGGAAATACATGTTTTGAGGCCCCCTGAACCCAAAAAAAAGCATTTTTAGAAAAAGGTCCGTGTGTGTGTCTGTGTGTCTGTCAGTCTGTGGACAGCATAGCTCAAAAACGAAAAGTCGGTTAAAAACCAAAGTTAATGTTTAAGTTTAATGTCGTTCAAGGATGTGACACGAAGATTTTGAAGAAAATAGCCCTACCCTAAACTACCCTTTACATGGAAAATTTTGATTTTCTTGAAAATGGCTCTAACGATTTTGATTAAAATGTCATATGTTTGAGATATTTTTATGACAAATGAAATGTATATCTTGAATTTTCTGGCTATAGCCCCTGTAGTCGTATTTACTCTGGACGACTTTTGCATAACTGGTAAACCGTTAGAGATAGACCAAATTATACTATACAAAAAATGTAGATCTTGCTAAAATACACAATTTATGTCTCAATAAATTGTCTTGTAGGGTGAACCATTTCGGAGATATACCTTGTTATGTGTGTGAGTTTCGGAAAACTTGGAACTTTCGTGAAATGGGTCATCGTTGTTCATTTTTTTTATATGTTACGTGTACAAAGAGAACGGAATCTCAAAGCTTTAAAAGATTTGACTATCGCACAAAGCCTACTGTTTTCCAATATTCCCCTTGCACCTACAAGGAAATAAGCAATATGATAATTTGTATACAAATGTTTATTTTAACTAACACGAAGAAGATATAGGAATAAGAGTTTGTAAGAATGGTTAGTACAAGAGTAGAGAAAGTCATGTGAGTGCAACACATCAGATTTTTGAGTTATGTTGTCCACAGACTGACACACAGTAACAGACAACCACACACGGACCTTTTTCTAAAAATGCTATATATTTCCGGTTAAACGAATTTTTGTGTGGAATACAATACTTCATCTACTTACTAGTAGAGTAAGTAAAAATTGCAAAACTTTTGTTTAGTTTCTAAAACTTTCGTTTGGTATTTTTAACAGTAAATAATAATCCACTTTGCAGTGGTTTATAAATAAATCCTGTAAAAGATAATGGAGAGGAGGAAAGAGAGTAATCCAGGTAGTGTATCATGGCACGAGGTTGCCAGGTGTGTGTACCTGAGGAAGCAAACAACAGCACCAAACTTGTCAGATCTGTCACAAGAAGTAAAAGCTGAGCGGTGCATATTATTTCGCTTTTCTCGGGAGATTGTCATCTGGGGCGGAAAATTACAGAGAAGGTGTCACCCGCCCGAGTGCTATCGTCCTCACTGTCAACATCATGCTAATGATGACTCCCAAAGTCTCCCTATAATGGTCTTTCAAACTGTTTTCCTCCTCATAGTGGAACGGGTAGACCCACATAGCCACGGCATCGCACCCAACTGAGTAAACACGTCCACTATTTTCACTTTCTCTACCACGAACCTAGTAGACAAAATACCTACTGCACTCCACCCAACAGTTCCATACCGAGATTTCATTTACTACGTCTCCATGGCGAATTCAAGTCAATTTGAGTTCTCATTCCGGATTGAATACCACATGGAAACATGGATTCAAATCAACTGAATCACTGTTGCATAGCTGTTCGACCTCATTTTTGGATTGAATTCAACATAAAGACGCGGAAATGGGAATGGATTCCGCATGGAAACTAGTAATTGAAAAGTTATCTTTGGAGGCCTCCTGAAAAACAACCTGATGTGTTGTACTCACATGACTTTATCTACTCTTGTACTAACCATTCTTACAAACTCATTCCTTTATCTTCTTCGTGTTAGTTGAGATAAACATTTGCAAAAATTACCTTATTGATCTTCTTGTAGATACAAGGGGAATAGGTGAATACAGTAGGCTTTAAGCGATAGTCAAATCTTTAAAAGCACGGCCAAGAAATAAAAAGGTGGATAACGACCCTCCATTTGAGAAAATTTTAAGTACTTCAAAACTCACACAAATAACAAGGAGTATCTCCGAAATGGTTCACTCCACAAAATTAAAAAAAAAAAAAAAAAAAAAAAAAAAAAATTGCACATGGGCATAACTTGTGTGTTTTAACTTGTGTTACTTTTTGTGTAGTAAGATTTTTCTGTCTTTTTCGGTTTACCAGTTATGTAAAAGTCAACAATAGTAAACACGACTATATAGGTTATGGCCAGAAAATTGAAAATATACATTTCATTTGCCATAAAAATACCTTAAAGATATTGTACTTTAATCAAACTCATTAGAGCCATTTTTTAAAACTAAAATTTTCTAAAAATTGTCCATGTGAAGTGTAGTTTAACGCAGAGGAGTTTTCTTCAAAATATTCGTATCGCATTTTTGGGAGATATTGAACTTAAATACCAACTTTGGATTTAAACCGAATTTTCGTTTCTGAGTTATGCTGTTCACAGAAACACACACAGTAACACACACAATAACACACACACACACACACACACACACACACACACACACACACACACACACACACACACACACACACACACAATCACACCGATCTTTTCTAAAACTGCTTCTTTTGGATTCATGGGGCCTCAAAGTATATATTTCCGGTGAAATCTTGACATCGAAATTTTGGTGCGAATACAAAAGTTTCCCTACTTACTACACACAGTAGAGAAAGTTAAAAAAAAATTAATAATAAAGAAGAAGAAAATAACCTTGCGTGAATGTAAAAATGAATTAGGGACAAAGTTATGTAGTTGTCTTATGGCTTGTGAAAAGAATGAAAGAGAAGGCATTGCTTTGCTTCGATTGGGAATATGGACATTGAGAAATGAAAGGAAGAAGAATGTCGTGAAGGGAACACGTCCAATATGTAATGGTAGGGAAAGTGAGATTCATTTATTACTAAAATGTTCAGCTATAGACCATTGGAGGAAGCAGGTGATATGTAAACTAAAAACTGACTTACTCCTAACTCTTGTTGCCTCGCCTCCTTATATCGAGGGTGTTGTAACACGGATTTTTCTCGAACTTCACCATTCAGGAACTTCTACAAATGCGTCGGTCGCCGGACACTTCTCGAATAATCTCGAAAATCCCTTTGACGTGCCCCGCTCATTGTTGTCACGTGTTCACATACAGTCGCTAGCCTAACTTGAGCGCCTGTGATGCGCGTACAGCCTGTGGTGTGAGGCAGCCCGGTCCGAGCCTTTGTTGTCTTGCCACTGCCGACGGCCGGCATCACAATATATTGAAATTTTAGCTGTAATCTTTCTCAAGAAATACTGTAGTTGTTAATGTCGAACACATTCTAGTGAGAGAAACACAGTATGTATATGCATGGAAATTAAAGGTAAAGAGGAATTCGAATTTATAAGGCCGTACAGAAACTACAAATAGTATCATTTTGTCAAATTTCACCATTTAGTGTACCCTTATGTAGAACAGAAATGCTGTAGATCGAAGTGTTGTTATGTCGTGTACATTATTCTGTAGCCATGAATGTCATCCACATTCATGGCAAGGCGAGGCGAACACTAGCACTTAGCCGATGTGTCCATTATGTTGGCCTCATTCCAATTACCTACTCCCGTATCCGTGCCGGTTTTCACTAATTGGAAACACTGGATAAAGACAAAAGCAAAGCACAGCGAGAATAATTTAAACTCACACATACTGCTGCATATCGCTTAGGGCGGGGCACAGTGTAAATATTTTAATCTCTCGCACGGAGCGCTCTCAGAATGCATCTTAAAAATTAAACATCGCTCACTGGGGCTGCGTTTAATTATCCTGCTTTCACCAGATTTAGTTCATTTCCCTTATAGTGCACCCGCCAAGAATGTGCAGCCCACCAACAGAGGCGTAATTAAACCGTGCGGAAGAAAGCGATAGAAATCTGTTCTAAATTTTAAGTTTATAGGCAGAAGATAAGAACTACAGTGTAACTTTCGTAGTATCTTTATGGCGTGTAGCTCTATTCAAACTAAATTATACTTATTTATAACCTTTGTAATCATTATAGTGTATTGCAGGCATGGGGAAGAGCGGTGACAGGAATGCAATCGAGTGTTGTTTACCCTCTCCACTTCCCAAATGCAGGCCACTTTTCCGGTTTTGTTTGTTTATATCTTTACAAACAAGGCAAGCTTCAAGGCGTGCAGTGACGGAACAGAATATAAACCTGATGTGCTAGATTTATGATTACATGATTGTAATTACGTTACGTACATTTACTTTTGGCATAACAAACACAAAGTTTTATTTTTACTAGGAACACAACAGTATTTATGTTCCCATTCGGCTTTGAAGTACCTTTTTATCTTGTTATGCCACAGCTTGAGGAACTGACCGGTACTCTGAGGTACGTAGACAACAGTGGGGGGGGGGGGGCGTGGCCTGATAGCTAACCGGTGTGTAGCAGAGTGGACGGGTAAAAACTACAATGAGGGCGAAATGACACACTGTATCAGTTCTCACCATCTATGCTCTATTGTAACAAATGAAAACACTAGTTACTGCTAAACACACTTTATCATTTAAGCACTCAGTTTAGCGCGAACTTTACACTTGAGGCACTGTTGCACATGCTCACAACAAAACACATCTGACCCGTAGAACCACAACTCAAGTGCACCCGGAATATCCACTGCACAACACTCACAGCAACTGCCTACTGAAACACTGTTCACTCTCCTCTCAACTCCACCCGACACGCCTACACGTCAAGCGCTGGTCAGCACGTCATATAGGTCCCGAATACAAAAGGGCACATTCTAGAAAAGGAATCTACCATAGACGGTCAAAACGAATCGATTAAAGCAGAGAATCTCCACACTATGGCTATTGTTCCCAAGGGGACCGGTGATCGATCATTAGGCCCCACCAGAATTGTTTGACGCCAATAAAGATACGCCCTGTATAATGACTATATGTGAATTTGTCATTGGTAGAGAAATACACGCGAATGTATCACATCAGATTTTATAATACAAACATGACCGCGTTTTACAAAAGTATTTGAAGTATCCAAACATAAGTATACTTAAATACGAATAACATAGCTCTGTTCCTCTTTAGAGGAAGGAAATTCTTGCAAGAAGCGACCTCTCGTGCGACAATCAGTCACTGGTGGCAATTTGCAGTTATTCTGACAACCGAGTCATTTCTACTGATCATGGCCTCTGCAGTCATCTTGCGCAATAGACCACAACCCATGCAACAGGTAGACACAGAAGGGAAAGTGAGACTTTGGAAGAAATCAAGACTAAATTTGTTTGGGGGCAGAGTGAGTGAGTGAGTGAGTGTGTTGGGTTTAAGGGCCCGTCGACAACTTGGTCATTAGGGCCCCTTGGGGGCAGATGGTGCAGCTATCTCACATGGAACAATGTAACAGTTTTAGAAATTTAATTACTTTAGTTTATTTTTTATTTATAAGCAAAACGTTGGGTTCGATACTATAAGAGTCACCTCAAGCTATGTCTATGGCCCGCATTCAGAAGGTCTCGGTTTCAAATCCCATGGGACGATCATATCTGGGTGACTTTTTTCCCTTTTTTGTCGTGGATGCCCTCAGTAGCCAGGGTAGATATGGATTGGATATTTAATGGCACATCCGAAAGTTCCAAATAAGACAATAGTCAAAATCTGATGTGTTGCACTCACATGACTTTCTCAACTCTTGTACTTACAAACTCTTATTTCTATATCTTCTTCGTATTAGTTGAGATAAACATTTGCACAAATTATCTTATTGCTTATTTCCTTGTAGGTGCAAAGGGAAAATGGGAATTCAGTAGACTTTGAGTGACAGTCAAATCTTTTAAACCTTTGAGATTCCGTTCTCTTTGCACGGTTAACAAAATAGAAAGAACGATGTAGCACTTTACGAAAGTTTAAGTTTTCCGAAACTGACACAAATAACAAGGAATATCTCTAAAATGGTTAATTTTCATACAGATCAAAAATGCATATATACATAATCTTTGTGTTTTGACACGTTCTACAGCTTTTGTACAGTAAGATTTGGTCTATCTCTTACGATTTGGCAGTTATGCAAAAGTTACCCAGAGTAAACAGGACTGCACTTGCTATAGGCAGAAACTTCAATACTATATACACTTAATTTTTCATAAAAATATATTGAATATATGTCAGTTTAGTCAAAATCGTTATAGCCATTTTCAAGAAAATCAAAATTTTCGAATAATTTTCCATGTAAAGGGTAGTTTAGGGTAGAGCAATTTTCTTCAAAATCTTCGTGTCGCATCCTAGAAAAACATTAAATTTAAATGCCTACTTTGATTTTAATGGACTTTTCGTTTTCGAGTTATGCTGTCCACAGACTGACAGACACACACGCACAGACGTTTTTCTAAAAATGTCTTTTTTTTTTTTTTTTTAAATTCAGGGGTCCCCGGTGAAATCTCGACATCTAATTTGGGTGGAATACAATACTCCCTCTACTTACTATTAGAGAAAGTAAAAATGAAAGTAGATGGTAATAGCGAATGATCCCTTATCTGTCCAAAGATAGAGAAAGCAGATAGATTAGACGACCATCTGACAGGTACGTGTAAAAGCAGAGACGGTTGTCCAGCACTAAGCCCTCTGTGGACACATGAAGCAAAACGTATGGAATAGGGATGCGACTTAGAAGGCACCGAACCACGAGGCATCTCCTGACAAATCCGTCACAATATGTTCACGTAGTTAAAGTGAGATAAAATAAAGAAAGAGTGTGTGTGTGTGTGTGTGGGGGGGGGGGGGGAGGCGGATGTAACGCGCTTTGGAAGATAAGAGCTAATTTCGATTGTTGCCCATCTCCATGTTTAATCTAAACGAACATCAACGAAGAATTGTAATAAATCCAAGAAATTTTATAAACTTCAACAAGCACGAAGTCACAAAGGGGTAAATCACTCCAAAGAGGGGAAATTACGCTTTCTCCGTTATCTTTTTCATTTCCAACCCCTATGTACCTGACCAGGCTAGAATAGCATCTCCTGGGCAGTGATCCAAAGTAAGATAGTGGGGCCATGGCCCACACGTACAGTAAATTACTGAAGGGCTATCTCACTCTAGCCTCGTTTCTCTTTCATTCGGCTCGTTTCCTGTCCTTTTTCCTTTATACCTTCATCCTCATGTCGGTCAAACGGACGTAACCTCACTACGAGAGATGGGTTCCATTTAGAGCCCAGGTCGCATAATGACCCGTGTAGCTTGCTTCATGAACCAAGGGTATGTTCCGAAACACTGACTCCGTTTCTCATCTTCAAATGAATCCTTGAATGCACCGCTTTCATTACCTTGAGGGATAATACACGAATCATACTCTCAATCGTGTCTTGGCTTTCCACTTTTACAACCTCTTGTTTATTACTTCCCTTTGCTGAGTAGAGGAAATATTACATTCCAGCCAGAAAATCGATATTAAATCTAAGATCCCGTATGATTCACTAAAAAGAAGCACTTTCAGAAATAGTCTCATGTGTGTGAATGTGTATGTTAACAGCATAACTCGTAACATTTTGTAATTAGAAACAACAAAAAATCTGTGTTGCATTCACATGACTTTCTTTCCGCTTTCACTATTCCTACAAACTTTTATTCCTCTATCTTCTTCATGTTAATTGAGATAAACATCTGCAGAAATTATCTTATTGCTCATTTCCTTGTAGGTGCAATGGGAATATGGGAATACAGTAGGCTTTGAGCGATAGTCACATCTTTTAAAGCTGATCACTATATGAAGGCTTTGAAATTGGTACGGCTAAGGCATAAAAAAGTGAATAGCCAGCTTCCATTTGAGAAAAGTATAAGTATTGAAAAACTCACACAAATAACAAGGAATATCTCCGAAATGGTTCACTCCTAAAAAAATGCATTTGGACATGTGTGTTTTAACAAGATCTACATTTTTTGTATACTAAGATTTGGTCTATCTCTTACGGTTTGCCAGTTATGAAAAAGTCATTAAGAGCAAACAGGAATACATGGACTGTAGCCAGAAAATTCAAAATATACATTTTATTTACCATAAAAATATCTTAAACATATGGCATTTTAGTCAAAATCGTTAGAGCCATTTCCGAGAAAATAAAAGTTTTTGAAACATTTTCTGTTTAGGGTGGAGCAATTTTCTTCAGAATCTTAGTGTCGCATCCTTGAAAGATATTAAAGTTAAATACCAACTTCGGTTTTTAACCAACTTTTCGTTTTTGAGTTATGCTGTCCACATACAGACACACACTGGCACAAACACACACGGACATTTTTCTAAAAGTGTTCTTTTAGGTTCAGATGGTCTCAAAACATATATTTCTGGTGTAATTTCGAATTGGGTCGAATACAATACTTACTATATATAATAGAGAAAGTAATATAGTTTTAGATACGCTTCTTTTGCAACTGTAAACCTTTTAATTTAAATATTTCAGTTGCCAAAACAAAAGTTTTAGAATTTAGGGGAGCAGATACAATTAGAGCCAAACTTGGCATGGAAGGAAAAATAATAGAGCACATGAATTGTTTAATTACCTCGGTTGCAATACTTCTTACATGAGGAATGATGATCTCCAAGACAAGATTAATACATTTAGTTACCTATGCGGCGTTATCAATGGGTCTCTAAGAAATACTATACCTTGTTCCACTCTTAGATGACAGTATGGAGTTAAATGGGATATATCTGTCTCTATCTAGCGCATACAAGTTGCCATTAGCCTCGTGCTTTTCTACCCTCGCACTGTTGCCAGGTTCTTAATAGCATGGTATAAATATTCAGTTGTTATAAATTTCAGGTTTGAACACATTATCCTACGCATAATTTTTTCTCTATTAGTTTATATCCTTTTTAGAGTCGTTATACATTTCTATAGGCCCATATTTCTTCAAAAACATTTTTTTTCAATAGAAGTCCGATATGTGCTGTTTCTACACTCATCACGCACTAACTAACAAACAAACTGCTAGAATGTGTCTATATTTTGTTCTTAGGTAGAGTAAACTATAGTGCTACTACCTGCCCACTTTGAATTCTCTATGTTTACTCAGTTAAGTGTTATAATTTTTTAAATTAAATGTTTTCGGAAAATTTTATACCTGTGCACTGCAAAAGTTACGCAGTGTGAAACTTTTTTGTTATTGAGTTTAGATCAGGGAACCAGCGAGAACAAATGTTGACGAGGGTTGGAGAAAGTTTTTAAAATAAACCAAAAGGCAGTAACCTCTTTCTTTTATCCAGTAAGGCAAACAAAAGGTACTCGTCTATTCAGCGTATTCTCGCGCCAGGCCTGACACAGAAGATAGTATAAGGAGCAGCACTAGCATTAGTTCGAAAGAAGTCGGTGTGTAACTGTGTGGAATCTATGAGCTGTTATTGCGTTATTTGTTTAATAGTTTCATAAATATTTGTAGTTATGGAAGGGGAAGCTAGAAAGAGACGATATATTGTTAAATTAAGAAGTAAGGAACGCCAAATAATTATGAATGTGTTAGATTATTTTTCAAGTAAAATGCGTGTAAGGCAGTAAAAGAAACAGCTAAGGCTATCGGGTGTTCAGAAGCAGTAGTGTATAGGATTAAAAAGGAAGTAATGAAAGGACCTCTAAGAACGCCATCGAAAAAGAAAGCAAAATGGGCGGGAAAAAAAGAAGTATATAGTGAATAGTGCAATGTGGAGTGCGGCGAATTGTTCATTCTTTACTGTTTGCAAATATTCAGCCCACGCTGAATATAATTTTGTCACGGGTCAACAGTGCTGAGACCTTACCGAATTTCTTAAGGGTCACTCTTAGTCGGTTCTTACATGATTTGGGGTCCGAATATGAAAGAAGGGGTAACAAGGGCATATTAATAGAAAGAGACGATATCGATATCATTAGATGGTGACATAAATATCTAAAAGACGTAAGAAGGTTTAGGGACCAGGGGAAATCAATTGTTTATACCAAAGTTAAAAGTGTCCGTCAAGCAGCAATTGAAAGACTGCCTCGGGATCGCGCGCGCAGAAAGATTCGCAACTAGTACATGTTGCAACACTGCGCTCCATTTAACGTGTACTGTCTTCTAACGGTGGAACGCGCTTTAGAAAGGAAATTAAAATTACATTTTATAAGGTAATGACAGCACCAACGTTGCTTTACGGCTCAGAGTTTTCGGTTTTGGCGATAAAGGAGGAAAGACGAAGGGAAGCGCAGAAATGGGATTTTTGAGATGTCGGCGGATATATCCTACTAGATAAAAAAGAAGTGAAGATATAAGCCAGGGATTAAAGATATTTAAATTGATAGAATGAAACAAGGTAGAAATAATTGGAAACAGCAGATACAAAGAACGAATGACGACCGCATACCGAAACTCATTAGAAACTATAATCCAAAGAGAAAGGGAAATGTTAGTATGTCGAAGATAAGATAAGCTCAACAGTGTTACAAGAAATGGGATCGGAACAAGTCTTGAGACTTAATCCCTTGACCCTTCGAGAATGCAACACGAAACGTTTCAGGTAATTCCCTCACTCCAAACTACCTTTGACGTGAAACATATTCGCTATGTTTTATTTCATCAAAAAGGGCTCTAACGATTTTGATTAAAATACAGTGTGTTTGAGAAGTTCACGCAGCCTGTCAAATCCCCTTCATTCCTGTTCATCTGTTGTAGGAGTACCTGGGAAACCGTAAGAACTAAACAAAACCCTATAAGAAAAAGATGATGTGTTGCACTCACATGACTTTCTCTACTCTTGTACTAACCATTCTTACAAACTCTTATTCCTATATCTTCTTTGTGTTAAGATAAACATTTGTATAACTTATTTCCTTGTAGGTACAAGGGGAATATTAGAATACAGTAGGCTTTGTGCGACAGTCAAATGTTTTAAAGCTTTGGAATTCTGTTGCCTTTGCCCACTTAACATATAAAAAAAATGAACAACGATGATCCTTTTCACGAAAGTTCTAAGTTTTCCGAAACTCACACACATAACAAGGAATATCTCCGAAATGGTTCACCATACAAGAAAATTTATTGAGACATAAATTGTGTATTTTAGCAAGATCTACATTTTTTGTATAGTATAATTTGGTCTATCTCTAACGGTTTACCAGTTATGCAAGAGTCGTCCAGAGTAAATACGACTACAGGGGCTATAGCCAGAAAATTCAAGATATACATTTCATTTGTCATCAAAATATCTCAAACATATGACATTTTAATAAAAATTGTTAGAGCCATTTTCAAGAAAATCAAAATTTTCGAAAAATATTCCATGTAAAGGGTAGTTTAGGGTGGGGCTATTTTCTTCAAAATCATCGTGTCGCATCCTTGAAAGACATTAAACTTAAATACCAACTTTGGTTTTTAACCGACTTTTCGTTTTTGAGTTATGCTGTCCACAGACTGACACACAGACACACACACAGGACCTTTTTCTAAAAATGTTTTTTTTTTTTTATTCAGGGGGCCTCAAAACATATATTTCCGGTGAAATCTCGACATCGAATTTTCGGATGGAATACAATACTTCCCCTATTTACCAGTAGAGAAAGTAAAAATGCGATGTGTTGCTTCTACATGACTTTTTCTGCTTATTCTTTTATAAACTATTCCTACAAAAGGTTATGGACTGTTCCTTGACCTTCATTGTGTGACGGGCCCACACAAGGAACTCTCAATGGAGAGTATGACATGGTTTTCCGCCAGCTTCAGGAGGTAATATCTGGAGGCGTTAGGGACCCCGGACGTGTCAGAGACTACCGCTACGGATTTGATGGCCCTTTATGTCCTCCGCATCATCCCTTCCTACTGGGGGATTCCAGAAGCACAGTAGATCACCATTTCACCTAAATGTCGTAATCCTACTTGACTACCTTATAACCAACGACCTTCCCCTACCTCAACAGTTCCTGATAAGGAGAGCTAGAAGTCTGTCAATGGATCAGCACATAAAATCGGATATTTCAATAACAAAACAAACTATCGAGCTCCTATATCCCTAAGATACTTTACACGTAGCTTTACAGAGCAATGATAGGTTTCAAATTGTTAAGGGAACATATCCAATTAAATATTAACAATTTATATAAAAGAAAAAATGTTAGAATAATAAATACTAGAAAACTACGACTTATTGTTGGATGAAACGTTCAAAGTTATAAGTAGCCGAAAAAAGAAAAGAAACATCACACAGATTAGGGCAAATAAGTTAACCAGGAGCACAAGGATTAGGTGAAATAGTACCTGGAACTAGTGAGATAGGTGATATTAAAAAGAGACAGAGATAACTCAGAATTCGCCAAGCAGTAGTCCAAGTTTACCACAGAATACATGAATGATTTTATTTTCATAAGACGTCAAACAGAGGAGTTCATGGAAGCACACGTTATATATAACAGCGGGAAAATCAGCACCTGTGTTAAAGGTGGACCATTCCACGAACACCACCTGCGTGGAAAGCGTATATATTCAGATTTGGATTAAGCTTTGATCTTGACAAAGTAGAGGGGAGTTAGCGGGAAATAATATGTAAGTTGGGGAACTGAAGAGAGCTCCGGGAGAGTATCACATGTGACTGGCTTGTAGCTTCATTATTGTTGTTTTATTTAATTGGAATAAATCCAGACAGGCAGCAAGATGATGTCATTACACAACCCGAGATAGGAGCAGGTAGGCAAATGTCTGGAGGAACAATAGCGACGATGGGAAGAAGATAAGCATGCACCTCGGACCAGCATCCTGGACCTCAGTAGCATACCATTAATGTTCATTACCCAACACCACTATACAATCCTATAAGGATCCTACATCCAGACATTTGTAATTATTTAAGCGCCTTAATTGCTACTTTTAAACTAACTGGGAAGCACAAAATAGCACATTTCATATTTTCTATTCTTAACGAAAACAATTCTGCTATTCTTTCGTTCAGAATACATACATATTGTTTATTGGTCATTTAAAACTCCTAACTGTTTAAAAAATCAGTTAAATGTACTGTGCGCCGGTTTAAATTTTGGAGTTTCATGTTCGTTCTGCTAAAACTTTAAAATCTCAACGCGTGTTTTCTGCTAAAGGGCATCCACAGGCTTCATCCAGGGATCCCAAGGTCAAAAGACGTAGAATTGCAAATCAAGAGGTCACAAGATAAATATAAAGCAGACTATTCTGCTCTAATTCTATGTTAGCGACTCGTTTGAACTTAAACTTCAACTGAAATTATCTCAAGCTACATTTTCTTAAATACATGTTCTTTTTTCTCAAAAAAAGCCCTAAGCACTTCAAGTTGGAAAATTTGGTGAACTTATGCAATATAATCTGTTACATGCACTTGTCTAGAGTTGTACTTTTAAGAAAAATACATTTAAAAAAATCTGATGTGTTGCACTCACATGACTTTCTCTACTCTAGTATACTAACCATTCTTCCCAACCTTTATTCCTATATCTTAGTGTTAGTTGAGATAAACATTTGCAGAAATTATCATATTGCTTATTTCCTTGTAGGTACAAGGGGAATATGGGAATACAGTAGGCTTTGAACGATATTCAAATCTTTTAAAGCTTTCAAATTTCGTTCTCATTGCATGGCTAACGTATCAAAATGAATAACGATCTTGCATTTCACGAAAGTTTAAGTATTTCATAACTCACACAAATAACAAGGAATATCTCCGAAATGCTTCGCTCTACAAAGAAAACTTATTTGGATATAAATGTTTTGCATACTAAGATTTGGTCTATCTCTTACGGTTTAACAGTTATGCAAAAGTCATCCAGAGTAAACAGGACTACATAGGCTATATCCAGAAAATTCAAAATATACATTTCATTTCTCATAAAAATATCTTAAACATACAGGATTTTAATCAAAATCGTTAGAGCCATTTTCGGGAAAATCAAAATTTTGGAAACGTTTTCAATATATAAAGACTGCTTTAGGGTGGCGCACTTTTCTTCAAAATCTTCATGTCGGATCCTTAAAACATGTTAAACTTAAGTACCAACTTTGGTTTTTAACCAACTTTTCGTTTCTGAGTTATGCTGTCTACAGACTAAGACACACACACACAGTCACACACGCACAGACACATACACACACAGGCGGATGTTTTTCTAAAAATGCTTTTGTTTTTATTCAGGAGGCCTTGAAACATGTATTTCTGGTGAAATATCGATATCCAATTTTTGGGTTGGAGTACAATGCTTCCTCTACATACTATACGTAGTAGAGAAAGAAAAATTGATTTCGTTTATAAAATTTGGATGTAAAATTTTTGATTGAGTTTTTTCATAGAGCAAAAAGTACATAGCTACAAATACTATAATATATATTTAGTTCATTGTTACAGAGTAGAATGCCTTTATATGCAATAATATCTCGGCTATCTACCGTTCTCTAGCACACATTTTTTAGAAGTTAATAATCTTTTTATCCGGGAAACTAAAAAATATAATTGTGAAAATTTAATGATAAATAGAAGTATATATGCGAAACAGACAATACAGTAATTTTTACTTTCTCTACCATGTGCATAGTAGGCAGAGGAGGTATTGAATTCGATCCAAAAATTTGATACCGAAGTTTCAGCAGAAATACACGTTTTGAGACCCCTAATTTCCCCTCTCAAAAGAGTTTTTATGAAATAAGTGAGTGTGTATGTCTGTGTGAACACTATAACTAAAAACGAATAGACAGTGAAATACCAAACTTGCAAGGATGCGACACGAGGATTTCCAAGAAAATCCCCATACCAACCTACACTTAGATGAGTGGTGCTAATGGAGGGGACACGAGTTTTAACCCATCCCCTGTTTCGTTCTTTGGTTTACCTACCGTCCAAGGGGCTTCTATTCCCCTAGCACTTGTCACCGTGATGTCCGACTACCCGCAACACACGTTGGGGGAGTGCAAAAGTAGGAGTAACATCGCGGCTCACAAAATGGCATCTCTACTTTAGCCGGAAGAAATCTCTAGCCTTAATTCTAACTGAAAGCTTCCGACTACTCAAAATGTTGACGTTCTCAAAAATGGTTTTAAGGATTTTGAATAAAATATCACACGTGTAAGATATTTCATAACAAATGAAATATACAGGATGGAAGGGAAGTCATTATATTAATTTACACCAGTGATAAATCTCGCTATTTGAAACACATTTCATATCTTATGTTTTCGTCTCTGACCATTTCCTACGGAGATATAACCTGGCAACACTGCAGAATGTGTGGGTGGTCCCTTTCCCTAGCTCAGTACATAAACACTGCAGCGTGGTGTCTCGTGAACGTAAACAAATGCCATGCCGTGTGCTTCAATGTTTACTGTGCGAGTGTAGGCCAATCCGAATCGTTAGCTCCCAAAACTTACACCTCCCTGCAGGCGACTGACCTGTTTATATCCAGAAACCTGTTCAATTTCCTGACCAACCTCAACGCAACGTTGTCGAGTTACTTCACGTCTGAAAAAGCTGCTCGGAGTATTCTTTCAATTCTTTTAAGTGATTAATTAAAAGTTTTTCTTTGTAATGCCTCTATGAAACACACATTAGAAGGAATGTATTAACTTTCCTTCAACCCGGTATATGTTGAATTTTTTGGGAAGAGACTCTGAAGTCCTCATCATTCTAGATGGCCCTTACATAACTGATAAATCGTAAGAGATAGACAAAATCTTACTACACGAAAAGGCAGATCTCGTTAAAAGACACAATTTATGCCAAATACATCTTTTTTTGCCATTTCCGAAATATTGCTTGTCATTGGTTTGTAATTTTCAATGCTTATGTTGCTCTCAACCGGGAAGTTATTGTTATTTTTTCTTTGTTTGTCTTTTATTTGGTCATGCATATAGATCGGAATTTCAAGGCTACTACATGACAACCAGCTCTTAAAAGATTTGACTATCACTTAAGTTTATTGTATTCCCCTATTCCAATTACACCTACAAGTAAACACATATAAAACAATTTCTATAAATGTAAAGGTTAGGTTGTCTCTTTAGCACGGTGCTAGCGCTACTGCTTACCAAGCCGGAGACCCGTGTTCGATTGCCAGCACTGGCGTGGGGATTTTCTCCCGCTGGGAGACCTGGTCCGGGGTACACTCAGCCTCGTTAGGTCACTGAGGGGCCAATTGAGGAGCTACTTGATGAAGAAGTTGCGACCTGTGCCTCCGAACACTGCATAACCGGACGGAAGGAACCGAGGCACTGACCACGTCCCACCCCCCACTACTGTAGCCCACTCACGACGCCTGTAGTGGGCAGAGGTTAACTGCATGTTTATATAACATACTTCCCACTTCTCTTAAGCACTTAGGAAACAACATTCACCCATGAATCAAGCATCCTTATAGATAAGGGAGTATAAAGTTGACTTCAATTTTAATGACTCGTAAACAGCTTAAACATCTGCAATTGCTTTCCACGACCTACTAAAAGAACTAAATAGGCATTTGACTTAAAATGCGAGGTCTAATAATTCTTTCACTTTACTTGTGAATATCTTGCAGGAAATACTGTGCAGGTATACAGGATGCGTTCGCTTTGAAATTTCTCCGACCGCTTTTACCCGGATATAGGGACGTAGATGAAAGCGATCTCGCCTCTTTTATTTTTGCCCGTTGCCCATTTCTTCTTCCCCGCTACATAGTCAACCTTTGCCGCTGCCCTGATCCCATTTTCATCGCCACCCTTCGCTTTTACAGCCCACCCCGTTCCTTCCTGTGATTCAAAGCACGGCTTTCAAAATCAGCAACGTACGTGCTGAAGAACTCCAATATGGGAAACACAAAGATCACGGTGTTCAAACACCTATTCACAACCCTCTCTAAAAGGTGAAACGGGAACAGAAATCAGATAACTATTTAATGTCCATAAAACAGAGTAGAAGCTGCTTTCAGAAAGTGAATCGGAAACTACAAACCTCTAAGTTAATCAGTCACATGACTTTCCCTACCCATTACAAACTCACATAGATACACAGCGGCTGTGACCCAAGGTTATCGGGAGGTCGGCGCCGGGCAGTCGGAACTGTAAACAGATAAGCCCCACGCTTGCCCAGCGTGAATACAATAAGCGCTGTCGCTGGATAACTAAAACTTTCTGGATCTCTCGCTATCTCGAACGTTCTGGACATTTCCGATGACTATATAACAAAGAGATCGCACCAGTTAGGCGAGTTCCAGTCAGTGAGTACTGAGTTAGCGAGTATATTTCTGGTGCGACGAAAAGTGCTGTTCTCTGAGTGAGATTTTGACGTGCAGGAAGGTGCTATTACTACATGGGCTTGTAAATTTGTTTTAATTCTGCTTTTGAAATGTTAAGTTCTGCATATTTATCTATATTTGTGTGTGTGTGTGTGTGTGTGTGTGTGTGTGTGTGTGTGTGTGTGTGTGTGTGTGTGTGTGTGTGTGTGTGTGTGTGTGTGTGTGCGCCGAGCGAGGTGGTAACGTATGGCGCTCGAATTCGGGAAGTTTCGAGTTCGACTCCCGCTGGCCTGGGCACTCTGACCATAGACGTTTCCGTAGTTTTCCTTGGTTGGTAGGGGAATGTTGAAACGGAGTATTTAAGCCGCTCGGAGAGTACCTTGATGAAACACGATGGGTATGCTGAAGAGGTGCTGTCAAATATCCACGCTTATATTATAATACATAACTGTGGAATTATTTAGAGTTAAGTTATTATGAAATATGAACCACTGGAAAAATTAAGGGGAAAAAAAAGGGCCACTACTAATTCATAAATTGCGAATGGTATTTAGAAGCATTTACCACAAACAAATTATTTCCTTCCTTCAGCTCGCATGCATCTTTCCTGGAACCATATCTGGCAAAGGGAAATATTCCTGTACATGAAAATCCTTTCTAACTGATGCTGTTATCATCCACCATGGATAGAATTACTCGTAGATTTTGGTCATGCTAACCCGTGGATGTTTATGAAGCCATGATGTAGCCCTAATAATTAGCTTTCAGCACCACGAATAGACCACGATCGAAGGTTTACAACATAAGTTGTGCGTGGAGGAAACCATAGGAATTGAATGGTGTTGTCAGTGTTCAAGGGGTGCAAGGCTGCTCGAGGTTGTAAAATGAGAAGTACCTACTCCCTGGTACGCGATACTCTTGGAAGTAGTTAGGAAATTTCAGAAATATTCAATGCAATACCCTACAACTGTTACGTTTTCCCTTATCTGTGGCTGTCCAAAACAAACATGCATCATAGATTGTTATAGGAGTAGCTCAAGACGTTACTAGTCATGGCGCAATTTTGATATTTTGTAAAATTTCAAGGAAGTCTTTACTCTTTAACCCTAGGATTATCAAGCTTTATTTCATAACTTTAGATTACCAAGGTACTTTGTGACCATCACTGGTAACAAAATGTCACAGCAATTTTGAAAACAAATTTATTTTAAAATTGGGTATTATATCTTGCCCATTTTAAAAGGTAATATTTAACATTATTTAACTATTTCTTTTTTTACTTTTTACATGAATCACATTATACTGACGGGGCAATACTTTATAACCACCTTGACATTTCATTGTTCCTCAAAAAGACCAACAGTGAAAAAATTTGAAACTAAAACGCAATTCAGTAGGAGAAACAGCGATTGACAATAACTATTAACTGCATGCCTTTAATAAAAAACTTGAAATTTATAAAGTTACAGAAAGTGGTCATAAAGTACCCTTGGTAATGCGAGAGTTAAAGGAGTACGAAAACTGGTACACGACACCAGCTAAAACGTATGCTTTCTAGTGTGCAGAAAGCATTCCCTCCTTATCTTGAATGAGAAAAACTGATGTGTATTTCCTAAAAGCACATCTAATCAGAACCAAGCACACACGTCAAAATTCCGCGCTTAACTGTGAGACTGGAAACTTCAACATACCTACAGTGTTCCCGGACCCTAGGTACATTTACTAACACTTCCCCACTGACTGTTTTTCCAGGACACCAAGTTAAGCTTTCTGGAAACAATGTGCAACCATCGAAAGGAATTACCTCAGTGAGTAATTAAAAATATCGATTGATTAATTTCTTATGTTATACTGGACCTAATCTTCTGTCTTTATATATAAATACTAGTGGCTTACCCCATATTGTGCGGTTATCTTTTTAAATTCCAGAAAGGAATTCATTAGTTTCATTCACTTATAAAATTATTGACAGTGGCCTTCATGTTTTTTATAAGGAACTACACTTTATTCGTACATTTCCGACTATTCCGAATAACGCATGAAAATCCCCCGATATTCACATAAAAGAATGTGAAACATCGTTAAAACGTCCAAATACCCAACCTACGCTTTGGTGGTGGAACAATCCTCGGTCGGAATTCTCGAGTTGTTTTTAGATAATTAAAGTGCTGTTACCTTGTTTTAGGTGTCATAGCATATAATGACATAAGTTACACAGTTTTCACATAAAGCAGAAAGGTTTAACATATACAACGAAACAAAATTCCGTACCCCCCCCCCCCCAGCTACCAATTTACCTTCTTTGGAAAGAACTGCACAGTCTATGAACTACGAGAAAAATAATCTTCTCAGTTAATATAAAATATTGGTTCACTGATTTCTAATGTTACAAGTTTTCTGTATTTTTACTATTACTTAGCGCGCTCTGTTAACGAAACTGAACACTAAGTAAATAAAGCAAACCTGTCTTACATGAGTGTTATTAGCAAGTTTTAACATCCAGAAACTCCCGAATTACAATAAAGATTATTCAAAGGATTTGACACTGTTTTACTACATAAGCGTCTATAATATTTGATAAAGGCAATTAAGGGAGAAATTGTGAGAATTGGCCCAAAAGTGACAAAAACAACAAATTTGGCTTTTTGTTTAAAAAATCATATGGACTTTGTACTGCAATAATATAAAGTTTATTTTGATCTAGCGCCATTATAAAAAGCGCTACTTGACGGTTTAAATAACGCTGTGTGTGCGTACGTGTGCGTGTGTGTGTGTGTGCTTGTGCGTGTGCGTGTGCGTGTGCGTGTGCGTGTGCGTGTGTGTGTGTGTGTGTGTGTGTGTGTGTGTGTGTGTGTGTGTGTGTGTGTGTGTGTGTGTGTGTGTGTGTGTGTGAGCTACTGTGTGACAGACAACTGACTATCACATTCCGATATATCTCAATACTCCGTACTGGTTTTGTTCATGAATGAACTTGAAGCTTTTTCACCGACAGTGTTTCTCTCGTGTGAGGAAACTTTAGTATATACACAAAACTAAATCTGTAGGTGATACATTTTGTTTCTTGTATAATGCAGCTAAGATAGCTAACCTGTAAGCCTAGGATTTCACTTAATTATACAACATGTATAGGACAAAAATAATGGAATAATTATTTTCTTGTTTAACAACGCTGTCAATTGCCAGAATCATATCAGTGTCGCCCGTGTGCCGGAATTTTGTCCCGCAGGAGTTCTTTTACATACCAGTGAATCTACTGACATGGAGCTGTCGTTTTGAAGCACACTTAAGAACCATCGATGTAGGCCGGATTTGAACCCACGACCTTGGAATCAGTAGACCAACGTCTAACCAACTGAGCCACCCAGACCGACAGAAAAATGTAAATAAGGGTAAAAGACCGACCAAGAAAAGTATATTGGGTAAAAAAACACAGCTAAGAGACAAAAACGAAAGGTTCAACAGATAAGCCCAAACAGGAAGATTTCTCACCGTATATATCCATGAAGAAGAACACGTGGGAAAGTTGACAAAATCTTTTGACATATGTTTAGCCTCAGTTTTCTGGTGTCCATATATTCTGTATTTTCCTAACTTCAAAATGTTCCATACGGTGGTATTTCTAGCAATCTGTACAAAATTGTAAACACAGTTCTAAAAGTAACTGCAAATTAGATATACCTATTTACATTTTTGCATTTTTGTTATTTGGGCTGAAAAATTATGTTTAATTCTATTTTTTAAAAAACAGAAAAATAGCAATTGCTAAAGATTTTTCCCTTTATTAATGTGGCGAAGACAAGAATTTCACATGAGTAGAAGTTATTAATAAATTAAAATAGGTGAAAAAATAACTTATGTGCAACCATGGAAAAAACAACTGAGCACATTAGGAGAGCAGAGCGTTGCAGAGCGGTTTACATAATCGATATTTCCAACATACGGTTGAGTTTATTGATAGTATGTGTTCCATATGTTATGGTCTGTCGGACACACAAATAGGCAGTTTGCTACACCGTCCCTTTCTTTATTAGGAACAAATACAAATTTGAGTGGTGATTCAAGACACAGGCTATTTGTGACCAATGGAACAGAGACTATTAATAACCTCAGCTGCATGTTGGAAATATCGACTTGTGTAAATCGCGCTGCAACACAACGTGTGAGTTAGAAATATTCTACTCTCCTAATGCGCTCAATCATTTTGTCCATGGTTGTACATACAAGGAAATATATAACAAAATAATTTCTAGAAATGTTTATCTCGATTAACATGAAATAGAAGAGTAAGCTTATTAATACTTTCTTGAAGATTGGGTGGAGAAAGTCGTGTGGATGTAACACAAAGGAATTTGTTTTTCAGGTTTTCCTCAGTTCTCATAACTGGCAAATGCCGGTGAAGTTACTCCAAACTTAGGCTTGGAACGTTTCCTTGCTGAATTTCCTTTCCTAATAATATTTTCATTTCATGAATCACCAGTGTCCACCGCCTGTGGTGCCGTATGCAGTAATAATGGGCGTCAAGCATCTCTTTACCGCACCACCTATGCTTGAAGTTGGAATTTTCCTCTGTTGTGCTTCTGATTACGTTAAGTCCATGAAAATAACTGCCCTTTATAGTCAGAATTAATGAAATAATCTCAAATGCTCTGGAATGGCTTCCACCAGCTTAAATCTAGCATATTATGTTATTTAGTTGTGAGGTTTTAATTTGGGCCATTTCCATATTTCTTGCCGGACCTCTCTAGGGTAATACAGTGAGCGGGATATCTGCAGTAATGGCCTTTTCAGTGATGCATCCTTTCCGTTACAAGGGTGGATAAAGCATTGTAATGCTCCGTGTCTAAACTCCACCGAGTGATAAGTTAAATTGGATTAATTAACGTAAAAGGACGACGTTGTGGTGAATCGAGTCTGGAGACATGTTTATCACCCTAGTGGTGGAGGGAGGGAGAGACTAGACGAGATAAGAGAAAAGGAAAAGGGAGAAACGAAGGGGAAAAAAGATGTGAGGAGATTTAACTTCCAGCTATCACCGGCTTCTAAATGTTTCCTTCAATGAACCTTTCTAAGAAATTAACTTCCTCTACAAACGACTTCCTTCGACGTCTCAGAGAAGAATTTGATCATCAGGTTAACGAGAATCACTTGCCTCCTGCAGGGGTCCTTGAAAACGGTGATAAAATTACCTAATTTAGAGTTAAAG
Source organism: Tenodera sinensis (assembly GCA_030765045.1). NCBI lineage: Eukaryota > Metazoa > Arthropoda > Insecta > Mantodea > Mantidae > Tenodera > Tenodera sinensis. Next base: position 290,844,889 of record CM060962.1, on the reverse strand, counting down.
GTAGTTTCTCATTCACCATTTGTCTTCAAACGTAAACTGGCAACATCCTTCTGTTGGGTAGAAGCGCCCTTGTCTCAGTGAGTTGTTTCTAATCTTCTAGAACAATTACATTCTACATTAAGTACGTTTTCGGTCATCTATAAAGAGTGGAAGCTACTTGACGCACTATGCCTTAAGAGAATATTCCACATGATAAATGTAACAAATAATTCTACTGCAATTTTACTCGCAAAGATATGGATTAGGGGGGAAAAGAATATATACCAGGTGAGTCAGCTGCCCCTTATTCTCCAGTTTTATGCAATCCGCATTTTATACCCCAACATGAAAACATCGACCCCATTTCTAGGTTCTACCCGCGTATTTCACATGGATGTATACACTCGATCAAATTAGTACTAATATAGATGTTATCACATCGCTTTTTAATATATTCGTAATTAGACAGCTGACGTTTGCACTTCTGCAAATGTTCACTAGAACCAGCGAATATTCCATCTTAAACGGAATGTTTACCTCACACGTTACTAGGTAGCTCAGTTGGAACGGGCGCAAGACTCCGAAGTAATATCTCTGCTGTGAAGCTGGTACGAAACACCTGCATGTACTAATTTTTTTTACCGTACAATCCTCACAAACTATTATTCTGAAAACTGTTATTATATTCATTTTTATTGTTTTATTTATGTTTTATGACATTGTTTGATGTTTCTTTATTGGTGAACTACAATTATGTAGTTGTTTAAACACACCTATAGGTAGGTGCAATTGAAATAAGGATCATTCATACAGATTTGAACACAGAAAGCAAGGGAATTACATTGTCAGAGTTTAACATGGAAGTTAAACTCAAGTTTGCACACAATGAATTATTGTGCTATTAAAAATGCAGACAACCAAAAACGATTTAAATTATAATGTCCTAAACCCTCAGGGACTTCATAATAGATTATTGTGAATTCGGTTTCCAAGCTTTGATGAACATAAAAAAAATGTTTACAATGCTGAGACTCGAACCTGTGTCATTGGAGGTTAGCGCAGAGGACCCGTCACAATCATATTCAGCTATTTCGAGACTTGACTGAAAGCACGTACCACGTCCAATAGTAGGACTTGCATGCCTGGCGCTATGCCATTGCCACCTCGCAAGTTATCGCGCTTGATTTAGCCTTTTAAGACAGTTTTAATCACTTACTGGGAGTTTTAATATTATTACTTAAATGGCAAAAGCTGTTATGCATATTGAGATGTACGAGGCGTAGTTCACGCAAAAATGCAAATAAACTGTTGTTTAATGATATGTCCGTTTTGACTGTACGGGTCCATGATGGATGAGGCGTGTCTAAATTTTTCCTGATTTTTAGCAGCCAATCCCTGCTCCAAGTACAAGAATCAACCATTTTCTTTTTAGCTGGCGTTGTTAGTGTACTCATATGATAGGTCCATTTTTTCCGAGGCGTTTACTGAATTACGTTGCTATGTATACTCTAATAAAAAGTTTGTAAAATCGGCTGCAAACCGGAATTCGCTCTCAGTAAACGAGTCGTATGTTTTTGAGGTGTACTTTAGCGAGGAGGACGTTCTGTCCCTTAAAGCACTGTTGCTTTCAATTTTGCGCATTCCTCTCTTTAAGAACGTCAAGCAATACATTTTAATAAGCGCAAAACTGGACTAAGGCGCACATGACGTTAGATGGGTGGCCTACCTTCCAAAAAAATAAGGCGCGGCTGACTCACCTGGTATATTTGTAGTACAGATTTAGAACAGGTTAGCGTGCCAGTGGCTAAGGATGAAATTGCAGAAACAAAAGCGTGACATTTTCAGAACACATTTCACCTCATGTTGTTCTTGTAAGTATGGGAGTTTAGCTAGAAACTAACATTGAAATGTTACGTTGAACCTTGTCTACGCTGCAAGCCAGCGTGCTGCCGGGACGTCACGGTGTTAAGAAGGGCATAGTACCTGACAGTGACGTCACTCCAAACAAGTGAATGCAGGCTGCCGAGACACCGCGGTGATAAGGGGTTGCACGTGACAGTGACATTACTGTAATCAAGTGAACGCAGACAAACGACACTAGTGATTTTAATTGATAGTGAAGTCACTGAGCGTCTTATCATTTGGAATTTGTTAGCTGACTACATCAGATTACTCATGTCAATTATTAAACTAATTTTAAATGAAGTGTAAACAATCCAATGATAGTTGTACCTTGGGAAACAAATTTCACATTCCTTTCCTAGAATATTAATATGAAAGAAAGTTGGACCATGGCAGGCATGGTACTCCCGTGGACAGAAAAAAAGTCATATCTGGAACGACATGCATATTTTCACACACACAAACACACATACACAGATATATAACAGGTGGACAGACAGACAGATAGATAGACAGACATGCAGACAAACAGCAAGTTAGTTGGTATTCGTGGAGTTGTTCTCTGCCGTTAACGTAGCCTAGTGTTCTATGGGTGTACATTGTCACCCGCAGCAGAAGATACCAAAAATTGAAGGGTGGTGAAAGAATGATAGGAAAAGGACATTGCAAAGCTTCAAACGCCTTTTGTATTGAGCTGCCCGTTGCCAATACGGAAGACTAAGAATTAAACTGTTTCTCAATCTTAGCACTAGACACTGGAGCTAATTATTATTTGCTAATTTGTGAACATTAATACTTCGCTGTTTAAAAATAACTATTTCCGTAATAAGACTGAGACAAGTTTCCGTAAGTCGCTGAAACGTCAATCGGTGAATCCTCTCGTTGTGGCCGCCAAATATGTATTAACCGAACGCGGTCTTTAGACAGAACAACTGTCGATAATCGATCACAACAAACACTTTTGAAAGACTAAAACACGAAGGAAAAGACACGAATGTCAAAGATACACGCTTAAGTTCCACCTACATCACGCCTATCCCCACCAGCGTTACAAAAGTTAAACTAGGCTAAAGGTTAAAGAGGAATCAAGTTATGCGCGTTAGTAGTGTATGTAACGGCACAGAGTGGGGAACCGGCTCTGCCCGTTTGCTCTACAGACAAAGCGTGCACAACTTCTTTCTGTTGCTAGCTCACCTACTAAGCCTAGGTATTACGTTCAAGGTTTGAAGCTTCCCATTTGCATATGAAACAATTTTTCACTCGGTGACTGCTATATACTATAGTAGCTGTTACGAATAAAGGCGTTTGCGCAGAAGTCAAATATTCATAGACAAAGCCACGTGTTTTCTAGCCAATCAGACGTAGTCTGCTTCAGAGCGCGTGTGAAAGTACTGCCTACAGTCTAAGAGCGAAATTAAATAATTTCAAGCAATAATTCACTTCCTTGTACGATAGTAAGTTCGTTAAGAGTTCCCACAATGGCACAAGTAAGAAAACGTTGCGTTATTCACAGTCAAGCTAGAGAAATGGTATATAATGTGTACAAATACTTCCTGAGAAATATGGGAGACAGTTGCAACGCAGCACTTCCCCTACTACCCCTACCTGCGCGTTATATGTCATTTACCGCCATCGTTCCTGACAGCTACTCTAAGAACTCCTTTTGTCCTTATTTTCAGAACTTGCCTAGCCTCAGTAGCTTCCTGTGTGAGCTTACTCACACCTTAAGGAATGGATTTCTTGTCAAATGAATTTACCAAACTCCCAGTCACCTTAGCTACTCTGACTTACATCTAATTGGTTATTCTCAATTTTTAACTGACCTCTTCTGCAGACCAAATTCTAAATATAGCTTCCTATATCACGCATTATTTCTTGCAATTATCTAACACGTTATCATTTCTTACAAAATCATTAATCTTACCAGGCAGTAATTCCGGAAGCACATTTACACACAGTATAACGACAAAGGGAAAACTGATTAGAAAGTGTTTTATGGTCACAGCTGTGTCGCTTTGGAAAATGAAGTGCGAATTATGAAATTAGCCACATGGTAGGCCATGCAAAGTTGGATATTGGAATGTCGAATCTGAATTTGGAACAACATTCCCCGTTTTCGCATGGATTACGGCGAGTTAATTGTAAATTATTTACACCCAGTGAGTGTTTTGTTAATGGTTGTTATTACTATGTAGATTGCGGTTTTGCATGCCGTAATAGAATAATTATTAATATAAAACCGGCTCTCCCCAAGGTCGTGGTAGAAATATTGTTGAAAGCTTGCTGCGTTTTGATTGGCAAGCAGGCATAATGGATCCGGAATAATTAATGGCATGGAATCGATGGTGTACTACACGTACAGCCACAAAATATTCATTCAGAGCAGCGAAAAATGGAATGGTGGAGGGGGGGGGGGGAGTGTTGCAAATAAAACGTGGCCCAATACGCGGCCATGTCGCATTAGTAACAATGTTTACAACAAAAGGCAAAACACTGGCTAACTTCAGGCTAAAGCACAGAGTAAATAGATAATTTGTCCCAACATTTTCATTTTTACTTTCTCTACAGCTTATTTCCTATAGTAGGTACATCAAATATTGCAGGCAGTCCGCCAAAAAAGTAGTTTTAAAGGTTTAAGGGAAATGCACGTTTAGAGGTGCATTGAAACAAAACATAAAACTTTGATGTGTTACATTCACATGATTTTCTCTACCCATTCTTCAACAAACTATTCTTACAGCAGATTATTCTTCTATCTACTTCAAGTTAATCGAGATAAATATTTGTACAAATTGTTTTATTGCATATTTCGTTGTAGGTACAGCCATGGAAACAATTATTGAGCGCATTAGGGGAGCACATATTTCCAAGTTCCACGCCGTGTTGCAGCGCAGTTTACACAAGTCGATGTTTCCAACATAAATCTGAGTTTATTGCTTTTTGTTTGCTATCAGGAACAAATTAATAAAAACGCGAGTGGTGATTCAAAACAGTCTATTTGTGTGTCCGACACAACATAATATATGAAACAGAGATTATCAATAAACTCAGCTGCATGATGGAAATATCGACTTGCGTAAACCGCGCCGCAACACGACGTGGAACTTAGAAATATTCTGCTCTCCTAATGCACTCAATCATGGATGTACCATAATAGTTTTTTATTAAGTAATACACAAGTAAAGAGACCTAGTATGTTTACTTTCATCTTAAAAAAGCTGGCGGCGCCGTGGCCAAGTGGTTAATCCGTTCGCCTACCACCTAGATGTCCCGGGTTCAATCCCAGGGATCCGAAGGTGCTTTTCGTAGTGGCCGAAGCGGCGCCCGGGTGGATTTTGTCCGGGTTCTCCGGTTTCCCCCGCCACTCATTCCACCACTTGCTCTACAACCACCGATAATCGATTTCGCCTGAATTTCATTTCATCCTCTTCCTCACTATCATACCTGGTGCTTGGCTGACCACCCATTTCCAGGACTTCACTCTGTACGGTCCATATGTTCGTCTGCTCTCCGACAGGCGTCTGGGAGGGAGGGGGCGTGTAAGTCCTACATAAGGGGACGGTAATCCTCTGAAGGAAGGAAAGAAGGAGAGAAAGAAAATCTTAGAAGAGCTGTTAGACTTGTGCAAATAAAGATCGCCCAGCAAAGAGTAAAAGAAACCAGCTTCATTTCTACATACATATTTACTTAAATGGAGTTCTCTTTCACAGTTTTTTCCCACCAAATGTATTGATGACACAAACGTCGATATCTGTGTGAACATTCTTAAGTACAACACCAGCTAAGCGATGTTCAACCATTCTTCTGCTAACCCAACTCTTGAAACGCCCAAGTGTTGAAAATGTCCTTCGCTGTTGAAACCAGAAAATGTTTATAACGAACACAATATAAAACAAATGTGCATTTAAGGATACTCCTTTCGGGTCGCGAAGACGGAAAGGCCCAGGGCGCTGACCACGTCCCACCCTCCAGTACCGCACCCCACTCATGAACCTATTGTGGGCAGAGGTGCGGGACGTAGCGGGCGGGCGGTAGGCCGTGGGCCGGTAAGGGCTGTTGTGCTGGGGTTTACTTTTTTAAAAGTTTTTTTTACAGTTTCCTTACTGTAATATCTTTCGTTCAGCGGTTGAGTGAGTGAGTGAGTGAGTGAGTGAGTGAGTGAGTGAGTGAGTGAGTGAGTGAGTGAGTGAGTGAGTGAGTGAGTGAGTGAGTGAGTGAGTGAGTGAGTGAGTGAGTTGGGTTTAAGGGCCCGTCGACAACTAGGTCATTAGGGCCCGTCAGCGGTTGAAAATGTAATAAATATTATAAGTGCCAGAAATAGTATTATTTATTTTACCCCTTTTAGGATATGACCCAAGCTTTTTCTACCTCAAAGTGTAAATATTTCAAGCTAATTTTTTAAAAATGTTGTAGGAGTACCCCCAAAGAACAAAGGAGAGTTAGGTGGAGTTGCACTATATTCTAACAGCTTTGTCCTTTCATGAAGAACAGCGACAGTGTACTGTTTTCAGCATGCTCCGACTTTTCATTAGCTGCCTACGATGGGTTTCACCAAAAGCCTACGACATGTGAATTAATTATAGAATAAGTATACAAAATATGTAACAATGAGCAGAGAAAATCATGTGACCTTTGCACATCAAACATTTTTTGTTGTAGTTTCCGATATAGGACGTTGCACCAATCTAACCAGAGCAAATTAATTTCTGAACAATCCAAACGACACAAATCTGCCGTTCCATTTGGATGAACGTTATCAAACATGGAGGAAGCAAATAAACAAATGAATAATAAATATTGCCATTTCGATAGAAGCCAATGCTTTATGATGGTATCATGTAAATAACATTTTTCTCTCCATTAGGTGTTTAATGAGACATATAGCAAAAATCGGAGAGGGGGAGATTTAATTAAAATACAATCACAGTCCCTAGTCAAATTGTGTTTCACAAAATGCATTCGCTCTAGTACCTACGAAAACCACATCAAATAACGCAAAAAAGGACATTTAACTCAGACAGGACCGTTTCTATGCGCGCTTATTCCCAATCAGAACATATTCGCTGTCTTTTCCGACAATTTACCTCAACTTTTTAAACTCGAAGGACATCTTAATTAATTTAATAATAATCGAAAGATTTGTTTATCCTTCAGCTTCCCTAATACAGGGACTGTCATGGACAAAGCCTAGTGTTTAAATGCACATATCATTGTCCAAATTTACACGAAATTGTATGAAATAAATTAGACAATATTTATGAAAGAATACTTACTTGTGTAACTAGCGTATAAACTTACTGATTGTGGCATGAGTATATGTTTAGCACATAAGTGAAAGCGAACGTTACGAGTATCACAATGAAAATATTATACACGTGTTACATACGTTTTATATAATTTTAGCATTAAAATACTTAAAAATAATTAATACATTTGATAAATAAAATTATAATGTATCAGAGATCATAGATGTATGATGTAATATGGTTACAAAGTAGATGTTTCATTTGCTTCAACAATGAAGGCAATGATGAAACTATTGAAAATATGGATTACATTCCGCTTGACATTTTAAGCGAAGCCAAGAGTACTGAGAGTTTATTAATTCCAGAAAAATCAAAATATATTTATGGAAAAGAATATGAAAAGTTTTGTGGATGGAGAAACGAAATGCATTAGATTGACTAATGAAACCATATTTCAGAGCTGGTAATTATGCAGGCTTTCTTACAGGCACATTGGAGCAAATTATAGGGGAAACAGCTTATCGGCAGTTCTCAAGAGTTCAATATGGTCCATATTACACTAAACTGCAGCCGACATTTCACCAAAAAGCATTACTGCCAACCTGCACAATAAAAGCATTATTTCTAACCTCAAATATCACAGGGTTAAAGAAACATACTTTCAAACGATAATAATGCTTGTACATCGTTACCACACAACACATGATGAACCTACTCATCTTCGGAAAATCTTGTTCTGCAATAACACTTTTGGATAAAATCACTTCCGAACGCTAAATATCGTAATATTTATTTAATGCACTACTGAGTTGCAAACACAAAAATAATAGTAACTATGACTGCATATGCTACTCTGAAACCATTCAAGACAAAACCACGCACACACGAGTAATACAATGGCGTGAACGGATTAATTAATACGGCGTCTAAACATAATGTTGTTTTAAAAGCTATCGGTTAGCTTCTCTGCAACGAGTTCAAAAACAAGGGCTTCTGTGCCAATATAACGGATGCAATAACACCAACTATGGCCGTAGTTTTACCATGGTTATATTTTACGAACAGTTGGCGGTACTAATGCAACCTAACAGATTAATATCACCAAATATAACAAGACCGCGCCATAATGGGGAAAATGTCGCAGTTCATTTTTTGGGGTAGGTATTCCAATAAGCTGTTTTCTCTCTATGTTGTGGTGGTAATTACGTCATTGCTGTCTTATTGTCATGGGAATTACGTCACTCATTTTCTGGCACTAGTGAAGTAGGGGAATTCCGCACGATTTATCCATCATATTAAGCCATTTAATGCTAGGATTGCATAAAATAAGTGTATATAATGTAAGTAATCAAGAATATGAAGTGATTCTTGAAGCGATAATTCCATTGTTAACCCTACAGATATGTGAATGGTACCATTTGAAACTCTGCAGGAAAGTGTTACACGTTTTGAAAATATTGATTTATAAACAACGGCGCAATCACACAGTGTTTCTTGCAAGATGTCACGTGATCCTTTCGTATTCACGGGGGACTTTACAAAGAAATATTGATTAAAGCGTCTCCCGACGATAAGAGAAAACTGCGGGTCAGATTACAAAATTCAAACCAGACCAATGGCTAGCGACCTGAGTTAGCAGGACGTAATCTAGCCAATGGGGAAATAGTAAGATTTGAGTTGGCGTATAAAGTTACAAGGCCGTCTATGTAAGGGCATGTTTAGTGACTTCGCTCGTTTCAGTCGCCAGGTCTACGCACTGCATTTAGAAGGAAATATGCGACGTGCAGTAAAGGAATAATTTGATGAAACCCGGGAATAATATAAGGTGTAGGATCGTGAAAAGACCAATGTTAATGAGCGAATAGTACACTAAGTGAAGTAATAATTCGTAAAGTTGCTATACGTGAAACAAAAACGACACGTGCAACAACGAAGTGCTGAACAAAGGAACGGTGATGCAGCACTTAAGAAACAAATATGAACGCGTCGGAAAAGTGAGGAGACCGCACCGAGTGTAGGACAGGAATAAGAAATAGTGCTGATAGTTGGATCCCTCAGAAGTGTTCCAGGTTCAAGGAATACTCGTGTGGTTACGGGAAAACAAATGTCCTGGAGCAGAATCCTGCACAGGACTTAGTAAACACCGGGCGAGACTGCTCTGGGGTAATGTGTGAGGCTTGGGCTTCTCTAGGTCCCTAGGTGAATGCTGGTACATTCCCCACATTTCCTGCCCCTCGATTTCACTTCATTAATAATTTCATTCATCGTTCCTCCCGTTGGTTCTTTCAGGGTCGCAAGTGTCAGCGAAGGTGTTAGGTGCGGTTTGGCAGGGATGATATATCCACAGGAACTCTTCCGTCCCTTGTTGTCCCTGGGATCCGGGTAGGGGCACAGCACAGGGACATTGGACGCCGCCGGTGTACCCCTAAGTTGGCCCCAGAAGAACTAAAGTCTTGGAGGCGTCGTCAAACTTGGGAAACCTTAGGGACCTCTGTCAATGCCTGCACGTTATTCTGCGTCTGGCCGCCCGGTGTCTCCTCTCACCTCATCCTTCAGTACCGAACGCACTCCGTATCTCTCCTATTCCTATTCTCCTATACCGCTCGCAAAGGTTAAAGGCATGTGAACGCTGGATTCGCTGGAGCCCGAATATGCGTTTAAGTTTTGCGAAGATTATAGTAGTTAACGGTGCTACTAAAGAGTGATCCCAAAGTATTACTTCCATGCACCTGAACACCCATCTTCCTATCTCCCAACAGTAACTGTCACGTATAAATCATTTCAGTTACCATTGAGCACTATCAGCATCACTCTGAGAAGTACTTCAGATCCGCAGACATCAGCGACAACTAGCGTTGGGCAGAATAACCATTACTTTCCACATGATATCGAAGTTGCTACGTGAGTTTCCCCTGCATCCTCTGACCGCAGTAGCCGCGATCTCATCTATCGAGCTTTAATAACTGTTTAAACAAGTTGGCAAGGTGTCGTGCATCAAGCCTGGCCATCAGTGCAATCGTTTGGATGGAGTTGAGATGCTATTATTTCTTCCTCTAATATGGAGCCGTAGATTTATATATCCTATATTTTTACTTGGTCTTTATGAAATTAATCGCTGATGTATAAGATTTCTATGGTTATTCTCCCCTTTACCAGTCATAATATTCATAATAACAGATTATTGATTGATTGATAGTATGTGGGAGACAAAACAAGATACTGTTTTCCGTCTTGTCCCCACCAACGCCGAAAGCTTATTGTGCGGTATCGCTCCCAGTTGTACTATGGCAGACACACAATTTAATGGCGGCCAATACCTAACCACTGTTATTTTATTTTCTATTATACAAATAAATTTTGCTGGTACAAATTATGTTATATCACCGCTCTACATCATGATTTCTCTACGTGTTTTATATACAACACCGCACGACGTGGTAAAGCTCTGATTGGATGTTGTGTTGACCAGTTCCTCCTGCCACCCGCCATTAAATTGTGTGTCTGCTGTAGTTTAGCCAAACTTTCCCTCAAAGGACAACGGAACATCTGTGGAGTAATAAAATACATTTTCTACACCATGGCATTCTAAGCAAGTAATCGAAATTATTCTTTGTAAATATGTTATTTTTTAACTTCAACGTGTCGAAATTGCTTATGATTAATTTGCTTCTTACATATATTAAGGAAGATTCATAATTCAATTTATTCGTGTCCTAATAAATGTTTATTAACCCTTTTAGCCTTTTTGGTAATTTAACAATTAAAATTGGATGTTTGTAGTCTAAGTTCTTCAGAGAGAGAGAGAGAGAGAGAGAGAGAGAGAGAGAGAGAGAGAGAAGGGATGTTTAATAATAAGGGAATTGTCAAAATTGGTTGAGGAGTTTTGAGAGTATCCTACAAAGATATACAAATTTGCTCATTTTATAATATTAGTGTGCATATACATCATCGTTTCTCTGATTCCTTGTGAAATCGTATGGAGCTGTCAGTAACTGTGATGGAGGATTTCTGACTTTGGTTTCTTTCCCCAAAAAGAAGGGGAATGAACAAGAATTTCCCCCTCTGACATCAGAAGGTGTGTAAAGAGGAAGGAAGGGGGGAAAGAGGGCTTTTCCTTCTCTAGCTCTACTCCCTTCGTCTAACTTTAAAAGGATTGTGGAAGAGACAACCAGTAAAGCAAAGAAAGAAAAGGAAAGAAGAGACAAAACTCATAAACTAGGAGAGCTATTTCTTATTTTCTTGTCTTCCATTCTATCTCATAACACAATAAGAACCACGGACAGAAAAGCCAATGAAGAAAGGTGGAGCTTTTCTGTGAAGAAGACAGAGATACCGATAGAAGGAGATAGAAGAGAGACTCCTGAACTCCTTTGAATTACACGGTTATCTAATAAGTCTGAAAACCTAAATGCTATAGGATTACTTGTCCATGCCTGATACATCCAATACTAGGGAAAAAATCTGATGTGTTGCACTCACATGACTTTCTCTACTCTTGTACTAACCATTCTTACAAACTCGTATTCCTATATCTTCTCCTTGTTAGTTAAGATAAACATTTGTACAACTTATCTTATTGCTTATTTCCTTGTAGGTACAAGGGGAATATTAGAATACAGTAGGCTTTGTGCGACAGTCAAATGTTTTAAAGCTTTGGGATTCTGTTGTCTTTGCACACTTAACGTATAAAAAATGAACAACGATGATCCATTTCACGAAAGTTCTAAGTTTTCCGAAACTCACACACATAACAAGGAATATCTCCGAAATGGTTCACCCTACAAGACAATTTATGGAGACATAAATTATGTATTTTAGCAAGATCTACATTTTTTGTATACTATGATTTGGTCTATCTCTAACGGTTTACCAGTTATGCAAAAGCCGTCCAGAGTAAATACGACTACAGGGGCTATAGCCAGAAAATTCAAGATATACATTTCATTTGCCATAAAAATATCTCAAACATATGGCATTTTAAACAAAATCGTTAGCCATTTTCAAGAAAATCAAAATTTTCAAAAAATTGTCCATGTAAAGGGTAGTTTAGGGTAGGGCTATTTTCTTCAAAATCTTCGTGTCGCATCCTTGAAAGACATTAAACTTAAATACCTACTTTGGTTTTTAACCGACTTTTCGTTTTTGAGTTATGCTGTCCACAGACTCACAGACTGACAGACTGACAGACAGACACACATACACACACTGACCTTTTTCTAAAAATGCTTTTTTTTTGGATTCAGGGGGCCTCAAAACATATATTTCCGGTGAAATCTCGACATCGAATTTTTGAGTGGAATACAATACTTACCCTACTTACCAGTAGAGAAAGTAAAAATGTGATGTGTTACATTCATATGACTTTTTTCCATTCACTCTTGTACAAATCATTCCTCTCTCTACTGCATGTTAATCTAGATAAAACATTTGCAAAAATTATTTTATTGTGTATTTTTTGTAGGTACAAGGGGAATATGAAATACAGAGCTGTCGCTAGGTGATGGCTTTGAAATACCATTCTCTTTACACTGCCGAGAGAGAGGGAGGGAGAGAGGAGAAAGCAATAGTGAATTCTGTTTGAGGAAAATTTAATTGTTTTAAAATAAAAAATAGCAAGAAATATCTCGGAAATAGTCAACTAAAAATCTATTTGACACAAATTGCGTGATTTAACGAAATCTTTCTTTTTTTATTTATTTCTGTATGTGTGTGTGTCTGTCAGGCTGTAGACAGCATAACTGAAAAGCGAAAAGTCGTTAAAAACCGAAGTTGGTATTTCAGATTAATGTCTTTCAAAGATGCGACACGAAGATTTTGAAGAAAATTGCTCCACCCTAAACTACCCTTTATATGATGGAAAAGTTTTCGAAAATTTTGATTTTCTTGAAAATGGCTCTAACGACTTTGACTAAAATGACATATGTTTGAGATATTTTTATGACAAACTAAATGTATAACTTGTATTCTGGCTATAGCCTATGTAGTCCTACTTACTCTGGATGACTTTTGAATAACTCGTGAACCGTAAGAGACCAAATCTTACTATAGAAAAAAAGTAGATCTTGCTATAACACATCATTTATGTCTAAATAAATTTTGCTGTAGAGTGAACCATTTCGGAGATATTCCTGGTTGTTTATGTAAGTTTTGAAGAACTTATACTTCTGTCGAATGGAACATCGCTATTCATTTCTTTATATGTTAAACGTGCAAAAAGAACGGAATTTGAAAGCTTTAAAAGACATGACTGTCACTCAAAGTACCCATATTCCCCTTGTACCTACAAGGAAATAAGCAATACGATAATTTCTGCAAATGTTTATCTGAACTAACATGAAAAAGATAGAAGAATAAGAGTTTGTAAGAATGGACGTACAAGAGTAGAGGAAATCATGTGAGTGCAACACTTCAGATTTTTATATAATAGTTTGCATACATAAGACCAATCAATTATAATATATTGTTCTAACACAGAGGTAAGTAAACTTTGAAAGGTAGAATCACAACTGAAAAATCCAATGCCATAGCCAGGATTTAAACCACGGATCTTCCCGTCTACACGCAGCTGCTCTTGACCGCCGAGCTACCATGGAAACATACCGGCAAGGACTTAAATTCTCCAACTGATTAGTACACAAACACATGGATCTTCTTTTCAAAACGCTGTTGTGGATTCAAAATACCTGAAAATATATTTCCGTTGAAATCAAGACATTTAATTTTGGGATGGAACACAATGCTTCATCTAGTTACTATAAGCACGAGAGAAAGTAAGAATACTGCAGGAGTAATAACACTAAAAGCACTCCTGATGGAAGATGGGATGAAAGATGTTCGCCGGGGGGGTTTGGGATTCTTAGCACGAATGGGGTTATTTTCCCATATAGGTGATTCATAACACATATATTGCTTAGCACAAAAGTAATAATACTCAAGAGTGCTACCATAAAACAAATTATAGTTTTAAAAACCTAACAAAAACACACTTTTATAACAAACCGAACTAAAAAGTAGAAAATAATTTTTAAGTATGAAGAATGTGTTCTATAAGGTCAAGTAGTTCATTATATTTCAACATTTTATAATAATTTTAAAATAAAAACTAATTTATATTAACAAAATAATAAATGTTATTGTATAAAGGTGTGGGGTGTCGGACATCCAATGTTATAAATAGTTACATTGCTAGCTATTTATTAATGATAAAAGTAACGTGAAAAGCATCCCACACTTTTTTACAATAAAATTTATTATTTTGTTAATATAAATGAGTTTTTATTTTAAACTTATTACAAAATTTTGAAATATAATGAGTTTCTGGACCGTATAGAACAAATTCTTCATACTTAAAATTATTTTCTACGTTTTAGTTCGTGTTTTTGTTAGTTTTTTAAAACTATAATTCATTTTTAACTTTTTAGTCTCAAATTCTTCTATTCAATATTTTTAAAAATTTTAAGTTGAAATCTTTTAAAAATTTCTGAGTTTGAAATTTCTTTCAAATATTTGTTTGAAAGTTTTCAAATCACCTTTTTTTTTGGAACAGTATTAGATTACAATTACTGTTTTAACTGCACTATCAGCTGTTGTGGACTTCCTGGCCCTGGTTAAACTTGGATCCGCAATCCTTCCCCCGAAATCTCGTGTCCCTCTCAGGTCCTCTCCCCGGGCACCCTCATCTTTCAATATTTTCAAGCGCTTTAATTCCTTTGTCTAGTGTAACATTTGTCGAGTTCTGAACTACTACATGCTGTGTGTATCTTGGCTCTGTATAAACTTCGATCCGCGATATTTCCCCGGGGTCTCGTGTTCCTTTCAGATCCTCTCTCTGGAAATCTACGTCATCCAATATATAAATACGTATATCTTTAAATAAAGCAATTAATTTCAGGGTGCATGTAGAAATGTGCCTTAGCGATATCTAAGATGTCATAACTGTACCATTTTCTATAAATTTAGCGCAGTCATTCTTTATCCTGACGATCCTTGTCAGGACATTACGACAGAGTCATGATATATTGTATTCTCATCGGTTCTTAACACGTGTACAAATTTTCAAGTCAACCAGGCAACTCTAAGTTGGTGAAAATTACGTTGAAAGATTATGTTACATTGATAAATGTGTCTAAGTATTTTTTATATCCTGATGATCCTGATCAGGACATTAGGACAAGGTCATGATATTATTATTGTTCCTTGGTCCTCGACACGTATGCAAATTTTAATGTCAATCAGACCCCTGTAAGTTGGTGAAAATAACGTCGAAGGATTCCGTTACATTCATAAATTTAGCCAATTAACTTTTTTATCCTGATGATCCTTATCAGGATCTAAGGATAAAGTTATGATAATGTTGCATTGTCATCGGTCCTTGGCATGTGTGCAAATTTTAAAATCAATCATACTACTCTAAGTCGGTGAAAATTACGTCGAAAGATTCCGTTAAACACACACACACACACACACACGCACGCACACGCACGCACCCACGCACCCCCCTCCCCCTCCCCCCCCCCCCACACACACATATATTTACATACATACAGGTGGAGCTAATATAAAGCGACTAAAAGCTGTCTATCCCTAACAGAAGAAGGGGTGTAAAGTGTTAATTGGTAGGAAATTTTGACATTTTTCAGCACGAGTGGACCTGTATTGTGAATACTTTTGTAAAATAAAAATATAAATCATGTAGGGTGGGAGGTATAACAAAAACCACCCCAACCGGAGAGGGAGTGCAACATGATCGGTGAGGGAATTTTATCAGCACAGCCCTGTTATAGAAGGAATCAGTGATGCTCTCTTCATTCCTTTAGTTTTTATAATGCCAAAATCACCCCTAGTAGTGTATGAGGCTGAAAAATTGTAGAATGGAAGGCAAATTGGAGTAATTTCAGTACAAATGGGAAATTTGCTACAGTGGGGATGAGGTGATCAAATTAAAATAGTTAAATAACAGCAATATTGAAACTGATGTAATTAATTTAAGTGTAAATAAACACATATTTGAAAAGTTTCGGTTTTACCAAAACAGTCAAACGCTGGGTATTTTTGGTAGCTTAATTATACACGCACATTTTCCGCTACGTCTAACGGGAAAAAAATTGCACGGCGCGTGGTATATTAAAATATACTTTTTCACAAAAACAAACTACCTACTCATAATACCATTATTTGGCAAGTTCTGACGTCCTCGTAAACAGTTTTAAATGACGGCCTATATGTATATGTACGTATATGTGGGTAAACAATATACATTTGTTTTGTATACCATCTCCACGATTCTTGAATTATATATACCTGTAAAAGCTATAAATTGTGTTATACAACAAATTATCTATGTTAACCAAATAAATAGCTGAATTTCCCGTAGTTATTGATGCATTTTATTTATAAAAATTGACATTAACTTCTAATTTTTACACTACGTATAGTAAAGTACTGTATTCCACCCAAAAATTCGATGTCGAGATTTCACCAGAAATATGTTTTGAGACCCCCTAATTGTGTGTGCGTGTATGTATGTGTGTGTGTGTGTGTGTGTGTGTGTGTGTGTGTGTGTGTGTGTGTGTGTGTGTGTGTGTGTGTGTGTGTGTGTGTGTGTCAGTCTGTGGACAGCATAACTCAAAAATGAAAAGTCGGTTAAAAACTAAAGTTGGTATTTAAGTTTAATGTCTTTCAAGGATGCGACACGAAGATTTTGAAGAAAATTACTCCACCATATACTACCCTTTACATGGAACAGTTTTCGAAAATTCTGATTTTCTTGAAAATAGTTCTAACGATTTTGAAGGATATTTTTATGACAAATGGAATGTATATCTTGATGTGGGTGCAACACATCAGATTTCTCATTCTTTTATATGTTAACCGTACAAAGAGAGCGGAATTTGAAAGCTTTACAAGATTTGACTATCGCACAAAGCCTGCTGTATTCCCATATTCCACTTGCGCCAACAAGGAAATAAGCAATACGATAATTTGTACAAATGTTTATCTTAACTAACACGAAGAAGATAGAGTTTGTAAGAATAGTTAGTACAAGAGTAGAGAAAGTCATGTGAGTGCAACACATCAGATTTTTTAAACAATGTTTTAAAGTGAATCTAGAGAACTAAGAATTGTTCTGCGTGTTGCACATTACCAGGTCGCAAATGGACAATCATTTGAACATATAATTTACTCAAAATGTGCGTTTAATTATAGCCATGTTATTGTTCGGTAAATATGCATAAATAGAGGTTCTCTATCAATACCTATTTATTTGGTAAATAGCAACGTTTGTTATATGAAGCAATTGATAACTTAGCCAGTCATACGCAATAATAAACTATTTGGGATGGTAAACAAAAAAATGTAGGCTGTTATTTAAAGAGGTTTGCGATGATGATACCACACAACACAAAGACAAACACAGTTTATGGATGCAGTTCGATCAATTAATTTGCTATGTTAATATTTTATTCTATTTATTTCTTACAATCTTAAGATTGTTCATTTTGATCCTGGGATGGTTAAATCCTACTAGAGTTTCGAGTTTGTCTAGACAAAGCCGTTCGTGTTCCACCCAGTGATTAATCAATAAAGATTAATGTTGATAAAGTAACCAATAAGTGTTGCTGTGGATCTACTTTAGCATTAATAACATACTTTTTATGTTTTAAACAAATAATTGCTGATAAAAGATGATCAAATTATCCTATCTTCCTCGATAAAAGTTTTGCTTGAAACCAGACGAGTCAACTTACAAAGCATCTATAATCTGGCAACGTACATAAGTCCATCCCATACTGTATTTAAGATAGAGGTCAGGGCAACACTGCTTGCGAGTCCAATATACTAAAATCTTCGCAAAAGTTAAAGGCATATGGAGGCGGGGCGTACTGCGGACTCCAACGAATCCTACGCTTGCCCCTCCTACCAGCGCTGCCGAATGTGGTGCATGCATCTCACACAACCTTATATACAGACTCTCTGTCGGTACACGCACTACGCTTGGCAACAGCGCTCTGCTTGAGCATTGGCCAGCGTTCACATGCCTTTAACTTTTGCGAGCGGTATAGTCGACATGAGTGCGTTCGAAGGTAAGAGGAACTAAACAGTTCCGGAACCAGTGGGCGGGGCATCGGAAGTGTACTCAGAAGAGCACAACTCCGACTTGCATTGCTAGTGAGGCTGAGATGTGTAAAAGTAGCGCTGTTTTCATTGTACAACTGTACATTGTCACTATTGCCTTGCCCCTCATACCTCGTTCGCTAGCATTGAGTGAGTGAGTGAGTGAGTGAGTGAGTGAGTGAGTGAGTGAGTGAGTGAGTGAGTGAGTGAGTGAGTGAGTGAGTGAGTGAGTGAGTGAGTGATGGTGATGGCGGTGGCGATGATGACGATGATGGTGATGATTATGATGATGATATAATTTTTAAAGGCGTTCAACTACTTGATCATCAGCGCCTTCATAAAATGCATCATGGTAAAAGCCAGAACTCATATCGTCATCGGTTAGTGTAATATTAATGGTTACTATTTTCAAATAAGGCTTTAATGTTTATTTCGTGTTGTTCTTTGACAACTCTACTTATAAAAATATCAAATAAATATAATGGTGTAAAACTTTCGTTCTGATCTTTTAAATAATTATTGAAACATGGGTAATTAATTTAACAAATTTAACAATGGTGGCATAGGGACTTTAACCCCCCCTTTAGTTTAAGATTCCTCGAACCTCTAGGCATTGGGAAAAAGCTTCCCACATTATACGTTGCCAAATCTTAAACCTATTATTCGTATCTGAACCAGTTCTTACGCTGTGTCCTGCCAAATGTTAACCATTCTTTCCCCTTGCTAATTTTCACCGCAAGAGTTGCCCGTAACACTGCCTTAACTACCTTTCCTCAACACGGAACTTGGCTAATTGCCTCTTATTCACTGGTAAGTTTGCAAGTCTCGGATTGATTTTAACATATGGAAATTATTTATTGGAAATATTTATATATCTTCCTGCAATTGCTTCATGGTATTATTAATCTTATCAATGGATAATTCCGGTACCGTCCTGTACATCAAAGAGTTGAACTACAAACCAGAACTATTCGACATAAAATGGCAGCTAAGCAGCTGTTAACTCCGAGGTCTTATTTCCAGAGATGCTGGTGTTGAGTTGATAGAAACAAACGAAGCGTGCAGTAATTAAGTAAGTCGAGCTTTATTTATGGGATTACCTTCTCTATTTATCTGTATTCAATTAAATGCGACTGACATTTTTGCTTACTTCAACGCCTGCCTAAGGCAAATGAAGGCACTCTTGTATTCCAATCAGAAATTCGATATCGAGATTTCACCGGATAATAGACGTCTTCGAATTTGCTGAATACAATGATGCATTTTTAGAAAGAGATGGTTCCGTGTGTTTGTGCGCGTGTATGTCAACAGCAGAACTAATAAACTGATGTGAATCATTCATAGGATAACCATACACGTACAGGTTGTCCTCAAATTATACACACGATAGACACTTCTAAACTGAGCATTTTGGTATAAGGAATTGCTGATCGGAAATCAATATTTCGGATACCAGGCGATCTTGAAAGTGAATATGAGGGAAGTTTCTAAAACTGCTTTAATTTCTATAAAAACTGCCTGACACATTCGTTTCAGGTCGCGAAGGCCGCGTAACTAGTCCGGAGGGACCAGGGTGCTGACCACGTCTCACCCTGCAGTTCTGCACCCCATTCATAACGCCTATAGTGAGCAGAGGTGGGGAACGCAGCGGCCGGGTGGCAAGCCTTGGCCCGCGAAGGGCTGTTGTGCTAGAGGGGTGACAACTTGGTTTATTGTTTATTTTGTTGAAAGTGCGTCTATGACTGTCGAAGATGGAGCATTATTCGCCACTGTAACTGTAACGCAAGGAAAGCGGAACGAATGTACCAAGAGATGCCAACAGGCATCATCCGAACTGAAAGAAACTTGCTGCTGTGGATAAGAACTTAAAACTGGCGTACTAAAGTTACATAGAGCTGACCAGACACCAAAACAAAGGGCTGTCAGGACACAAGAATTATTTAAGGAGATGGTGTTGGATCATGTGACTCACAAGCTATTGCCCATGAGCTTAACGTTTCCAAAGCATTTCCACTGTGCTAAAGGAACAACAGTTATACCCCTATCATAGCCTTGGGTGCAACACTGGAGCTAAACGATTTTCAACGTAAAGTCCAGTTGTGTCAATGGATTCTTCAGTGTTGTACCATAGTACCAAACTTACTACAGCTCGTATCGTTCACCTATGATGATGTACTCATATGCCACACCTGCTGAGAGCTCTAAATTGGTTATGGATAAAGGCCGGAGACGTGTGCGTAAATATACTGCACATGGACTTTACTGTTATCGCTCGCGCATGTAAACAACTGCAGGTAGGTACAGCCTGACCATGAAAACCGCCTCACTGCAGCACAACCTACAAGCATCATATGAACACTATCATTCTACGTCTGCAGCTCATTGCGACAAGAAACAAAACAGTCACGATATACTGCACCTTGACCTTGCGTCTGTATACACTTGCAAGGCAATGCTTCACTAGTTCGCAGAGTACTACGTTACGTTATTTTCGACTATTGCTTCTAGTGGCAGTTGTTTGCACATTTGATGTTCGTGCTGTACTTCTGATGCCATTCATGCTCTGAGGCCAGCTAACCTGTATCGCATGCAAGCGCACATCCCTCCGGCCTTTAGTTTTGAATGTGAAAATTAAAGCAGCATGCAACTTGATCTTTAAGATCGCTGGTATCCAAAATATCCATTTCCAACCAATGCTACCTTATATCAAAATGCTAAGTTTAGACGTCTCTATCATCTGTGTAATTTTGACCCTAAAGTTTGAGTGACACCCTATATGTATACTTAATTTGTGTGTAAGTGTGTCTGTGTGTGTTTTGGTTATACTACAACACGATATTCATGTTAGATGTGATTCTTGTATCGTTATTCCTAACAACTAGACATACTTTTGTGGAAAAAGTATTCAAATGGTTATTCCTGATGAAAGCTCTTGTATAGAAAGTATTGTACATTTTTCAAGTATCTCCGCTATATGACGTACACTTGCGAAAGAGGAATTTACTGCTCACAGATGATGTATTTTAATTAACTACATTTTGCTGCAGTAGACTTTTCTGTTTCTATTATACAAAATGAAACAGCATAAAACTTGAATCCCAATATGTTCACACAAAATTAAACATTAGGTACATTCTATTTGTCACGTAAATATTTTGTACATCTGATACTTTCATCCAAAGTAAATACTAATTTTTTCATTGATTGAGCAGACCAAAAACTAGTATTTTAGATGACATCTCCATATCAAACTTTTGGATGAAATACAAAATTCCACCGAAAAAAAATTACGTGTTATAGAAAACAAAGAGGAAATGCTGTGGCTGTCAAACTTGGTATTTAAATACTGTTTCTTCTAGGGATGCAATACGAGGTTTTCTTTAAAAAATAACAATTAACGAGTTTAATACAAACCTTCCATGTCTGAGGTATTGTGTTGTACAACAAATGTTGTTTTACTTTCTTCGCAAGCATTAACCAATTCCGAAATATTTGTTCCTGTATAACTTTACCCGTATACGACAGCGAACAATTCCCTGTGCCTCTCAAATCAAACCATGATAAACAAAACCCAACTTTGTATAATATAAACACGTAGCCAGTTGATGTAGCCAGTTCTTAATCCTATCCAAAAATGTAATGTGATTAACGTAAATTACCAAAGAATAACTTTTTATTTGAGCTGCATAACTTTTGAAATTCTTTCATATGTGTAGCCTTCTTAACTGGTAAGGTTATATTGGGAGTTTTGATTTGATAAACAATTTATTTGTCGCTGTTTTTCACCGCAGCTGGGAATTGAACCCAAGAACTACATGCTGAGAAGCCTTAAAGCTAGCCATTCGACCACATAGACAGCGGAATCTTAAATAATGGATACTGTCGTGATTCAGAGCAGTGGAAGATTTTGTTTCCATTGGCATTCCTCTCACAGCAACGGGGATACTGTGTCAGCGAGACTCCTTGCATAACATATTCTTATATATTTAAACGAGCAATTCTTGTATATATATTCCGCGCAGCTTGGAAACGGCTCTAACGATTTCCATCAAATTTTGTATTCAGATAGGGTTTTGCTTTTTAAGTTCATCTATATAGGTGTAATTCCCGAAAAAACGCGATTTTACATAAAAATAACATTTTTTATTCCCGCTTCCACATAGCAATTCTTGTGTATACTCACGGTATTTCAGAAACGGCTCTAAAGATTTGATTACATTTTTGTATGCATGCATATTACTTTCACAGTGTTTTCTCTACTCACTTTTAGGTAACACATCCACATCTCTTTCTCTACCCACTCCTCTATAAACAATTTTCCATAAAAAACCTGATTTTACACCAAAGAACATTTTTATCTCCGCTTTTATAATAAGTCATACCATGTTCTGTGTGTTTGAAATAGAAATACTGTTACATTCACACTGTTTTCTCTTCTCACTTTTAAGTAACACAATTCACAGTGGTTTCTCTACTCACTCTTCCACAAAGAAATCATACGACTTTCTGTATGTTTGAAGTAGAGATGCTGCATATTACATTCACAATGATTTCTTACTTACGTTTAGCTAGCTAATACATTCACATCTCTTTTTCTACTCACTCTTCTAAAAAGAAGTCATACAATTTTCTGTATGTTTGAAATAGAGATGCTGCATATTACATTCATAGCGGTTTCTCTACTTACTTTTAGGTAACACATCGCTTTCTCTACTCACTCTTCTATAAACAATTTTCCATAAAAAACGTGATTTTACACCAAAAAAACATTTTATCCCCACTTTTAAATTAAGTAATACAATTTTCTGTATGTTTGAAACAGAAATGCTACATATTATATTCATACTGTTTTCTCTTCTCACTTTTAGGTAACACATTCACATCTTTCACATCTCTTTCTCTACTCACTCTTCTACAAATGTCATACAATTTTCTGTATGTTTGAAATAGAAATGCGCATATTACTTTCACAGTGTTTTCTCTACTTACTTTTAGGTAGCACATTCACATCTTTCTCTACTCCCTTTTCTTTAAACAATTCATATCATATCATATCACCGAGAAATTCGGCACGTATATGTATTTTTCCTTGAAGAAAGTTTTTATGATAACAGTTTTACTACACAATATATTACTTTCAAATGGCTTTCTACTCGCTTTTCTTTTACGTAGCACATTCATATATCCCCGTGTTTGCCCTTCAACATACAATGCATATAATTTTCTATGATTGAAATATAAATGCAACGTATTACAAAAAAAAAAAAAAAAAAAAAAAAAAAAAAAAAATCACAAAAACAGGGGAAAATCGCCGAGCGAAGCTCGGTCACCCAGGTACTATGATTAAATCGACTAACAAACTCTGAGAAAACGTAAACATTGTGGAAGAAAGCAGTTAATTGAATGACGCGAACGAAATGGAGGGCTCCGGTGATTTAAAACACGAGAGATAAGAAGAGAGAGGGAAACAGAGAGAGAGACAGAGGAGGGGGAGGGCTAAATTATTCTATCCAGGAGGAAACCAAGTAGTTTGCGATGTATCAATTGCTCAAGAAGATTGGTGCTTCCATTTCCTGAGTATTGGCACCAGAAAGGTCGTAAAACAGAACGTAATCGAAATGAAACACGGCGGTGTAAAATGTGGAAACCAGGAATTATACAAATCAAGCGTACCTAAGAAATTTTGGTCACGTATACAGCCTTTGCTTGGCCGGAACGTTAATAGAAAAAAGTGACAGCGAGAGGGGGTGTAGGTCACGTGACGAATTACTTGTGCGTGTTTCACTGTTCTTGTGATATTCCTGATAACGCGTTTCAGCTATTCATTTGTGTGACGGCTGCATCGCTCGTCGGAACAGGTGCACCACCTGCAATGCTGTAGTTCGGTCGGTAAGGCAGACAGCTACTTTTCCTCGCACCAGCTCTGAACTTGCTTTTCTATTTTATCGCTGAGGTATCTGAAGTAGAGAAGATATGTCCGGAAACCAACGATTTTGCATCTCCTGAAGCTGTTTTCCCCTCTCCAATCGTCTATGAACGGGAGAAATGTACTGATATATCCCTGTTATTGAAAATAAGGTGGGAATCCAATTCATCGAATGTTAATCTAATAAGAAAATTCTAATGTATATAAAGTGCAGGTATTTTGATAACTTAATATGTATCCATTTCGATTTGATAGCTGTTTTTTCTCTCCGTCTAACTTTGCCACAAACCAATCACACAATTTACTACCTGATGTTTTTAGCATGGTCGTAACCACGCAGCGAAATGAACAGCGCCTGTCGTATATACTACTCGTTTTGCTCCACAACCAAATGCGCGACCGACTGGGCTAGATATTGTGACGTCATTGGCCTTGTGGAAGACATTGAAACTCGCTTCCTGTACACCATTCGTTATCGCGAGACCGTCATGACTCCTGTGCCACGTCTACTTAGAGCTACTAATCTGAAAACATACTACTCAATTATAAGTTCGTAAATGAATGACACTGTCCTCAATCACCCGTACAAATATCTCCACTTACACCCCTAACACCTTGTATATATACATGGGTGTTCATTTTGAATTGTTCCTTCAATGGCCGCGCATGACGTCACCACTATCCAGACAGCCATTAGTTTCCACAAGTTGAAAAAACAGGTGTCACTGCGTAGAGAGCGCTAGGTCGAACGTTGAGGGGAAATGAATTCGGCTATTCAGGTCTCCGCTTTACCTTCACAAGCTCCCCATATAGCGCGCAACAATAGTTTCTTCCGGCGATTTATTGGAAGACGTTCCCACAGCGAAACTGAAGTGAAGTGCATGTGTTTACATATTAGTGCAATGGCTTGGCAATCGTAAAGTTTTAAAAATGTAGTACGCATTTATCAACTAAATAGCTATCTGAATAAAAGTGCAGTAAAACACCTAGAAATATTACATTTATTGAATATTTTATACACCATGTGTATACCTATGTGTCATTTATGTACCTCAGCTCATAACGAAATACCGCAATAATAAATATAAGGAAGATTAAGTGATTTTTACTGGATCGAGGATTAGTAAAAACACATAACACACCTGTATTGCATAGACTTTTTGGAAGATAGTAATTTCATGTGACATAAATGAAATGAAAAATACTAACATTGAAACATAACATTCATCTTTCCATTGTGTCTTGATGGTTGAACTTAATTAGTATATATTAACTACATCTCTTTGCATTTTCAGGTATGAGAGCAGTACAGCTGTTTTCCAATTTTCTTCGATTTCAGAAGCAACACACTCGTTCAAGTTAGCCACCATGATTACTATGGGTAATTATTGACTTGAGCACGGCTGTTTATCTCGCGGAAAGTGTATTAGGATTCACTGACTTTTTACATAATATCTTCAATCGTCATTACAACGAAAGTTGGACTGATTTCAGCGCTTTATTCTTTTAAATTATAATATATGCATTATAAATAAGTATGAGGACAATTACTGAGGTGTTAAAAATCAACAAGTAGGTTTGATTATATTTTATATCTGTATTAATCAAAATATTGTTAAGTTTAAGGGTGTGAAAATGCTAGCGTCCTAGGCCTTAAAAGTATGTAATATAGGAGGGCAGATTAAGTTTGTAGATGTGAATAGGGGATAATTCATTTACCTGTAATATCAACAAGTGGAAAGGCCATGAAATCTTAGTATCTCACAAAAATAATTGTGGTTGCTTTTTAATATTTATCTTAATGATTCTCTGAGGCATCGCTTGGAATTCCAGATACTGATTTGACTATTGCTTAAGCCTACTGTATTCTTCTTATACCTAAAATGTGTAAAGGTATAATGAATGCTTACCTCGATCAACAAGAAATAGAGTGGGTGGGTGAGTGAGTTCAAGATCCCGTCAACAACGAAGTTATTTGGGCCCCAAGTAGATAGATCAGAGTTGCTGAACCCTGCAGCACACGCTCGTTTCCCCTACACAGGTTATTTCCCCCCACCCCCTCCACTGACCAAGGCAAGCAGAACCAGACCTGCTAATCAGAGGTGGATGCCGCGGAGTAGTAATACACACAACTCAATGGGAGGATGAATATTTCTTATTTTCGAGATGAAGACAATAAAATTAAGTGCTTGATTTGTAAGACTGGTAGTTGCAGATTTATACCATTTCCCTTGCTTACGTTCCGTGTTCATGATAAATGTTATTGTTAAGGAAAAGTACAATGAACTTTAAAAGCAATTCTATGACACATTATCTTCACAATTTGAAGACCTAAAAACATTTGAAACCAAAATCTAATAATTTTGCAGTTTCCATGTAGTGAGGCTTCACACGAGCTACAAAATATGAAACTACTTGCATTGCAGAATTCCACGACCGTAAAATGTTCTGAGAAAGAAGGGTGTGAATTAGTTAGGTCTCTGTCCTACAGTGAGTATTCCAGATTACGTTTGTTTGCATCCAGTTTAATGGCAGCCTTTGGCTCCACTTATATCTACGAACAAACATTTTCAAAAATGAACTACATTAAAAGTGAGTATCGCAGCAAGATAAGTGACAATCACCTTGCTTATCTTTTGAGACTGTGCACTTCATCTTTTGCACCAAATATTGAAGACCTTCTGAAACGTAAATCATGTCAAACAGTAATCCTCAGAAACATCATGGATTAATCAGTAGTAGAATATGAATGATTTCCTATACATAAGAATGTGCCGCCACTGGAACTCAGTGACCACGGATAAATGCGTCATTCTGTCCCAACCGGTGGAAGGAGGTCATTTCAACTTCTCGTTTTCTGCCTGCATAGACGATTAAGCTTTAGCATGAATAATTTTTAGAAAAATGAGTAGAGAAAGTCATTTGATTACATTACATAACATTTTTGAGCATGCCACTTGGCAATTACAACAACGCAATTACAGTAAAACTACTTTTTCACACGGAAATTATGAATTATCTGATTATTCCGCATAACTTAACCAATATTCTGGGACAAATCTCCTGAATAGGTAAACTAGCTTGAAGGAAATCATTTGTGGTTTAAACCCTCGTTTAATTAGTTTAAACTAAATACATATTGTCTTCAACCTCAGTTCCAACAAGAAAATAACTTGCATACAAGAAGTATAGATATACAGTTAACACAATTAAAATATAGAAGTGGATATTTTTGTTAACTTTTGACCTCGGGTTCCTTCACCCTTTTTCTATAATAACCACATTAAAAGTGATGGATCCATCAAAAGCACTGTCAACAGTCCGCTACTATATACAAGGGATTACGCTTGCCATGCAAGTTGTAATCTCTCGCGATGCACACCCTTTCACGAAATAAAGTGGTAAATTTGTTCCTGGATGGCGAGCCACATTGTGACAGCTGACGCAATAATATTATTACTGTTAACAAATAATCCACGGTGACGCCTGTCCGATTCGCCCCATGACAGCTACAAAACCGTCACTAGCCGCTATTTATCACCGCATGCCCTCGGCCTGTCAATACCCGCAGTCCGCCCGTCTTTTGTTTAAGTTTAAATGGTTGCTGGTCAGCAACGACAAAATAACAAATACCATCCTCACCCTTCCAACCGCAGAACAGCTTCACTGGAATTGACATTTCCTTCGGTCATATTTACGCGAAATACGTGCAAAGTTTTGTATTCCAGCGAATATATCTTTAAAATGCAGTCTCGGAATACTATTGTCAAGTTCTATGCTTATTTCGAACGGTTTTAAAAATCCTGACATGTTCACGATTGCCTATGCTGCATTAATATTGAATTAAATATTTGAATGGTTGTTAGAATTCTTTAGAATTCTTCAATTCTATTGAATATACATATTCAAGTCAGTGTTTTTGAATCAAGCTGAAAGACTTGTAAATTTGCTGGTTATAAGCAGCAGGAATTCATTTCCAAATGAATTTGCTTAGAGCTTTGGTTTGGATGTTTGGACGGCCTAATGGGAATTTTCTTGCCACTCTATGATCATGCTTCGCCCGCAAAAAACAAGACAAGCAGGTCTAGAGGTTTCTTTGTACTTCATTCTAACTTTCTTACGATGTTATAGAATTTTGAAATCATAAACGAAGATTCTGTTTGATAAAAGTATGCGGACTTTTAACGTAATAGTTCTAACATAGTGTTTCTCAAAATAAATGGCATTGCTACTTCCCTATCCGAGGTTTGGCTTCATGTCTTGTTTGTTTGTGTGTGTGTGTGTTTCTCTGTGTGTGTGTGTGTGTGTGTGTGTGTGTGTGTGTGTGTGTGTGTGTGTGTGTGTGTGTGTGTGTCTGTGTGTGTGTTTTTCCTTGAGTATTAATACAAGGAACGTTGTTTGTTTAGAAGAACTGTATCTAATGGTATCAGTTTAAATTCCCAACTCTCCTCAAATTAGTGCTACGTCACTGATCCCACATTCGATTATGGCCGAAGTGAAAGCACGTGTCTACGAGTGATATAAGGACAATTTTTTTAGGAATAGTGTTGCACACCTATGAGCCCGGCCGCTACCTCCCGCCGCTACCCCCCGCCTCTGCCCACTACAGGCGTCATGAGTGGGGTGCAGTACTGGAGGTGGGACGTGGTCAGCGCCTCCGTCCCTCCCGGTCAGTTATGCGGCCTTTGCAACCTAAGGTCGCTACTTTTCAATTAAGTAGCTCCTCAATTGACCCCCCCCCCCAGGGACCTAACGAGGCTGAGTGCACCGCGTGACAGACCTCCCAGCGGGGAAAAGATCCATGCGGGTACAGGGGATCGAACCCTGATCCTCTACGCCAGAGACAGGCACGCTACCACTGCGCTTCGGAGGCGGTCACAATAAATAATAGCAGTATAAATGTAAACAAAAGAGCTAAATTCACGATTTAGCACATTTTTTCTGATTTCTTATACATCTAAGTAGGCTTATTTTTACTTCCTCTACTACGGACTTAAACAGAGAAAGTATTGTATTCCAGCCAAAAATTCAATACCGAGATTCACCGAAAATACATGTTTTCAGACTCTTTAAATTTAAAAAGGAAAACAAAAACAGTTTTACAAACTATATTTGTGTGTTGTGTGCGTGTGTGCAAACAGCATAACTCAAAAATGAAAAGTTGGTTAAATACCAAACTTGGTACAGAAGTTCAGCGTCTTTCAGGGACGCGTTACGAAGATCTTGAAGAAAATCCCCTACGCCAAATTGCCTTTGCCTTTTGAAAATGCCCATCTGTTTTTAATAATGACTAACGAGCTGTAAATTTTATTATAACTATAATTAATATAAAGTCCCTTTATATAAACCAAACCCAAGTTCCTCTTTTTGATGATTAGTTGGTATAACATTAGGTATTATTTTTATAAAAGCACGATATGCTAAAATACTTTCATGACAAATGAAATGTATATGGCGAAGTGTCTGGGAATAGCCTATTAAGTGCTCTCCATTCCCAGTGACTTTGGCATAACTCGAAAACTGTAGGAGAAACCAACGTATATCCAATGCATTTTTTGTGAAGTTAACTATTTCCAAGGTATTCATTGTTATTGGTTTGAATTTTGCAATACCTATATTTTTCTCATTATTGTATTTTCTTCTTTATCTTCCCCCTCCCTTCTAGTCATACAAAGAGCTCAGAATTTGAAAGCCATCGCATGGCGAGAAGCTCTTAAAAGATTTACTATCCAATCCTACTGTATTCTCCTACTTCCCTTGTACCTACAAGTGAATATGTAATAAAACATTTTCTACAAATTTTTATCTCGATTAGTAAGAAGTAGATAGACGAATAACCATTTGTGAGAATAATTTGTAAAAGCGCACGTACAAAAAAGTGATGTGAGTGCAACATTACTTTCTTTCTCCAAAGTATAGGAATAAAATCCACTGCAAGCGAAGTTTTAAATGTATTTTTCTGTAACAAGATTGCTTTAATCTGCTATGCTTATCAGTGAAAATATCCTCAACATTAGCATAATGCCTGTGAATGCTATAGCGGAAGTTTTAAGTATTTCTCAAAATTGCTCGGGAACTTTGCATAATTAAGAAAACGTCACCATCTTTACGCCAGTCTTTTATTTTTACTTTCTCTACTACGTACAGTAAAGCATGGGAAGTATTATGTTTCACGCAAAAATTCGATGTCGAGATTTCACCGGGAATATGTTTTGAGGGCCCCTGAATAAAAAAAGAGCATTTCTAGAAAAAGGTGGGCGGGAGTGAGTGAGTGAGTGAGTGAGTGAGTGAGTGAGTGAGTGTGTGTGTGTGTGTGTGTGTGTGTGTGTGTGTGTGTGTGTGTGTGTGTGTGTGTGTGAGTGTGTGTGTGTGTGAGTGAGTGAGTCTGTGTGTCTGTGTGTCCGTCAGACTGTGGACAGCATAACTCAAAGGGAGGAGTCGGTTATAAACCAAAGTTGGTATTTAAGTTTAATGTCTTTCAAGGATACGACACAAAGATTTTGAAGAAAATTCCTGCACCCTAAACTACCCTTTATAACGAAACATTTTTCGAAAATTTTTATTTTCTTGAAATGTCTCTTAACAATTTTGATTAAAATGCCATATAATTGAGATATTTGTATGGCAAATGAAATGTGTATCTTGAATTTTCTGGCTATAACCCATGTAGTCCTATTTACTCTTGATGATTTTTGCGTAACTGGTAAACCGTAAGAGATAGACCAAATCTTACTAACGAAAGATGCAGATCTTGCTGAAACACAATTCATGTCTGAATAACTTTTTTTGGAGTGAACCATTTTGGAGATATTGCTTATTTGTGTGAGTTTTGGAGGACTTATACTTCTGCCAAATGGAACATCGTTATTAATTCTTTTGTGTGTTAATCGTGCAAAGAGAACGGAATTTGAAAGCTTTAAAAGATTTGACTATGGCTCAAAGTCTACTATATTCCCATGTACCTGCAAGAAAATATTAGGAATGATCAATTATCTACTCAAAAATCATCCATTTAAAGTAAAGACAAAACAATGTTTACGTAATTTGTTTAAAAAGAAGCGAATTAGATCATTGGATATCATGTTTTGTAGTTTGGTATTCAACGATAATTGCAAAATTTAATATCGTAATTTTCTTAGCTGTTACTAATTTACCTACACTATAGCCATAATTATTATCATTTTTACAGAATTTCGAAGCGGCACTTCTCTCAGTACCCAAAATCAAGTCAATGTCGATTTTTCGGGGCGTATAGAACACCTGCACATCCTTTGGTTATCAGTTCTTTTGCTTGGAAATATTTAATGCTGTATTTTCCTAAATAAATTACTTTTTGAAGTCTCTCCAGTATCTCGGTCTTCGATAACTCTACTGTCAGCTGTTCCAGTGGTGAACTGCGAAATGTTTTACTCAGGCTATGCGTGGGTGAGTGTAAGAATGGAGAACACCGGTTCAAGTCGCTTCTCACACTATACATTTATTTTAACATACGCAAATTATTTATTACAATTATTTATGTATATTCCTATAATTTCTTTACACAAGTACTATATCTTTCCGGTCAATAATTCCTGTATGATGGTTCACCCCAAACGTTGGGCGTGGTGGGTTTCGGTTGAAAACTCTCTAGTAAGCACCGGGGATATTAATTCCTTAATCCACATGTAAATAACGTCACATTTCGCATTTATTATACATTCTATTTCACGTACAAAATTAATTTTTTCAATATTTTTGTGTTTCACATGTGTTGAAGAATTTCGCTTCAGCAAGTTATTCATCCATCATAGCCTTCATGTCACAACTTATTCGTTTGGACGTGTCATTTATTTTTGTTATTCCATGTACGTGCATACAAGTGAACAACTGTCCAATAGGGTAACATATGAGCGGCCGCGTTTCTCATATGCATGACGGTATGAGAAATATAGACGAGTGACAGTGACGGCAAGAGGCATTCTATGAAAAATTCAACGGACAGCGTATTTGTCACGGGTGTCATTAGGACTGTGGAATATTCAACAAGAATTTAGATTTTTGCTCGTGCAAAATTTCAAGCAGAACGCTCTTGCACTACCACTTATACACCTCGGCTCCGTTATAAGGGAGATATCACGATAAAATCTTCTGTTACATTCACAGAACTTTCTCTACCCATTATACAATAAACTATTACTATAACGCTTATTCTTTTCTCTACTTCATATTAACCGACATAAAAATTTATAGAGATTGTTTTCTGTAGTTCTTTATAGGTAAAATGCGAATAGTAGATTACAGTAGCCTAAATAAAAGTCAAACCTTTTGAGAACTGGCCGCTATGTGATGGCTTAGTAATTCCGTTCTCTTAGCATAACCAGGAGAAAAACATCAATAATGACTTTCCGCTTGACAAAAGTACTTCAACCAATAACAAGAAATGCCTCAGAAATTGTTAATTCAAAAACATTGTTTACGGTTTACCACTTATACAAATATCACTCAGAATGAATAGGACTTCAGGGGGTATGCTAAAAAATTCAATCCATTTCATTTGTCATGAAAATATCTTAAACAAAATTTGGTATTTTAATCAAAATCGTTAGCGCCAGTTTTGACGGCCACCGGTTCTAGCTTCTTATAATCTCACAATTGATACTACGGGGGGGATTTAAAGTGAGTTTTTATTTATGGGCGCTCTTTAGCTGCTGTGGTTCTCAGTGTCACAGCTCCTTCATGTGAAACCTATTTTTATTTTGAAAAGTATATGGCTGTAATTTGGTAATATCTTAAGTAATAACACTTCTTCCAATCCTGTTGACTTTATTGTAACGATAAATGAATGGCATACTTTTTATAGAATCTTAGTTATATAGCCATTACAGAAAAAAAAAACAAATTTAAATTCGTGAATTCACGCTTGAAAAGTGCAATTTATGGACCTAAATAGGACCTTTTGCACCAAAGTCTCCGAGAATTTAGTTATACCACTGAAGGTAAGACTGAAATGGTGAAATTCAGTTATTAATATTGATTGATTTAATAGACACACGTGCAGTAAAACAGACAAAAGGTCACTAGCATTGGATGCATAAATTTTCTCCCTACCATAACAGAGTGAACGCGCAGTGGATGAAAAAAACTGATGTGTTGCACTCACAGGACTTTCTCTACTCTTGTATTAACCATTCCTACAAACTCGTTTTCTTTACCTTCTTCCTGTTAGTTGAGATAAACATTTACAGTAATTATCATACTGTTTATTTTCTTGTAGGCACAAGAGGAATATTAGAATACAGTAGGCTTTGAGAGATAGTCAAATCTTTTAAACCTTTGAGATTTCGTTCTCTTTGCACGGTTAAAATATAAAAAAATGAATCCCGATCTTCAATTTGACGAAAGTTTAAGTTTTCCAAAACTCAAATAACAGGGAATATCTCCGAAATGGTTCACTCTACAAAGCAAAATTATTTGTACATAATTTGTGTGTTTTAGCAAGATCTACATTTTTGTATAGTAAGGTTTGGTCTGTATCTTACGGTTTACCAGTTGTGCAAAAGTCACCAAGACTAAACAAGACTACACAGCTATAGCAAGAAAATTCAAAGTATACATTTCACTTGTAAAAATATCTTAAGCTTATGACATTTTAATCAAAAACGTTGCGCGCGCGCGTGCGCCCGCGGATCTTTTCCTACAAATGTTTTTTTTTTTTGGGGGGGGGGGGATTCAGGGGGCCTGAAACCATATATTTCCGGTGAAATCTCGAAATTGAATTTTTGGGTGGAACACAATACTTTCTCTACTTGCCAGTAGAGAAAGTGGTAACTATCATCCAAAAAGAATATTACTTTAAGACTGTTAAAATTCAAACCAAGTGTTCAAACCAAGCTCAACAGATATTTGGGAAATGGTAAATGGTAAATGAACTTATTTACCTTATTTACCTAAATAAATAGTGTTAGAATAAAGAAAACTCCAAAGGATATTTGCAGGAACTTCAGAATTGCATTTTATTACTTACGCAAATAACGAATAAAATGGTTATTAACTATCAATGTGTTTTGTTTTAATCAGATGATTGTAGACATTTTTGTAAATAAAAAATAACGAAAACTCTTCCCTATAAAGGGTAGTTTGAGGTGTAGGATATTGTTTGTGTCTCAACCCTGAAAGCTGCTGAGTTTACGAACCAAAATTAGTTTTTGTTTATCGAAACTACTGGTAAATGACCTGACATGTCCATAAGATACCCTGTATAAATTGTATTAGGAGCTGTACATTTTTAGATTCTTACATTTGTTTTATTTTTTCATTAGCGCCCTCCAACCTGAGAATGAAATGGGTGAAATGTTGCTCCAATGAGCCCGAGGTCCATAGGGCTTTAAATTACCCGACATTCATCTTCTCAGGATAACGGAAAACCTCGGAAAAACCTCGCCCTAAGCGAGGTTCGAACTCGCGACCTCTTGGACATCAGACAGACACGCTACCACCACGCTACAGAGGCGGGCTAGTTTTATATTAGTACCTATGAACCAATCTTTAAGAGATCTGATAAAAGTGATTAACGCGATGGTTTTGTTTATAATCTATATTCGTTCCTTATCTGGAAGTGAGTTGTTATTTATAGTGGGCCACGCTCGAGTTTTATTCCAATCGGATTGTTTCGTTTAATTGAGAAATATTTTTGCACGAGTAACCCCATCAAATACTAACGTGAGATTAAGGGAAAAGCCCATTTTCTGTCTCACTCCCCCTCTAATCCCGCCTGCCCCGCTCATTCTGCATGACAATTAGATGTGTCGAGTTTCCGAAGTGCAGCAAAACTACTCTTAATGGATTTTATCTGTTTCATATTTCAGAGCAATGTCATGTTGAACTCTGATTTACAGTTCGCTTAGCCCTCGGCTAATACGCTTTTGTAGCGTTCTTTGCACGGTACGGCTCCAGCGCGAGACTGCGACAGATTTCATTCTACTAATGCACTTCCTTTCTCATTACATGCCAAGCGATGTTTTGAAAACCGGTAACTAACCTACGTTTTTAACGTATCCTATTGCCTACTTATACTACATGGAGAGTTTTACACCCCACTCAGGGAGTCATTTAAAGCTTTCAACGACGATGCACGTTTTGAGGTCCATAGAATTCTAATAGTATTATATGAAAAACGCTTTTAGGGTTGCTTAAAAGGTTTTGCCACTTAAGGTGGATGATCTAATTTGGTTCAATTAAGCATCTGTAGAGGGCACTGCAGTCTACGTCACGTCTTTCTGTTTTACTTTATCACGTAGTGTTAAATGCCAGCCAAAAATTCCACATCGAGATTTCACTGGAAACACAGGTTTTCAGGTCAACAGAGGAAAAAAAAGAAGAAAAGGTCCTTAAGAGGCGAGGGATCTACCACAGGAGCCGAAGCCCCCCCCCCCCCCAAAAAAAAAGAAACCAGGGAAGGCAGCAACCGAGTACCACTCCCTTCGTGGGTGTTTCCATTAGGTTAGAACCTTGTTTCCTAAAAAGCCCCCCCCCCCCTGTTACACAGGGGATGGAAGTGCATACGCCACTTACGCGCGTCAGTTCATCCGGGAAGACTACCTATAACATAGGTGAGGCAGCCGAACATCTAGCTTACCGGCTACTTGCCCTGCAGATTAGTGCCCGAGAAGTTCAGGCATCTCCCAACCCCTCCTTGAGTATCGGGAACCACTGCCCACTCGAGACCAACCCAATCCCAACAACTCCCAAGGGGAGGGACTAAAATGTTCGCCCAGGACTACTTCTAATAACGTCAGAAGTACCAGGAGTGGTACTTCTAGGGGTACGCAGCGCTCACACCACAAAAAAACAGGTCCGTGTGTATTTGTGCATGTGAAAATTTAAATTCAATATCATCCAAGGATGCGATATAAAGATCTTCAAAGCAATCCCCCTTTACATGGAACATTTTTCAAATATTTTGTTTTTATAAAAAAATGCTCCAAATATTTTGATTGATATACTATATTTTTAAGACAAATGCACTGTATTTCTTGAATTTTCTGAGTATAGCCTGTCAAGTCTAAACGACTTTTGTATAACTGGTAAACCATAAGAGGTAGGCAAAATTTTGCAGCACAAAGAATGTAGATTTCTTTAAAGCACACAACTTATATGAAATATATTTCTTGTGGAGTTAATCATTTCTAAGATATTTCTGATTATTGCTTTGAGTTTGTCAATAGGTATTCTTGTCTCAAATGGGAAGTGGCTTATCTTTTCGTCAGTGAGCCGTTCTTAACAGAGTTCACAATTTCATTTAAGACAACTACTCTTCTAAATGCAGTGTACGTACAAGAAAATATGCAAGAAAACTATTTCCACAAATGTTAATCTCAATTAAAATAAAGTAAATAGAAGAATAACCATTTGTAAGAATAATTTGTATAAGACTGAATACTTAGAGAAACTCATCTGAGTGCAACAATTCAGATTTTTTAAAATTAACTCCCTAAAAATTTGCGTTTTGCTTAAATTGTTAATCTTCTTCTACTCCTTCTTCTTTAGTAATGGCTGGCAAGGTGTTTAAGGACTAGGTATACTTTCATCATTACCCCTTTTTTCCCCACGAGCTTTTGGACACACTCTAATATACCAGTGTTTAGACTAATTTACGTCTATTCTGCTCAATAATAACAGGCTTAACTATGATAAAGCAAGATAACTTAAACTTACACAATCCATGCATATTTCAAAAGTTGTAGACGTGTTATTTTTATGGACAAATTACCTTAATTAGCTCATGCAGTCCTCCCAATTAAATCAGAGCAGTGGTATTTTTAAAACAAAGGAATAATAACATATTTAAATTATTTAATATATATAAGGCTTACCAAATGTATACTGAAAATGTCTCATGGGTTCAGAGCCACAGCACTCACCTAAAACAGAAAAAGTAAAGCTTTAGTATTTGGACATTTGTGAAGCTTTGATGAAAAGTTACATTATAATGTATATATAACGTAGGATACTTTGCGATCATGGTGGTGCTGATAATAATTTTATTATTATTATTATTATTATTATTATTATTATTATTATTATTATTATTATTATTATTATTATTATTATTATTATTATTATTATTATTATTATTATTATTATTATTATTATTATTATTATTATTATTATTATTATTATTATTATTATCATTATTATTATTATCATTATCATCATTATCATCATTATCATCATTATCATCATTATTATTATTATTATTATTATTATTATTATTATTATTATTATTATTATTATTATTATTATTATTATTATTATTATTATTATTATTATTATTATTATTATTATTATTATTAAATACACTTTACTTGACACTTAAGAACTTAGTGTAGTGTAAACGTTACACTTGAGACTCACACTCACAACAGCACACAACTGATGCAACAATATAATCACAACTGTACTGTCCCTGTAAACAGTTTATTGAAATCATCGAATGTCTCTCTGGTGCTAGTCACATATTTATATACATCCCATTGAAAAAGTTCCAAAAAAGGAACCTACTTAGTGGTGTTGTCCAGGAGCGGGCCGCCCATTAGCCCTTACTGCGCCCAGGTAGCCGAGCCGGATGAGCCGGCACCGCCAGTCAGTTGGTACCTTCACGCCGCAGCCACAATATATTTAATGTGTGTTTTATTTATTCTACTATAACTTAAGGTTTATTTGCAAATGACTTGTAAAGCTCCCTGTATTAAAGGAATCCCATGGCAGCTCGAGGTTAATACAGAAAAATAACTAGTTGGTGCACGAGCGGTATGGAAATAATTTGCTTTACAACTCTTCTTTGATAAAAATAAGTCCTGGTAGAGATGAAAAAGAACCTGGCCTCATCAAAGCGCACTGCGATGGAAATTAAGAGAACCAAATTACAGCTACACAAATATTAAATCAACTGTAACGTACCAGCATCTCCTACTTTTGATTGGTTTTATTTCGGCAAGGCGAGCGCCTGAACGAAAGAACGCGCTTCATCTCGTTTCGTGCCCACCATAAAAATTCATTTGTAGCCTACTTTTACCCCAGAACAAAAATGTGGTGTCATGCACTCTTATTGCTTTCTCTATTCACTCTTCTTCAAACTATTCTTACAAACGCATATTCTTCTATCCACTACACATTAATCGAAATAAACTTTTAGGGGAACTGTTTTAATGCATGTCTTGGTAAGTACAATGGGAATGGGGGGACACATGATGTACTCTTTAAGCGATAGTCAAATTTTTTAAAAGCTCGTCGCTATGTGATGGGTTTGAAACTCCATTCTCTTTGCATGACAAGGAAAAGAATCTGATGTGTTGAACTCACATGACTTTCTCTACCCTTGTACTAACCATTCTCACAAACCCTTATTCCTATATCTTCTTCGTGTTAGTTCAGATAAACATTTACAGAAATTATTTTATTGCTTATTTCCTTGTAGGTACAAGGGGAAGATGGGAATACAGCAGAGTTTGAGCGATAGTCAAATCTTTTAAAGCTTTGAGATTTCGTTCTCTTTGCACAGCTAAGATATAAAAAAATGAATAAGAATCTTCCATCTGACAGAAGTGTAAGTTCTCCAAGACTCACACAAATAAGAAATATTTCCGAAATGGTTCACTGTACAACCCAAAAAAAAAAAAAAAAAAAAAAAAAAAAAAATATTATTGGGGCATAAAATGTGTGTTTTAGCAAGATCTACACATTTTGTAAAGTAAGATTTGGTCTATCTTTTACGCTTTACCAGTTATACAAAAGTCATAAAGAGTAAGAGGACTACATAGGCTTTAGCAAGAAAATCTAAAATATACATTTCATGTGTCATAAAAAATATCTCTAACATATGACATTTTAATCAAAACCGTTAGACCCATTCTCAAGAAAATAAAAATTTTCGAAAAATTTTCCATGTAAAGGGTAGTTTAGGGTGAAAGAACTTTCTTCAGATTCTTCGTGTCGGATCCTTAAAATATATTAAACTTAAATACCAACTTTGGTTTTTAACCGACTTTTCGCTTTTGAGTCATGCTGTTCACATACAGACAGACACACACACACACGCGCGCGCGCGCACACACACACACACACACACAGACGAACACACAGACAGACATTTTTCTAAACATGCTTTTCTGGATTGAGGGTGCCCCAAAAATATATATTTCCAGTGAAACCTCCACATCGAATTTTTGGGAGGAATACAATGCTTCCTCTACTTACTAAACGTAGTAGAGAAAGTAAAAAAAGGCTTCCCATTTTTCAATAGTTAAATATTGGAGCATTTAAATTAGTAAAAAAAAATATATATCTCGAAAATGATTAACCACACAAAAATGTATTTGACATAAATTGTATACTTTGAAGATGTACATTTTTTCTGTGGTAAGATTTCTCTCTCGTAAGGTTTGCCAGTTACGCGAAAGTCATACAGAATGAAGAGGAGGTCAGAGGCTATTGCCGGAAAATCCAAGATGCACATTTAATTCGTCAAGAAGATATCTTAGACATGCGGTATGTTAATCAAAACCCTTGAAGGCATTTAAAACATGTTCCATATGAAGGTTAATCTGGAGTGGGGGATCTTTTATGATGAATTTTCCTCTCAAGTTTCTGGAAGACTATTCTGAAAATTATTTTTTGGATCCAGTGACCCTCAAAACGTGTAATCCCAGTGAAAGTCGGTATCGAAGTTTTGGGTGGAATGTAATACCTTACCCCGCGCTACCTGTCTACTATGTACGTGATATAGAAAATACAATTTTTTGAAGGGAGAAGTTCAGGAAGCTTCAAAATATACATTTACAGTGAAATTTGAAATCAAATTTTTGCACAGAATGCAGCACTTCCCCTGCTTACTATATGTGCAGGAAAGTAAAGATATGATGTCCATTTATTACATGATATTCTCTACTCATTCTTCTGCAAACAATTCTTACGAAAGGTTATTCGTGGCTTGACTTCTCAATAATTGGGATTAACATCCATACATTTACCCATTTCGTAGTAGGTCTACACACAGTACTACAGTTTTAGGCTAGGATGGAGACGGATATTCAAATTTTTACTTTCTATACCACATATATAGGATGGAAGTGAAATGATCCGTCAGACTTTAACAGCGAATTTCTCATGTTGTGAATAACAAGAAAGTCTAATACCAAAATATTGAAAAGTATATAGTTTTCTAGAAAAAAATATTTTTATCAAAAATTTACCATCACCGGGCTGAATTATTATTGATTGAAAGTTCTTGATTTATGCCTATATTCATAGAAAATTGAATAAACAACTTTTTACTTTGGCGTATTTCAACAGATTCAACGGTTTTTTTGTAAATTAAATTTAAAAAAAACCCACAGTTTTCTGCCCTTTTGTTAGTTTTTTGCCCTTTTGGGTAGTTTAGGATGGGGCTGTTTTCTTCAAAATCTTCGTGTCGCATCCTTGAAAGACATTAAACTTAAATACCAACTTTGGTTTTTAACCTACTTTTCGTTTTTGAGTTATGTTGTCCACAGGCTAACACACAGACACAGACAGACAGACAGGCAGACAGACACACACACGCGCGCGAGCGAACCTTTTTAAAAAATGCTTTCTTTGATTCAGGGGGTCTCAAAACATATATTTCCGGTGAAACCTAGACATCGAATTTTTGGGTGGAATACAACACTTCCCCTACTTATCAGTAGAGAAAGTAAAAAGGTGTATCGAGACATGTGATTCTAAAGTATTTCAGCTGTGGGGCGGAATTGCAACCGCCTCAACCAATCACAAAGTCAGTACGTACTAAGGTGCACCAAGGCGGCCCATACTAATAAAACTTTGCGGCTTAGGAACCGAGATAGAGTTCGCCTTCTATAAACAGCCAAGCTACGTTTTAAATCCTTAAACATGAAATACATGCACGCGAGGCGAGAACAAACTTTGTCTTGCAAGTTGCAGGTTACAAGGAGCAAGAGTTAACTATGATATAGCAAATCCCTCGTACCACATACACGCGTTATAAAT
This sequence comes from Tenodera sinensis, assembly GCA_030765045.1. Classification (NCBI taxonomy): domain Eukaryota; kingdom Metazoa; phylum Arthropoda; class Insecta; order Mantodea; family Mantidae; genus Tenodera; species Tenodera sinensis. The sequence continues at coordinate 290,803,699 of CM060962.1, read as the reverse complement.
CTCGGCACCAGAGTTTCATTACGGATAACACATTTTTCATCACGACTCAAATTTTACTGCACATGCGAACACCAATCGTGGTCTGAACCTCCTTATACACGCTTCAACTTTTTATCAAATTCAATGCCTTATAATCCTTTCCAAGAGTTATCATAACTTCACAACTTTTCTTGTTAAACTGCTTCCAATACATTTAAAGTCTTGAAAGCAAATCAGGACATGCTCTAAACGGTAAAAGATTTGACAACGATTTGATGACTCTGAACAATGAATGTGAATATATATTAGTCTCACAAATGATTACTTTTCTACCTGCTTCATGTTAATCCAGAGAAACATTTGCAAACATTTTACGACAATTTCCTATACAATGGGAATAAGACAACACCAGTCAAGTATGCCAAGAGCTGGCAGTTATGTAATTACTTTGAAATTCAATTCTCTTTCCACTACCATGAGAGGAAAGAAAGAAAAAGGGAAGAAAGACTTCCCATTTGAAAAAGAACTATAAACACTGGAAAATTCAAACCAATAGCAAGAAATATATCGAAAATGGCTAAGCTCACAAAAACGTATTTGACATAAATTGTGTGCTTTAATCACATAGCCATTTTTCTCGATACGACTTTGGCTGAATCTTACGGCTTACTAGTTGTGCAAAAGTCATTCAAAATGGTGACGACTCCAAGAGCTATTCAAGAAAATAAAACATATACACTTCGTTAATCATGAAAATATCTTAAACATATGGTAAATTAATCAAAACCATTTATGAAAAATTCAAAAATTTCCAACTGAAGGTAGTTTCAAATGGGGGGGGGGGGGACTTTGTTGAGGTATTTCGTGTTGTATCGTTGAAAGACAAACTTAGCTTTGGTAGTTAATCGACATTTCGTTTTGTGCTATGCTGTTCACAGACAGACAAGGAGACACGCAAAAACAGAAGACAGACACAGAGTTCTTTTTCTAAAATGATATATATATATATATTTATTTATTTATTCATTTACTTGCTCATTTATTAATTAATTGATTAATTAAGTTATTTATTATAAACATATTTATTTATATTCTGGAAAACCAAAACATACTTCTGGAAATATCCGTGTATTGAATTTTTGGTCGAAGCAATGTTGCTTCTACTTTCTGTACGCTGAAGATAACGTAAAAATGAGAAGTTGATTAAGTACCAAACTTGGCATTTCAGTAAAGCATCTTCCGAGAATGCAATTCCAATATTTTTAAATCGCCTAAACTCGGCGACGGCTAACCTGTGTGTGTGCGTGTGTGTGTTTGTTTGTTTGTAGTGTTTAACGCCCGCTTTTACTACTGCGGCACCGCAGGCGGTGACACTGATGATACATGGAATGAAGATGGAGCACCGGTGGAATGAGATGGCGGGGGAAACCGGAGTACCCGGAGAAAACCCACCCTGACGCCGCTTCGTCCACCACAAATACCACATGCGGGTCCCTGGGATCGAACCCGGGTGTGTGTGTGTGTGTGCGTGTGTGTGTGTGTGAACAGCGTAACGCAACGAAAAGCTTAACTTAACACATACTTCACCCGTGAAGAATTGATCACTAACGAAATGCTTGTTAAAAAGTAAATTTAGAACTTATGTTTAATATCTTTCAAGGATTCCACACGAAGTTTTTGAAGAAAACTCCTCCACCCTAAACTACCCTTTACATGGAACATTTTTCGAAAATTTCGATTTTCTCTAAAATGGCTCTAACGATTTTGATTAAAATGACTTATGTTTAAGATATTTTTATGACAAATGAAATGTATATTTTCAATTCTCTGGCTATAGCCTATGTAGTTCCGTTTATCCTTGATGACTTTTGAATAACTCGTAAACCGTAAGAGATAAGAGGTGGACTCAGGACAGAAAAATTCAATGCCATAGCCGGGATTTGAGCCACGGATCTTCCGGTTATCGAGTGACTGCTTTAACCACTAAGCTACCACGGCCAACTTGCCAGTATGACATTAAACTCCCCAGCCGATTCGATAATGTCATACTGGCAAGTTGGCTGTGGTAGCTTAGTGGTTAAAGCAGCCGCTCGATAAACGGAACATCCGTGGTTCAAATACCGGCTATGGCATTCAATATTTCAGTCCTGATTCCACCTCTCAAACATTGCACATACACGGCTTGTATGTTTAAAAACACCAGCAGTAAGTTTGTTGGCATCAATAAATAAAAATTACCGTAAGACATAGACCAAGTCTCACTTTACAAACAATGCAGATCTCGTTAAAACACACAATTTATGTCCATTTTTTTTTTTTTTTTGGTGGAGTGAACCATTTCGGAGATATTCTTTGTTATTTGTGTGAGTTTTGTTATACTTAAGCTTTTGTCAAATGGAAGATCGTTATTCATTTTTTTTTTCTCAACTAACACGAAGAAGATATATGAATAAGAGTTTGTAAGAACAGTTAGTACAAGAGTACAGAAAGTCGTGTGAGTGTAACACATCAGATATTTTTACTTCCTCTACCACGTTACATAGTACCTAGAGAAGGTACTGCATTGCACTAAAAAATTCGATATCGAGATTTCACGCCCAAACGACCTCGCTGTCGATGGACCCTTAAACCCCACTCACATACGCACACTCAAGATTTCAGTGGAAATACACGTCTTGAGGTCCCCTTAATCCAAAAACAGACGCGAGAAGACAAATGCCGGGTAACTTCAAGCTTTATAGACCTCGAGCTCATTTGAACATCATTTCACACATTTCATTCATTCATCGTCCGATATGACACTATGCCGGAGAACCTTAGTAAAAAAAAAACAACTCAAAAATAGCTTTAAAAGTTTTGATTAAAATAGAACATGTTTAAGTTAATTTTATGACAAACGAAACGTATATTTTGAATTTCCTTGGAATCTCCTGAGAAGTCCTGCTCGTTCTGAATGACTTTTGCATAAATCGTAAACCACAAGAGATAGAGACAGTTTTACTGTACAATAATGTAGACCTTGTTGACACATACAATTTTTCAGCAATACAATTTTTTGTGGAGTGAATCATTTCCGAGATATTCCTCGTTATTTGCTTGAGTTTTCCAATAATTGTGTACTTTTCTGAAATGGGAAGTCGTTATTCGTTTTTTTTTTATGATTTGGATATGTAAAGAGAACACAATTTCAAAGGTATAACATAGTGTGCAGCTTTGAAAGTATTTGACTATCTCTTCAAGCCTACTTTTCCTATATTCACCTTGCAGCTAAGAGAAAATTAGCAATAAGATAATTTCTCCAAATGTTTCTTTCGATTAACACAAAGTAAATAGAGGAGCAAGAGTTTGGAAGAATAGTTTGTACAAGAGTGGAGAGAGTTATGTGAGAGCAACATATCAACTTTCTTTTGTGGTCTTGCAAACAGCATAGAAGATCAAATAGCGAACTGCTTTTTAAAACTCTATCGGTTTAGCCTTTCCGTCGAACGCCCACACTGAGTGTTTTTTCGTGGTTTTTCTTGGTTGTTAGGCAAATGCTGGTGTGGTGTCTCATGGACCACGATTTCCTTTCGATTTTTATTCCCTTTCCTTTTCACCTTTCAGTTGCACTTGTAGGTTTCGTGGCGTGTGGTTGTGCCGGAGAGATGGCGCGAATGTTTGCTCAAAGGAGAGAGTATTTCTCGTGAACATTAGAGGGCTACTTGTTTGTTGAATTGTTCACCGCTCTCTCTCAGCAGTTGGGTGGGTCTTCGAGCTTGGAACTGTTAGGAACTTCCGCGCGTCTCTGTGGCCTATCAGCCTGCGACCTTGTAACCTACTGTGTTCCTTCACTTCATGCCTTCCTCATGGCGCTGTTAGCACGATAGATCTATGTAGGTCACAGTGCGCTTGGTCTCCCCTTGTGTTGATAAATTCTAACCTATATAAGCTATAACTTATTGCACTATTCTTATACCTACAACGAAATGTATAAATGAGAAATGAAAGTTTATCTTGATTAACGAGCAGATGGAAGACTAAGCTTTTGTAAGGATTGTTTAGAAATATTGTTTATCCGAGACATGTGGCAACGGTATTTCCACTGAGATAGTGGGAGTTTTATTCGGTTCACCAAGTCGTAAGGTTAATGGTTGATTGAGACATAAGGTTCACTGGTGACATGCCCGCCCCTCTAGTGTAACATTTCTGGCTCACGTCCCATCTTCAGGACTCCTGATCGTGCCAACGTACTTCGGTGCCAACACTCTCTGGAGACAGCAACGCGATAACAGAAACCCAAGCTGCAAATAAAATAATCTCACATCAGCCAAACTGCAAATTATTCCCTGCCAAAATTCATTGTCTTCCTACACTATTTTCAGTCATTTTAATTCCAAACTACAATATTTTTTCCACGGGTAATGGAATTGTCAATTCCGCATGTTTACCTTCTTTACCTCCTTAGACTAGTTTTAGGTTTAGAAGCGAGCTAATATCGAAGAACTAAGCACCTCGACGTTACTTATCCATTGTGTGTCTCTGTACTTTTTAGTCTCTCAGAATGTAAAGGTGGCTAGATTCTTAGTGGCACTTATAAACCCATAGCTAAACTGTTTTATCCGTTGACTATACCACTCGCAAAACTTAAAGGCATGTGAACGCTGGCCAATGCTCAAGCGGAGCGCTGTTGCCAAGCGTGCTGCGTGTACCGTTAGAGGTTCTGTACATAAGAGCGTGTACCACATTCGGCAGCGCTGGTAGGAGGGGCAAGCTTAGAATTCGCTGGAGTCTGCAGCACGGCCCGCCTCCATATGCCTTTAATTTTTGCGAGGATTATAAGTGACTCGTAGTCACACAAAACAGAACACTCGCTCTTTCACCTACCTTTTTGCATATCATACAACTTGGATCAACTACTTTATCCATCTTGTATATGCGTCACTTGAGACATCTGGCTCCAACCGTGCATCAAACTTGGACCCTGTCCATAGAGAGCAGTTCATGAACACTCACAATGCTTAATCAAGAGCCTTAAAGACTGCTTGACTATCTGAAACTATACATACAGTTTGTTCACCGGCTCATGGTCCCTGGGAGAAATGTAGCAAGTGAGTAGGTCAGTAAACAATTCCCGGTACACAGCGATAACTCGTGCTTCTGGTCGCGCTTACGTTAGTAGTACCAACCTTAGAATGTGTATTCACGCTAGATAAAAGCAAAGAAGTCACTCAAAATAGCGGAACTTACACGTTATTTTTAGTCCACGCAGTATATTTAGCTTATAAAACATAAACGATATTTTCAACTACTCCGTCTTTCTCTCATTTTCTATCTTTTCTATATGTTTTCAGAAACCCTGCCAGCCTGTTTCGGTCACAAGTGATATACCCTCTGGCGTTATATCGTGTCATTCCTGTAAGAATAAGTCACCTGTTACATTTCTCTAACTATTCGTTATAGCTTGGCCCAAGGTAGTTCTATGGGATTGAGATCACACATCTATGGGGGCAAAAAACGACAGTATAATCCAATAAAACCCAAAATGCGTCCGGTTTAGAAACCTCTTTAGGTTTGTTTTGTTTGTTTCGATCATCTTATAAAAATCTGTTTTACACATAGGTAGAACTGTCACTTTGAAACCCTTTGTTCTACAACCACAATATCAGCAGATTTCACACCATTCCTAGGAGGGAATTTATCTACTTCTACACTCCTATTTTCTTTACTTCCGAGATAACGCCAGTGACTCGTTCAATTCTTTACTGAAATTAAGAGATATTACACTGTCGTGGAATGACTCTCCTCTCCCCTTCAGTCCCCTTAGACCACGAGCTGGTGAATAGCAGTGTTGCCAAATTAGTGGTGTTCCCACTAAATCTGGTGTTTTTGAGCAGCTGCCTAGTGGGCGAATTTTGTATCTAGTGTCTAGTGGGAATTATGGGAAATTCTAAACATATTTGGGCGGTTTTAGGAAAAGTTATTCAAAATTATTTGATTAATTCAATATGGAGCAAGTAACTCTAGTAGCTCTTAAATTTCTAACGCCTAAACAGTTTGATCTACAACAGACGGTCTTTTGGCTTCTTTTTGGTATTTTTTTGCTTATTTATGGAATGGAATGAGTTAGAAATCAATGGCTATAAACGTCTTTGACTATAATTTCTGCAGATCGTCCTGCCACTCCATATGCGCAAGACAGGAGGAATTAGGAGAAGTGACTGTAGTGGGGGGAACAAGCGAATGATGTCAGGACTCAGGCAGTGTGTTTACGTATTGTAAACAATAATTATTATTGCGTAGTTACCACAGTTAGAGTAAGTGTTCCAATATCTCTCCTATTACGCAGCTGGGCAGGTCTCTGCTATTGCGCATCAGTGGTTCAGGAATGGCGGATTGTCACGACGAATTGGACGGGCTCTACTTGCTTTGTTATTCCTCATGGCTGGTTTTAGAGATAAGCCTATCCCAAATAGCTGAGGTAGCAAAGCTCATATTCCAAACAATTATGATTCTAATGTGCATGAACATGAGGCGAGTTCACGGACACATATTTCATAATATTGTTCTAAGGTTCTATCTTTACACACACAGACACACACACACACACACACACACACACACACACACACACACACACACACACACAAACACACACGCACGCACGCACGCACACACATATGATAAATGAAATTGTCTCAAAACAAATCTAGTGGTTTTGAATACGCTAATTAGTTGGAAATCCCAATTTACTGTTAGCAACGTTGGCGAACAGACAGTAGTAGCGTAGCTGACACAATCCTTAAGTATACTTGCCTTATGCTAGCTATTTATGCCCTAATGGAAGAAGCTTTCTGCAGAATGAAACAGGATTATGGAATGGATGCAAATGGAGGTAAACCTTTCGGCCTTCGTTTCGCTTACAACGGATCCACACGAAGAGGCAAAGGAAGTATTGGAAGAACCTCGCAAAATCAGCAAACAGCCTGGTCTTTAAATTATGTGCTAAAAACAAAAATAATGAGAAACAGCGCAGAAGCATCCATAAATAATGACAATGAAAGAATCGAGTACAATAATAAATGCACTCACTTAGGGCAGAAAGTTTTGTTGGACACACTAGGGCCCAAATGACCCAGCTGTCGACGGGCCCTTAAACCCAACTCACTCACTCGGTCTGTACTTAGGTTGAGCAAGGACTGTGCTTCAGTTGTTTATAAATACCATCCAGTTCAGCGATTAAATTGTAAACATTTTCATATTTATAGTGATGGAAGAAAATATATCAACTATTGCACCATGAAAACATGCAGCTGCTCCAGAAATGTGGAAAAGAAACCAAGCCAAATTAGCAAGGTTGCCAGCAGAAGTTGCTATCAAGTTGCAAAGATAAATTAAGCTTTAACCTTCCTAAACAATTGTTCAATTTTAATTGATTATTTTATTTATTTCAGTGGTCAGCTACTCCTTTTGTTGGTGACATTCAACTGTTGTTCTTAATGTTTACAATCAAAACTCGCATGTTCCAAGTCAGTCATTTTCTAAACTCACTTGCTCCAAAAGAGTACTTTTTAAAACTCTCATGATTCGAAGATTGCAGTTAAAACTCACATGGTTCATTATTTAAAGCCCAATAGTTTTCATTCTTTCACAAATAAACACAATTTGAAAGGTAACTCGTAATATTTAGGCATATTTTTCATAATAATAGCTTCCACTCAAGTGGAAAGTGAGTTTAAACAATACAAGTTGACTTTCGGTTGTTTATCAATATTTAGGTTTTTGAACCATGTGAGTTGTGACTTAACCTACTCATATGGAACAGACACTATCAATAAACTCAGCTACATGTTGGAAATATCGACTTGTGTAAACCGCGCTGCAACGCGACGCGGGATATTCTGCTCTCCTAAGACACTCATGACTGAACCTATTAGAGTGGGTGAGTGAGTAGTGGTGTTTAAGGGCCCGTCGACAACTAGGTCATTAGGGTCCGGAACGTATTAGAGAAAGTTATGAACTTTTGTAAGAATAATTGTATGGCAACTAGCAAACGATACAGGACAGAGAACCTCATGTGAATGTCACACATCAGAAATGTTTTTATTAGGTAAAATGTAGTGTACGTGTCCAGTAGTTTATCTGGCGACTGTAGGTCATGAACGGTGGTAAATGCAGTGCTCCAGACTGGAACAGCAGTCACATGTTGACACTATGGTCACCTGTACATTGTGAAACGGTTGCGCTGTTTCCGTCTGTTCATCTGTTCACCTGCAAAGGAAAAAGGAAGCGCTTTGTGCAGACGGTAAGCAGCTTAAAGCCAGCCGACCTGGCCCAGTGTGGGTATTTCCTATCGCACTGAAAGTTAACCGCCTCTCCACCAGCTAAACAAAAAAAGAAATAATGATCCGGTAAACACAGCAGCTAATATAATGGCTTGAAATATTCAAAGGGTTTTATTAGCCGCGTTGCACGCGCTTGCGCTTGCTATCGGATAGGAATGGTAGATAAGCACTGTCTGGCCCCTTGCGAACAGTAAATTAGATGCAGCCGGGGTTATTAGCGAGCAACGGTCACACAATATTGCTACGGTTCTTGGCTCCCTTTCACTACCGAGTTTACCCTTCATCGCAATACTTTTAAGACGACGCATTATTAAAAATCCTCTTTTTAAATTTATTGGGGATAAAAAATATATTTTAATATCCTACGCCAAATGTTCTCCATGATGAAAGTAGAAAAATATATATTATTCGTGCAATACACGGGGTGAGTAAAAAGTATGGAACAATGTTTGTAACTTTGTTGTTATAGCTTTGTGAAGTGATATTTTTAGAAAAGCATTAAGATATCAACATGTTTTCATATTACTATGATTGTGAATAGCGCGCGACTTTTTTGTTTTTTGATCCTCAGGTCTCGGAACGTAGTTAGATACTTTTTTGAACTGTAATTTAAATTTATTAGGACGTATTACAGCACATTAAATTTAAACCAAGAAAACACATTCATAACAAAATTAGTGGTGCTGTGTTGTAAAACATGATGAATTCACTTCAAAACGTGCTCACAAGGGCCTCCATTTACTCCCAAACAATGCCAAAGTCTGTCTTTGAAATGAATTAATGTTTCCAGCGACACTGTTCGCCTGATCAGCTGCATTTCTTGCCCAATTCTCCATTTTAACTCTTCAAGATCTCGTGATATGTCCTTCTAAACCCTCCACTTCAAATATCCCCACAAGAAAAAGTCTAAGGGGTTCAGGACAGGAGATCTTGGCGGCCATTCAATGCGCCCTGTTCTGCCAATCTATCGTCCTGGAAATTCATGAGTTAGGTAATTCACCACCTGCCTTTCATAATGTGTGGGGTACCATCTTGCTGGAATAAAATATAATTTTGAATTCCTCCTCCTTTTCCAGGGAATAAAGCAGCCCAAGCAGGAATTATTTCATTTTGTAGAAGGCGTAAATACACTTCAGAATTTAGGTTGCCATCAATGTAAAATGGGCCTCTCAATCCGCCATTAATTATACTAGCCCACAAATTTACTTTTTGTGGACGTTGTGTATGTTGTTCAATCAGCCAATGGGCATTCTCTTTAGCCCAATAGTGATAATACGTTGTCTACCTACTATATACGTGTTAGAGAAAGTAAAAATTAGTCATAAAATTGACATGTGAAAATTTTCAACGTAAGCTCTGCATCCCAAAGAAACTTTAGAATGAAAAAAGTTCATTTTTTTGTCTTGTCATAGATTGGTTTAAACGATTTTATTAGATTGTCATATTTTGAGGGTCTAGTGTGGAAATGAAAGTAACGAGTGTGTCAAAATGATGTATATATGATGTATGAGACAGAAATACAACTTTTGTTGTGTTGTATTCCTTAACGTTTGCATTATCAAGCCCCCCCCCCCGGTATGTTATACTCGCCTTCTATAATTTTTTAAATTATGTATTTTAATTTTTTGATTAATGACATACAGTTAATAGTTGTCAATCACAGTTTCTATTACTGAATTGCGTATTTGTTTCACAGTTTTCATTGTTGGCCTTTTTGAGAAACAATGGAATGTCAAGGTGATCATAAAGTACTGTCCGCTGGTATAATGTGATTCATGTAAAAAAGTAAACAAAGGCATAGTTAAATAACGCTAAAGGTTACCTTTATAAATATGACAAGATATAATGCCCAAATTTAAAATAAATTTGTTTTCAAAATTTCTCATTTTGTTACTAGTGGTGGTCACAATGTACGGGGGGCCCTTGGTAATCGAAATTATGGAAAGACTTGGTAATGCTAGGGTTAAATATCTAGTGAAGTGACTAGATTACACTGGGCGTATTTATTTTCTAAACTACCAAGGTCTACAGATATATCACAGGTAACTATTTTAACTGCTAAGAAAGATATTCATGCGAGACCTTTTATTTGAGTTCAATGTTTTTAATTTGGAAACAAACTGTTCACACCCCCACCCACACACGCCCACACAGATGTATGTTGACCCAAACGTGCCTTCAGTGTTGATAAATAATCTGAGGCGTGCATGATCTGAAATCGGTAGATTTTTAAATGTTTCTACGCAAATTAGACTTTGGCACTTGCTTTTCAGAAACGTGTTAGCTTGTAACTCTGCAAATTCCTGTTGCAATTCTGGCCTAACTATAATTATGTCTGCTGTGAAAACATTTGCAAGCCAGCCTTCATAGCCGTGGTCGCTAGAGCGTGTGTTTTTGGCGTTCCGCAGAGGGGCGCAGGTTCGAGTCCCGTTTTGGGTATGTGCGTGTGTGTGGACTGCATGGAAAAACATTCATCTGGATTGACTATATGGTCATTGAAGATCGAAGCCCAATTGTGTGTATGTAAAAAAATAAATAAATAAAATAAAAAAAATTAAAATTATAAATTAAAATAATGTTGCAAACAGACCGCAGTCACTTTCTATTATTTGACAATCTATAAGTATTTTCCTTGAAATTCCCTTTTAAGATTTCTAAAATATTAATTAATTAATTTATTTATTTGTTTATAGGCATATGTATTGAAGATTGCAGACGTACAAAACAAGGAAATTGTCTCTCCATTAGACACGACCTCCATGACAAGGAATGATTTCACTTTACACATATTAACGATTTTTTGAACATCCTTGCATACTCAGGTTTAGCTTATTTAAGTGCTGTGATAAATCAGTAAGGTATGCTAAATTGTTCACCCAATATTCGTCTTCCAGTTCCACAATCGTAGTACTCCGTTGGGTTAAATCTATATAATAAAAATCTGATGTGTTGCACTCACATGACTTTCTCTACTCTTGTACTAAACATTCTTACAAACTCTTATTCCTATATCTTTTCCGTGTTAGTTGAAATAAACATTTGCAGAAATTGTCTTATTGCTTATTTCCTTGTAGGTACAAGGGGAATATGGGAATAAAGTAGGATCTGAGCGATAGTCAAGTCTTTTAAACCTTTCAAATTCCGTTCTCTTTGCACGGCTAACATATAAAAAAATTAATAACATGTCCCATTTGACGAAAGTTGTAAGTATTCCAAAACTCACACAAATAACAAGGAATATCTCTGAAATGGTTCACTCTACAAAAAATTTATTCGGACATAACTTGTGTGTTTTAGCAAGATCTTCATTTTTGTATAATAAGATTTGGTCTATCTCTTACGGTTTACCAGTTATGTAAAAGTTATCTGATAGATTTATGATAACCTGTTCACTGGTACTTAAGTTATTAAATGTTCAAATCTGAAATTTTCATGATTAATTGATGCATTTTGGTACCTCTAATTAAGTGCAGGACACAACCACTTGTGATTCAGCCCTGAGAGTGGTATAATTTTGAAGCTTGTTTTGAGGGCTTTCACATGATACGGGCTTTCACTTCATGCGCGTTAATTTGAGAAAACTTCAAAAACATTTTTTTGAAAATTTGAAAATTTATTTATTTTTTGAAAAGTGAGAATTTAAATATTTTTAAAAAATTCTCAAGTTAAGTTAATGATGTCTTCTTTCACCATCCACCGTTTCATTTTGGGATCTGAGTGGGACCAGGAGATGCAGAAAGACATACACACATGCACGGACCTTTTCCTAAAAATGCTTTTTTTTTATTCGAGGGGCCTCAAAACATGTTTCCGGTGAAATCTCGAAATTGAACTTCTTGGGTGGAATACAATAGTTCCTCTACTTTACTGTACGTAGAGAAAGTAAAAAGATCCGTGTGTGTGTGTGTGTGTGTGTGTGTGTGTGTGTGTGTGTGTGTGTGTGTGTGTGTGTGTGTGTGTGTGTGTGTGTGTGTGTACGTGCGTGCGTGTGTCTGTCTGCCTGTGAACATCATAACTCAAAAATAAAAACTCGGTTAAAAGCCAAACTTGGTATTTAAGTTTAATATTTTTCAAGGATGCGACACGAAGATTTTGACGAAAATTCCTCCGCCCAAAACAATCCTTTAGCTGGAAAATTATTTGAAAGTTTTGGTTTTTCAAAAATGGCTCTAACGATTTTCATTAAAATTCCATATTTTTAAGATATTTTCATGGCAAATAAAATGTATATTTTGAATTTTCTGGCTATAGCCTATGTAGTCCTGTTTAATGTTGATGACGTTTGCATAATTAATTAACTGTAAGAGATAGACCGAGTCTTACTATAGAAAAAGAGATCTCATTAAAACACAAGTTACACAAGCTTTTTTTTTTTTGGTGGAGTGAACCATTTCGGAGATATTCCTTGTTATTTGTGTGAGTTTTGTAATACTTAAACTTTTCTCAAGCGGAAGGGTTTTGGGGGAAGTATTGTATTCGACCCAAAACTTCGATGTCGAGTACTTTTTAAATTTTGTCTTTTGATTTCTTGATTAAAGGCATGCAGTTAATAGTTATTGTCAACCACGGTTTCTGCTGCTGAATTCCATAAATGTTTCAAAGTTTTCATTGTTGGTCTGTTTGAGAAACAATGGCATCTCATGAAGTATTGACCCGTCGGTATATTGCGATTCTTGTAAAAAAATCTGATGTGTTGCACTCATATGACTTTCTCTACTCTTGTACTAACCATTCTTACAGACTCTTATTCCTATTATCCTCTTCGTGTTAGTTAAGATAAACATTTGTACAACTTCTCTTACTGCTTATTTCCTTGTAGGTTCAAGGGGAATGTTAGAATACAGTAGGCTTTGTGCGATAGTCAAATGTTTTAAACTTTGAGATTCTGTTGTCTTTGCACACTTAACATATAAAAAAATGAACAACGATGATCCATTTCATGAAATTTCTAAGTTTCCGAAACTCACACACATAACAAAGAATGTCTCCGAAATGGTTCACCCCACAAGAAAAATGTATTGAGACATAAATTGTGTATTTTAGCAAGATCTACACTTTTTTATAGTATGATTTGGTCTATCTCTAACGGTTTACCAGGTATGCAAAAGTCGTCCTGAATAAATACGATTACAGAGGCTATAGCCAGAAAATTCAAGATATACATTTCATTTGTCATCAAAATATGTCAAACATATGACATTTTAATCCAAATCGTTAGAGCCATTTTCAAGAAAATCCAAATTTTCGAAAAATTTTCCATGTAAAGGGTAGTTTAGGGTGGCGCTATTTTCTTCAAAATCTTCGTGTCGCATCCTTGAAAGACATTAAACTTAAATACCAACTTTGGTTTCTAACCGACTTTTCGTTTTTGAGTTATGCTGTCCACAGACTGACAGACTGACACACAGACACACACACGGACCTTTTTCTAAAAATGGCTTTTTTTGGATTCAGGGGGCCTCAAAACATATATTTCCGGTGAAATCTCGACATCGAATTTTTGGTTGGAATACAATACTTCCCCTACTTACCAGTAGAGAAAGTAAAAAAGGAATAGCTAAATAATGCCAAACATGACAAGGTAGTATAATATGCAATTTTAAAATAATTTGTTTTAAAAATTGCTCAGATATTTTGTTACTAGTGGTGGTCACAAAGTACAGGCCCCCCCCCCCGGGTGGGGGTAGTGTAAGTTATGAAATAAGGCCTGGCAATGGTAGGGTTAAGCCTGTAGATGTTCAGAATGCCCTGCTACGCACACTCCCAACAACAACGTAGAACACAGCCTGGCAGATGTTCAATCTGCAGTGTTTCTTATTTTGTGGCGTACACTTTGTTACTTTGTTTCAAGTTCCCTAAAGGTGGATGACTTATATCCGGAGATCAAGGCAGGGACTTCCTCTATATCTCGTCCGTCTCTTGATTGTATATGTGATCGAGAAAATTGCTTATATGGACATGACAGATACACGGAGCATCCTGTTGTTCAAAGTAAAGCCTATCTGTAGTCTCAAAGACGCCATTAAGACTGGAATTGAGGTTTCCAATATGTGAAGGCAAATGTAACCCGTGACAATACTTTCGAAGAAGTACAGCCCATGTCCCTCAAACCACGTCATATAGCTACTCCTGAAGATTCACGGCCCTTTTTCAGATATGTTTGGGTTCTTGTTACTGTACCAGAGTTTCACAAACACCAGTGGATATATTTTATGGCAACACCAACAATGCCGCTCTTCAGTAGCATCATCTTATGAGCTACGGAGGTCAGCCAGTTATTTGCATTTGTGTATTTTGGGTTTGCTTATAGTGGCGTGTGCACGAGATTTTCATCAGAATATTTTTACTCAAATGAAAAGTCCTGTTGCATTCAACATTTTCAAAATATTCGTAATTGCTGATTTAGGGTTCCCAATCGTTGATACCGCATTTCGACTTTTACCACCCCTAACTGTAGCACACACAGGAAGTACTGTATTTGGCCCAAACGTTATTTATAGATATTTTAACAGAGTTAAACAGAAAATCTTAAGTTCAAGAAAATCTGATCCACGAGACTGCCGTTTCCATGCAAAACGTTGTGTCTAATTTTTTAAAATGTTCCTAACGATTTGGATTAAAATACCACGAAATTTAGGGTATTTGCAGGAATAACAATAATAATGCTAATAACAGTACTAATAAATACAAATAAATAAATAAGTAATAATAATAGTAATAACAATAATAGTAATAATAATAATAACAACAACAACAACAACAACAACAACAACAACAACAACAACAATAATAATAATAATAATAATAATAATAATAATAATAATAATAATAATAATAATAATAATAATAATAATAATAATAATAATAATAATAATAATAATAATAATAATAATAATAATAATAATAATATTTTCTGTATATGAACTCTTGAAGGCTCTCTTCATACTCACTTGAATTTAATTTGTGGAATTTAGTTCAGGTAGCTTGGATGAGAGGTCACTATGGCATTGAGAGAAGTAAAAATCCTGATGAACTAGAATGGTAAGGGGCAGCTTTCCAATTTATTGGAAAAGAGAGAGCTCTAGAAACAACTTGATGTTTACTAAGAGAGGCCATTAAGAATAAGGGCGGTTATTCAGGTGAAGAAAGTCAAGGAGTTTTTACCCGAATACAGTAGTATTTCATTTTTACTTTCTCTACTCGTAAGTAGAGAAGTATTGTATTCCACCCAAAAAATCGAGCTCGAGATTTCACCGGAAATACATGTTTTGAAATTTTATAAATTTTAGAAAAAGGTCCGTGTGCGTGTGTGTCTGTCAGTGTGTGTCAGTCTGTCAGTGTGTGTCAGTCTGTCACTCTGTGGACAGCATAACTCAAAAATGAGAAGACGGTTAAAAACCAAAGTTGGTATTTGAGTTTAATGTCTTTCAAGGATGCGAAAGATTTTGAAGAAAACAACCCCACCCTAAACTATCCTTTACTGGACAATTTTTCAAAAAATTTTATTTTCTTGAAAATGGCTCTAACGATTTTGATTTAAATGCCATATGTTTGAGATATTTGAATGACAAATGAACTGTACATCTTGAATTTTCTGGCTATAGCCTATGTATGTTTACTCTGGATGACTTTTGAATAACTCGTAAACCATAAGAGATAGACAAAATCTTACTCTACAAAAAATGTGGATCTCCCTAAAACACACAATTTATATCCAAATAAATTTTTTTGTAGAGTGAACATTTCGTTGATATTCCTTGTTATTTGTGTGAGTTTCGGAAAACTTAAAACTTGGGTGAAATGCAACATCGTTGTTCATTTTTGTATACATCAACCATGCAAAGAGAACGGAATCTCGAAGCTTTAAAAGATATGACTATCGCTCAAAACGTACTGTATTCCATATTCCCCTTGCACCTACAAGGAAACCAGCAATAAGAAAATGTCTGCAAATGTTTATCTCGACTAACATGAAGAAAATAAAGGAATAAGATTGTGTACGAATAGTTAGTACAAGAGTAAAGAAAGTCATGTGAGTGCAGTACATAAGATTTTTATAATTTGGATTATTATCTATCGTTCAGATCTGGAATCTCGTTGTCAACAGCAGTTCCATACAACTATTGTTTGAAATTAGCAGCAGGCACGCAAAGAATGGAGTGAGAGTTGCTGGCGTCACATGACCTTCAAAGCGAACCTTTTAGGAGAAAAGGTGCAGCACTGAGAATTTTGGGAGAAAGTACACCTCAAACAACTTGGTTGTCGTGACAATATGAGTTCACGAAACATACTGGTTTGCACATGCTTCTAGCAAATAAAACCTATTTTAATCTACGGATGGGAAGGGGGGGGGGGGGGAGGGGGGCAGAAGAGTAGCTGAGAAGTTAGCCTTTAAGGTGGAGGGTCTGTTTCCTGTTTACGACTTTACGCCTGTTACGGAATAGTTAGTCACTATTTCACCTCTAGAATGTGTTTGCACTGAAGTAGCGTATTAGAAATGGTCTCTAACAAAACTGTTAACGATATAGTTTGTGTTTTAATAGCATTACTGAATATGCGAGTGTCTCAGTGCTGAATTACGATTTGTGGTTTCTTACACACATGTTTCTCTAGGTGGGAAGAAGATGATGGAAGACGTGCTATGCGTTATTTGCAATCGCTCTTCTGTTGGCCTTTTAGCAACAAGAATAACACGTGGAACAAAGAATTCACAGACTTTGTTAAGGGACACTGGGAGTGAAATTTTGGTCAAAATTGTCAAAAAGTCGAAAATTGTTTTTTTACCCTAAAATGTTCCTGGAACACCTGAGCATTTGGATCAGCTAACATTTTTCATATCCCCCACTCCATGTGGTCATTACGGCCCAGTGCTCTTCCCTTAATGTACACAGCATGCTCCTATATAAAAGCCTGTTTTTCTCAAAACTACATTTCTGCACATTCCAAAAGAAGGTCGCGTCTGAGTTTTGCTTCAAATTCAATGAAAATTTCCAAAAGTATTAATAAATAGCAGCTAAACAAAACTATGCTTCAATATTGATGTTATCATTAACATGAATTCCAAAAACATTTTTTTGTGTGTGAAAAAATCAATAATTTTTAAGATTAAATTTTCTTTGTTATTAAAAAAACATGTACAGCATAATCAGCAAACGTATTTGAAATATCTCTTCATACAATTGTTATCCATATTTTAGAGTACCAGTTCTGGCAATATAAATGAATTTTGAAAAGTCAATAGACGCGAGCTCTATTTTGAAAATGTGCCTATTAAATTCATAAAATAATTTATATATCGTAAAGAAATGATGCAATTTTAATGAAATTTGGTGTACCTCCTATTCGCATATAAATACAAACACAGTAAAAATTTCAGAAAAATCTATCAAAAAATGTGGAACATTCAAATTTCACTCCCAGTGTCCCTTAATACAACCCCTTCTCTTCATAAGCATGATGACTCGGCGGAAGTTTTAAAATGCAAATTACAACTAAACACTTTTGAAAAAACAAAAAACACGACAGCTGACGCTCCTCAAGAAAACACGAGACTTTTTATATGCGTTTCAACGAAAATGTGAGATTAAATAAGCTTTTCAGTTGTTTATCGATGCAACTTTGTATTTGTGTAAACAAAAATGTGCATCCAGAATGCAAGTTTGTTAAATCGCAGGACTTTCAAGGAGTTCGTTTTCTTATTAAACTTCCAAAGTTCACTGGAATTACAAAATGAGCTCATTCTGGGATATTAACAGCCAACAAGTCGGCAGAAATACTGTTCCATTTGCTACATGCTATACTCTTGACAATTTTGTTTATGAACGCAAATAAGTTGCACAGTGCTACGATGGAGCAAGTGTTATATCACAGCATTTGAGTGGAATTAAAAAAAAAAATCAAGAATAATGCTCCTCGAACTGTTTGAACTTGGTTTAGTGCCATTTCTAAAGTGTCGTATACTTTTTGCAAATGTTAGTGGCATTCTAGGATCTTCGGCGAAACGAACACACCTTTTGAAGCCTGTTTTCACTAAAAGAATATCATCATTAACTAAAATCAGCTGGAGTTTGAACTCAAAGCTCAACCATGTGATTGCTAAACATTATGAAAGGCTAAAAGGAGGCGTTTAAGGTGCTGGTGAGCGATGTAAAATTAGATGATAAAACAATGACGTCGAGCGAAGGGTTTTTGAACAAAATTACTGTTACTGGCAATTGTTTTCACTGACCTTTTCATCTTGACAGACAGTGGCGTAATAACAAGCAGATGCCTCAGAGCTCACCATTGTGATTACGGGAAGAGAAACAGTTGATTTTTTTTTAGAATTCTAAACTCTTTAATTTTGAAATTCTTGACAATGTGTTGATTTATAGCAGCATCAAGTGTCAAGATTGTGAGAAACTGTAGTTCATGTGTCGTCGAAATGTCAAAACTATTTCCTTCCAGTGATCTGAGCCAGTAGCAACAATGTTATCTCCATTCAGCAAGCCGCAATGCCTTAAAATTAACTGTGACTATTTTACGTACATCAATTTACTTACACAGATTTTACACTCAAGAAGTGTTCTGCTCAATGCAGTAAACCCAAAACGTGTCTAAGGAAGCGCATACAAACTATTCTGCTTGACTCTAACAACTCCTCTGGTGGACCAATTGAAAGAAATAAAGAGAATAAAATCTTGGTCAAGTAATGCCGCATCACTTCGTTTACAAGAAATAGGCGAGTCATACATCATTATTGTATGTAGCCATACATTGTCTCTCAGTAATGCTTCACCCACTTTACAAGGCACGAGCCGCCACATTGTTCTATAGAATTATTATTATTATTATTATTATTATTATTATTATTATTATTATTATTATTATTATTATTATTATTATTATTATTATTATTATTATTATTGTTATTGTTATTGTTATTGTTATTGTTATTGTTATTGTTATTGTTATTGTTATTGTTATTGTTATTGTTATTGTTATTGTTATTGTTATTGTTATTGTTATTGTTATTGTTATTATTATTATTATTATTATTATTATTATTATTATTATTATTATTATTATTATTATTATTATTATTATTATTATTATTATTATTATTATTATTATTATTACTATTATTATTAGTAGTAGTATTCATTACGTTTAACGTCCTTTAACTAGGTAGGTCATATTTCACGATCAACATGTGAAATGATGTTCCAATGAGCCCAGAGTCCACAGAGCTTAAGGTTACACAACATTTATCTTCTCAGAATAAGGAAATACTCAGAAAAAGAACTCTTATCTTGATAACTCATCCCAACCGAGATTCGAATTTGGGACCTGTTCAACATGAGTCAGAGACGCTATCCCCACACCACAGAAGCGGGCTTATGGAATTCTTGTAGTTCTCAAACCCATCCATATTAACACGGAAACACGGTCATTATTTCAGATCAAAATAAGAAAAGAAAGCAGGGCACACTTGCTTCATATTTTGTTAAGCAGAAGCCTACAGCGGAGGAGCACTTAAATGAAGAGATTAAAGTGGAAAGCGAATCTGAATTACAAATCACCTCGTCAAGCAAAGCAGACGACAGTGAGTTTCTCGTATCTCGGACTCCAGATGACATTTCAACATACATTGGACAAACTTCTGGCAAGGTATGTTGAAAATGAATTAATAATAATAATAATAATAATAATAATAATAATAATAATAATAATAATAATAATAATAATAATAATAATAATAATAATAATAATAATAATAATAATAATAATAATAATAATAATAATGATAATAACAACAATAATACTAATAATAATAGTAGTAGCAGCAGTAGTAGTGATTAGTAATTCTGTAATTCATATTCCAATACAGTTTAGTTGCTGAAATTCAAACATGATACTAAATTTATTACAGTCTGTCCCGTGTTAATAATTTTATCAATGAGTTTTAGAAAAACATGTCACTAATTAACTATTTTGAATTCTTCTGCTCACCTGTGAAATACGAGTAAAGCTGCTCCGCAAATTATAGATTCCAGATTCGCTTTCAAATTTCCTGCTGCTGGCAAAAGGAACCTAATAGATTAGCTCAGTTGGCTGCGTCGCTGGAAATGGCTGGTTTACTCTAAACCGAAAGATTGTGTGTCTGTGTGTGTGTCTGTGAATCTGTGTGTGTCTGTGTTTGTGTGTGTGTGTTTGTGTGTGTGAGTGTTTGTGTGTGTGTCTGTGTTTGAGTGTGAGTGTGTTTGTGTGTATGTGTGTGTAGTAACGGAGGGGGACACCTCGACCCACCGCGACCCCGACATAGATGTTTTGCGGGCTATCACTCCCCACGGAGAAGGGATGAGGTGAAGTGAGACCGTAGACTGGTCAGAGAGCGGAGCCAGCGAAGCCCAGAAGTCTCTGAGTGTTTCCTCTACCCAGGGAGAGGGAATGCAAGCATCTGTGTCATCTGTCCGCATGCGCCGGAACGTTCCGTGCTACCAACCAAATCAAAAGGATGACAGGGGAGGGAAATAAGAAATGAAGGGAAAGGAATCCGTGGAGAACAGATTAATGCCCCCAGGATTCTCCTAGTGGCAAGGGGAAACCACGGAAAAAGCCATGTCAGAGTGGTCGGTCGACGGGGATCGAACCCGAGATCTTCCGAATGCATGGCGCCACTTCGCTCGGTAGGATGGTACATACATAGTACAAGGTTTGTGTTTTATTTGCATCTGTTGGAGTACGATAGGACGTCTTCCAACGGAAAACTAACGAGTTAAAAGCTCCCTAATTGGAAGAATGCAACAAAGGAATTCAACCATCATGAAAAGACAATGTCACAAACCTACATTGTGCGAGATGCTATTTCCGAGAGGAAGTGAGAAAGTGATGTCGTGCACTTGTCTTTTGCAGAAAAGCGAGAGCTGGAAGAAAAAAGCAAAGGATAGTGCCAATAATTGAGACTATTATTTTGTATCCGCTAGGGTCTTGCCGTTTGAGGTCATCACGATCCTGGGCTTTGGATTTGGAAGAGACCATTACAGAAAATGAAGCCAATTTTCGAGCTTTACTCTGTTACGGGGCAAATAACGGAGATCAAAATGTTAAACTTCATTTCATAAATTGTTGTATTTATGTCCTCAAATACAAAATGAAATCATAGAGGCACGATATTCCGTAATTGGCACACTTAATTAAACGTGTTAATGAATCCAAATTAATTATAGTTCTTGCCGATGACACTTCCGACTTTTCAGGTATAGAACGGTTTTCTATGTTTTCTACTTGTGCACGATAGGTGCTTTGATGGACGTGAAGTCTAACAGAACATTTTCTTCAATTTTGTCCCTCTTAGTCAACTAATACAATGATAAAGCCCTAAAAAGCTCTGGTTTAAACTAGAGGCTATCTCAGGACACAAGGGTATGATGTACACAAAACGAATTAAATAAAATGCACTGTTTAGGACCATCACTCAGTTTCTTATCATCTTACGGAGTCTCTTAAGGGTGAGGCATAGCTATTGACCAATGAACTACTGCAATACGGGGCTAGGCACGTGCCGCTGCAATGAGGATAAGGAAAGGTGGCGGTGGAGGAAGGGTAGATAAGCCTGGATAAATCTTTAGATATATCTCCAAATTTTAATGCCTATAATACAGTTTATGTTTTCGAATGAGAGATTTTCTCTAGTAATAACTATGCAGTAAACTATCTTTCTTGGGTGGCATTAAAATTTCATCACATTTCTGTGAACTTGCACAATTTCTGAAATGTATCGAACTGTTAGCAGCTTGCCATAGGTCAATAATCTGGCTACGTGTAGCTTCTGTTGTGAAATAAGCAACAGTTGTGACTTAATGAGTAATGATTTAGTGAGCCATCAGAAATAATCAATATTTCCCTTTCATCCCCACGTGTCATTGATTATAGCTATGTCCAGCCAGTAGCATGAATACTACTCAGTCATTGGAGAGGAGTAAATAGACGGAAAGAAGGGGAAGCAACGAATACCCTTGTATTTTACTGCAATCGTTTTCTGTACCACTGCAATGAGCAGATGGTGTTTATGAGCAGAGTCCCATAAATCTAGAACAGGCATCCCCAAGTCGAGTCAAGGTCACTTGTGGGCGCACGGAGCTGAACATTACACTCACTGCGGGCTGCACAGCTACATAGTCCAGTATATCAGTGCAGTGGTGGTGTAACGCTACATATTAGTACTGCGGTGTCCTACTTACGATGGCTGCGACAATTGCGCGAAGAATTTGAACGTAGGTTCCAGCACATTATACCATTTGAGAAAAAATTTAAGTTATTTGCAACACGATTTTCAGGGATATCCTCGACAGTGCTGTTGAACTGCAGTTGGAAGTAATAGATTTGAAAAATGACATTAAGTTAAAAGATAAATATCAAAATAGAAAAAGTATAAACCATTTCTACACCTCTGTAAAATGCTAAAGATTTCCTAAACTCCACAATCTAGCAGGAAACATTTTGTGCATGTTTGGGACAACCTATGTTTGCTGTGTTCCTTAATGAAGTGTACAAAGTCACGTCACAGAAGCCAATTAAGTGATGAACAATTGAAAACATGTTTGCGATTGCGTAGCTCGCAAACAATAGTCCAACGTATTGAACAGCTGGTGGGAAACACACAACTGCAAAAAATCACGGCATTTGTCGGATGGCTAAGAAAGGGTAGTTTTCATAGAGAAGAATATTTTGTTTATTTTTATTGTTTACTTCATTGAATTGCATAGTACCACCAAGAAGAAAGT
This sequence comes from Tenodera sinensis, assembly GCA_030765045.1. Taxonomy (NCBI): domain Eukaryota; kingdom Metazoa; phylum Arthropoda; class Insecta; order Mantodea; family Mantidae; genus Tenodera; species Tenodera sinensis. The sequence continues at coordinate 290,780,634 of CM060962.1, read as the reverse complement.
TCTGTCATATTACATTATTTATTTAGTTTATTAGTTTTATACGAGTGCTTGTAATTCGTTAGTTGAATTTCCTACCAATAAGATTTTATTTTGTATTATATTAGTTATCAGTATTAAAGTGTATAAAATACTGCTATCATTATTATGTAATCGTAGTTCCGCCACTGTAGCACCTCCATTTCTTGCCCGCAACCGGACTGTCAGGGCTTGAGGGCTTTTACTTCCGTCCGAGCGTGCGGTGTGTTGCGGACGCCTGATATAGAATATACTCTTTAGCACTTTGTGTACATTGCAGTGCACATACGAGTACAAATCATAACTTGGCTTCAATGGGAACTATGCGGTCTATGTGCGTTTTCTTGAAGACATCTAAAATATTTGTAATTCTTTAACAGCCAATTGATAAATGCTGTCCAGATTCACACAAAACACGTTTAAAACATGGTGTCCTAAAGATGGATTGATGGTCATGACTATTCTTTTGTTTTCATTGAACTTTAGATGCTAATATTCCTTTTGGGTAGGACTAAAATCAGTAGCATATTGTCACCGCGCCCGATGCATCTAATTGCCGACAACAGCAGTGTCACCCATCGCATTATTGTCGGCGCTACCGCAAAGGAGCCGAAGGAAAGAGACAGAGAATGGCCGCATTGTTGGGGCGCTTGCCGAAAGAGAGAAAAGAATAGAGGCTACTGGAATCTTTGTATATCTCGCCGCAATAACTGAACGTTCCAGAAACTTCCAGAATAGTGCCTGGGAGATATAAATAGCGGTAAAGTGCGACAGAAGAGTCAGTCAGACGTATGTGAAGGTTGAGTAGTCGTGCCGACGGAGACGGACAGACGTATGTGAAGCCGACGGAGAAGAGTTAGTTCTTTGTGTAACGAGTTCGGAGCCGTGCTGTTGGAGAATCGAAAAAGACTTTCTTGCTGTTGCAACGAGTGTACAAGTTACTGTTTACGGAAATAAAAGTGTTTCTTTATCTCGACTACATCTGTCTACTTTACTTCACAACCAAACCAAAAAAAAGTTACAATATAATGCTTACTAGCTTTCATCTGCAAACAAACAACTTCTGACAATCCTGATAGTAACCAAAGTTTTCAGTGTGAGTTTTCTCCTTTACAGATTTCTCCAGAAAAGAACTATTGACCTCTACAGGGCTGTTGAGTGGCTGTGAGCTTACCTATAAAAGATAGAATTCTGTCGTGCTAATGTAGACTAATTAGTTTCTGCAGTATTTTCAGAGATGTGTGAGATGTCTGAAAAACAACAATCCAAGATGGGCTTTCAGTCATACTAAACAGGGAATTTGCTCGAAACTGCCAAAACGAATCTTTGGGAGCGAGGAAAAGGTACGCCACGGCTATTGTTCGGAGGGAGTCTGGCCATTAGCCGCACATATGTCCATGTAGCCGGCAGGTGTGTGCTAACCCCAGCGGCCGGCAGGTAGCTTCGCGCCGCGGTGACAGTATATCAAATGCAGTATTAACCATTGGAATACTTCAATACTTCCACTACTTCACGATATATTTTCCGAAGTTATGACTCGCCATTATTGTGTTTCTTACGATATCATGCAAAAAGGATACAAATTTAAAGATAGGATATGCTTACCCGCTTTTTATTTGAAGATCGCTTCAATGTGGACTAAGTGAATGAGAGTACTGGCATCTAAATTGTGGCTAACACACCTCAAATGATGCTTTCACATATCAGTTTGAAGTATTCTTATAGCAGCGATATGCAATACCACTCATGCCAATTACATCCCAAAATACTAATTGACCTGTCCTGTCTTTGAAGTTCTTCAAAATACTCGCTTTCATTGGTTTGTTGTTGACCTTCCTGAATAATTTATTGTTTTATCAGAATGCTTTTCTAGGATATACGATGTTTTTCACCCTAGAAGGGGGTGGATACAAGTGGGCAAGCGATAAAAACAAAAGAATGGAGGCCAGAGCGTTATGTTCTCTGCCAATGGCACTCCAGGAGGCCGTGAATCATTACAATAGTGCCATTGTGAGACGAAACATCACACAGTGCTGGGTGTGATGTCTTTCCAATACTGTTATCTCTGCCTTTGTGTAGGTAGGCCAAAGATATTTCTCTCTGCATGCTCCCATTTCAGTGACGAATTACATCAGTGGCGTATGCAACATCTTGGAACAGCTATCCTCGGCGACGGTTGCACTCAGACCACTGCCGAAATTAGGTTGCAATAAATGTGTCAGTTTTGCTGCCCTGGACACCTATAAATTCAATTCGTCACAACCTCATAAAAAGTTAATACAGGACATATATTGACAAGAAGTGGAGTGCCTGTTATGATTTGGGTATATCCGCCCTAATTGTTCGAAAAGGCTGAAAGTAGACTGCCTGTCGCCAAGGATAGGGTCTTAGTAAACGCATTATAAGTTAGCGCAAATGTATTCCTTCCCCCAATTCATTTTCCATTTTTTTTTTGTTTGTTAACCCTAGCATTACCAACCTTTATTCCAGAACGCACATTACCAAGGGGCATTATGGAAAATGGAACATTTTTCAAAAATTTTGATCTTCTCGAAAATGGCTCTAACGATTTTGATTAAAATGCTATATGTTTGAGATGTTTTTATGGCAAACGAAATGTATGTATATCTTGAATTTTCTGGCTATAGCCCATGTAGTCGTATTTACTCTGGATGACTTTTGCATAACTGGTAAACCGAAAGAGGTAGATCAAATCTTACAATACAGAAATGTAGAGCTTGCTAAAACACACAATTTATGTCCAAATATTTTTTTTTTTGTAGAGTGAACCATTTCGGAGATATTGCTTATTCGTGTGAGTTTTGGATACCTTATACTTCTGTCAAATGGAACATCGTTACTCAGTTTTCATATGTTAACCGTGCAAATGGAATGGAATTTGAAAGCTTTAAAAGATTTGACTATCGCTGTAAGTCTACTATATTCCCATATTCCTCTTACGCCTACAAGGAAGCAAGCAATAAGAGTTTGTAAGAATCGTTAGCACAACAGTAGAGAAAGTCATGTGAGTGCAACACAGATTTTTTTTATTATATTACGGTAAGAGTTCATGTTAGTATGTTATAAGCCCAAATTCTAATACTTCTAAAAAAGCTGATGTGTTGCACTCACATGACTTTCTTGTACTAACCATTCTTACACACTCTTGTTGCCATATCTTCATGTTAATACAGATGAACATTTGCAGGAATTGTCTAATTGCTTATATTCTTGTAGTTGCAAGGGGAATATGGGAATACAGTAGGCTTTGAGCGATAGTCAAATCTTTTAAAGCTTTCAAATTCCGTTCTCTTTGCACGGAAGAATAAATCACATATTTACCATCTGAAAAATGTTCAAATCTGTAAACGTTTAAGTTATTCATGCAAAAGCGAACACATCCAGATTTAACTGTGAACTTTAAAGAAATGTTTTAATTCTAGATTTAATTTCAGAGTCAAAGTGACTTTTTTATACTTTTGTTTCCATCCCAACAGTTTGTTTTTGTACTGAAACATTGACCCGATAAGTTTTACTCCAGTTCTAAAAATTCGTATTTGGTAGACATTTTCCCGTTTGAGTGTCAGCTCCTCCATTATCCTTCGGTAATTGCCATAAAGCGGGAAATTGTGTTTCAAAGCCCCTTCTGACTTCCCTTCATAGTTTGTTATGACATATGTATCACATGTAAAAATCCTTTATGGTAATGATGATGAACCAAACGTTTGAAGTCGTCTCCAATAACTGCCTCTTCTGTTGTTGACTGTTACAGTGGCAAAGTGAGGGATCTGTTTCTCCGGGGATGTGTGGCTGGATGTGAAAATACGTATATCTACATCAGTTAAGTTGGCTCATGAATTTAATTGAGGTTAATGAAGGAGCTATTTAGAGCGAGTTGTCGACTGTTTGACGATAGAGAATATTTTAGCAATGGTCCAGGGCCCAAAATAGTAATTGCAATACTAAAAATTTAATGAACTGTACACCATTTTTACACTGGTATTATAGTATGAGAATTACGATAAATTTAAAAAACAAGAACATATTTTCAACAAAAGAGGTTACCACAAAAATGTGGCAGGCCAGGGTCTACTTTGAAGTAAACAATAATACTAATTCACTTTCTTCACACCATGCATTTTTAGAAACACTCAATTAAAAATTCATATTTTGCAGCAAATTGTTCACAGAAATATCATTTATACCTTTTGCAATTTTGATGAGAAATATACAGCCTCGTCAAAACCAGTAGAATCACACTGGTGACGTTGTCTCGCTGAATGGCAGTACTCTTCTGTCTCAAGAAATCAGTAAAGATGCACTCTCCATTAAGGCATTCCAATTTTCTTCCTAATTCTGAAGAAAGGGAAATTTCCCCTGCGGCGACCGCTAAGTATGCATTATGCGAGCGCGGTTATTAGGCGCTACGGACTACAGATAATCGATCACAACAAAACACTTCTGTAAGACACTAAAGGATAGGAAGGACAAGAATTTCAAAAGCACACATCTACATAAGTCCCACCTACTTCATGGCTATCCCACCAAAATTCCTAAATTATGCGTTGCCAAATCTTAATTTCTTATTTGTATGAAATACAAGTTCTACTCTGTGATTTTCTGAATTTCTAGAACATTTTTCTATCCCTATTTTTCAGAACTGGCATATATATGTGTACATGCATCCTGGTGATTTATGAACGGCTTGAGCTCCAGTAACGCAAGAGCCAATGAATTTCTGGTCAACTGATATCACCGAACACCAATTTGCTACTGGCTGTAGCCATGACTGTCGCAAAATTTAATGGCGGGTGGCTCGATAGAACATCCAATGAAAGGCTTGCCACACGCTGCGGCGTTGTATAGTTAAACGTCCTGTAAAATCACGTTGTAAAGACGGTCACTCACATAAATATCATTTGTACCCACATGATTTATTTGTACAATAGGAAAAAGAATAGCAACAGTTAACTATCAGCCGCCGTTAAATTTTGTGTCTACCATAAGTGTTTTCCTTAACACGGAACCTGACTAGCTAGTGACTTCTCTTGACAAAACTTTAACTAAAGCATCTTACATTATGCATTGATTTTAACATATAATTATTTATGTATATCCCTATCATATCTTTATAAAATTACTAATCTTACCAGTCAATAATACCGGTATCACGTGCGATCCTTTCCACCTATTTTGGAAAACTGCCCAATCGTTAACATTAGCAACTTAATTATCATAAGTAATGCTACGACTGATCGTTAATTTATGGATAAATTGAGTTAGAGTATCTTATAAAATATTTCAAACTGATCCCAAACATATTTTTTGTTCTATTGTGTATTCTCAGCTTTCCCTCTTCGAATTATTTCATCTATTTCAGCATTAGATGCTTCACCAAAGCGAGAGTCATTCATTTTTGACATCTGTAATAGGGGCTCTGTTGCATCAAATTACGTAAGCTGTTGCACATCTGTAGCACAGTACACCTAGATTCTCTTGCTGGCCATAACATAGGAAACGCAAAGGCGCTGATAATGAAATCAGGTACATTTTTTGCGAGTGAAGGCTGTTGGTTGAAATTTAAAATTACTATGTACCTACGTGATTGTTTGATTTCAACCATGTCGCGCATGAGTGAGTCATTTAAAACTAGTATATAGAAGAGAAAATAAACAATGGCCCAGGTAAAACGGCTGTTCTAAACTAAACCCCGGCGCGACAGCCCTCAAGGGGCCAAGGCCTACCGCCCAGCCGCTGCGTCCCCCACCTCTGCCCACTACAGGCGTCATTGGTGAGGTGCAGTACTGGAGGGTGGGACGTGGTCAGCGCCCCGAGCCCTCCCGGCCAGTTATGTGGTCTTCTCGACCTGGGGCCGCTACTTCTCCATCAAGTAGCTCCTCAATTGGTCCCCCCGGGACCTAACGAGGCTGAGTGCACCCCGTGCCAGATCTCCCAGAGGGGATAAAATCCCCATGCTGGTACCGGAGATCGAACCCGGGTCCTCCGCGCCAGAGGCAAGCGCGCTACCAACTGCGCTACGGAGGCGGTCAAAACGGCTGTTCACTTACATCATGTATTGCGGGCTACAAACAAGCGCAAAGCATGAGTGCGGGCGACGTTAACTTCAATAAAATAAACGAAAAACGATCACCTCTCGTAAACCTTACTGCTGAAGGGAAGCTCCAACGCTCACAAGCAGAGGAGAGAGTGTGCAAACGATTTCTCCTGTACTGGAGCTGTACTGTCCAAAGCAAACCGAATACTTTCACCAGGGACTGGAACCTCCCCCATTATACCCGGTTTTGCAGTGTCAGTATGGAATCAAGCAAACAAACACTGCAAAATTGCAGGCGAGCATGGCCACGCCCTTGTCAATACTAATTATTGGAGATAATGGCTTTCAGATTACTTGATAACCTCAGCTGCGTATTGAGGGACGCGTTTAAAAACCGTCTTTCTTTAATACAACACTTTTAAGTGAATCGAAAGGTCAATTTAACTTTTACTTTCTCTATTACGTACTTACAATCAATACATGATTCTACACAAAAATTGGATGTTGAGATTTCACTGGAAATACATGTTTTGAAGCTCCCTGAAACCAAAAGTTTTTAGAAAAAGCTGAGAGAGAGAGAGAGAGAGAGAGAGAGAGAGAGAGAGAGAGAGAGAGCAGTATAATCCAAAAACGAAATGTGTCCTCGATACCAAAGTGACATTTACGTAGTTTCAGCATCTTTCAAAGATCAGACACCAAGATTTTCAATAAAATCTTCCTGCTACCAGTTATTATCCATTACTAGCCTTGTTTTTCGTAGTTTTTATTTTCTCAAAAATTACTTGTAACGGTTTTGATTACAATACAGCCAGGATGTTAGAGGTATAAGTGCACATATTTGTAACGGTAATTGAGGACGTGTCATGAACAATATTACATCAATATTTACTTAATTTGTAAACTTATACTTTTACTAAGAGTAGTATGTTTTCAAGTTGGTTAGTACCTCTAAGTAAACCGAGCGGGATGACTCAGGTGATAACGTCTGTGGCCCACATTTGGGAGTTCTAGGTTTCGATCCCCGTGACCACGCACTCTGACATGGGTTTTTCTGTGGTTTCTCCGTGTCACTTAGACGAATGCTGGGGTACATTAATCTCGGATTCCTTTCCCTTCATTTCTCATTTCCCTCCCTTGTCATCTTGCACGTTTGGTTGGTAGCGCGGTTCGTTCCGGCAAATGCGGACAGATGGCACAGTTGCTTGCGCTCTGGAACCCCTTCCCTGGCCTTCCCTGGAAGTTGCTGCCTGGGCCACAAGAGTCGCCTCGTCGCCCTCTTCCTGGATAGAAGACACATTTCGGTTGTGCGCCAGGTGTAACTGTTAGAGACTTCTGTGCGTCTCTGGGCTTCACTGGCTTCGCTGGCAAGCCTACGGTCTCACTTTGTCTCATCCCTTCCCCTTGAGGGGTGGTAGCCCGCAAAAGATCCATGCTGCGGTCGCGGTGGAGCGAGATGTCGCCCTTCCGTTACACACATAGCTCTAGGTAGGCGTAGCACAGAAGGCGTGATGGTCTAGTGATAAGGAATGATGTATGAAATAGAGTTCTAACGTTTTCTGCAAGACCAACGACCACGCGCTACCTAGGGCAGTAGGTCACGTCTTGAGGTGCAAACCAAAACTGATAATACATACGGCAGGCGTTGTTCATTTCGTGGAACAGTTATGACCTTGCAAAAAACATCAGGTAGTAAAATTTCTCATTGGTTTGTGAGGGAACTCTTAGACGAAGAGGAAAAAAGAACAACACAGAGAAATGGATGATACTAAGGTATCGATTATTAAAATATCTACATTTATATCCAAACAGTCTGTTTAACATACATGACAAAATAGTATGTCATGCATATTTTTATTTGTCTGCACATAGTCTGTGAAGCCCTCATCATTCGGAAGCAATTTTGTTTACTTTGGTATTTCCGATAAATCCTAAGATAGACAAAAACTGTAAAATCACAGATTTCTTTGAAACACGATTTATTTTAAATAGCTTGTTTGTAGCATCAGTCTTTTTCCGTAAGCTGCCTGCCTGTCTGACTGTCGTCTGTGAACCATAACTCAAAAACGAAAAGTCCATTAAATACCAAACTTGGCATTAGTTCAGTGTCTTTCAAGGATGTGACCGGAAGATTTTTAAAATAATCGGTCCATCACAAACTATCCTTTACATGGAAAAGTTTCGAAAATTTTAATTTTCTCAAAAATGGTTCCAACGATTTTGATTGAATTATAATGTACCTGAGGCATTTTCTTAAAAAATAAAATGTATGGGTATCTAGAATTTTCTATGAAGTACTTCTTCATTGTGAATTACTTTTGCATAGCTGGTAAACCCTAACAGACAGACAGACAAGACAGTCTTACCACAGCGAAAATGTAGATCTCGCAGTTTGTGTCAAATAATTTTTTTGTGAAGTGAACCATTTTGGATATATTTCCTGCTATATGTTTGAACTGTCCAATACTTGTTTGAACTAGAGTTCTTAAACGTAAGCAATATCAAAGAAGTCACTGAGGAACAGATGTTTATGGCATAAGATTTGGAAGTGATTTCGTAAATCAAGAGCAACGTGCACATAACCAAACCATCACTGCAACACCATGCACGGCTGGGGGTTAAAGAGAGGCAAAGCGCATATACAGTGGAAGGAGGTAAACGCAAACTTCCCTCTTTTGCAAACGTTGCGCATCGCTGTCGTGTCCTTAAACAGGAACTGCCTTCGCTACAAATGAATATTTCACAAGTACACTCAAGTAAAACCACACTTGCGGGCGTGACTAACAGCGATATCAAATATTTACACACTACTGCTTCTCAATGAGACCAGACAGCGAACGCCGTGGCAAATAAACACTTACTGATCAACTTAATTTTTCCCCTATTACTCTAAATATACAACACTCATATGATTTTGTCTATACACCATGCTTTACTTTTCAATCGTTTCGACACACTATTCCTATAGAGGGGTCTCTAGTTCGATTCCCGACTGGGGAGTGAGAATTTTTCTCTAGCCAATATTATTTTCATCCTCCCCAGAGTCTGGAACATGCATGGGAACCAGAGGAGAGGTTACTCACCCCACATTCTCTTGCCCAGTTGATTAGATGGCTTTGATACAACAAGCGCAGTGGTGATTTCGTTCCACCTGCGCGGTAGTAATGATTTCTACACTGTTACTAAATATATAAACATATTTTGCATACAATAATTACTACAGCCTTCTACTGTGGTTAGGCAAATTACATAATCTTCAAGTTTATAACCTTGCTTTATATTGTGCCATACACTGCCTAAATTGTTTTTCTTTGACAATAAATTAAGCAGTAAAGTTCCATTGCTATTTAGCCTTAAAATATTTTAAAACTATTTGATCAACATGATAAACACTGGTTTTAAACTTAATATTATGTTCAAACTTCCAAACACGAAATAAAATAGTGAATATTAAATAAGCTAATAAGAAACTAAACCACTAAAAAGTGGAATCATATAGTTCCTTTTATATGTTTACAAATACGAGTATTCAGAAAGTACCTTTTGAAATTGTAGATAAATACCTGCAGGATAACCAAAGTTTGTTTTATGCTTTTGGTCAAAGTATATTTGCAAATTCAAATCCGCATATTAAACATTAAAATGTCCTGTTTTTGTAACTTACAAGGTCTCTCTACCACTCTCATGAAACAGCTATACTCGCCACTGAATGAGGCATGTCGGAACTTGAACAGCAAGTTAGGGAAGGGATGGCTGGTGGAGTGAGGCAAGAACGTGTTTCATTGAAGTGGCCCTTTTGAGCCGACTTTGCCAATGCCTGGTCTGGAAGTGTAAATGTGTATGAGGTCTAATGTATAAAAAACCAAAAACCCACTGCTTATGAGTAAACAACATTGCCTATAGGCAAAATGTTCCAAAGGAAAGGTCGCCGATACGACCATTGAGGTTAAAGCCGTGATATAAATGGAACCAAAAATTTAAAATTAAATTAGCTATTCCTATAAAAGTTGTACTCCACCGAAAAACTGGACACCAAATTTCACTGAAAATACACGTTGTGAGACGTTGTGCCTAAAAAGGCATTCTTAGAGAAAGCTCTGTCTGTGAGACTTTGAACAGCATAACTTAGATACGAAGACTCCATAAATACCAAACATGGTGTTTAAGAACAGTATCTTTCAGAAATGTGGTACTAACATTTTCAAGAAAATCTCCCATCCCTAACTACAGTTTACTTTGAAATTTCTACGTTATTTTCTCAAAATGACTAACTATTTTGATCAAAATACCTCATATTTAAGATATTTATATCACAAATAAAATATGTGCCTCTTCATTCAGAAGCAATTTTGTATAATTGGAAAACCATTCGAAATTGCCAAAAACATACACTAAAAGCGTACAACTCTTTCAAAACACACAATTTATTTCAGATAGACATTTTTCCGTGGCATCTGACATTTCTGAAATATCCGCTATTATCAGCTTAAATCTGCTAACATAACTTATAATTTTTACTTTGTCTACTATGTTTTTACAGAAGTAAGTAGAGGAAGTATTGTATTCTACCCAAAAATTCAATATCGACATTTCACCGAAAATAAGTGTTTTAAGAATTTAGAAAAAGAATTTTCAGAAAAAGGTGTCTGTGTCTGATTCTGTGAATAGCATAACTCAAAAATGCAAAATCGTTAAACACAAAACGTATCTTTCAGGGATGCGACACGAGGTATTTAAAAAAAAATATACCTTCACTTAAAAACATGCCAGTTTGATCTGTAACATCAAAGTGACAATGAATGACTCCTTGTAAGTTACATTCCCCATGTTTCCCGGGTCAGTGCAATACTTGGATCATTCACAAATCTTCGACTTCTTGTCTAAGCTATGCAGGAGGTCATAATCAGATACAAGTTTAACGTTGATAGTGTATCTGCAATGGCGAATGCTCCTAAAAATAGCGCAAGTATACAAAGTATGTGTTCGGAAATGAAGGGGTTCCTTTGCCAGGGCCGCGAGTGCAAGTTTTTCTCCCAATCTGGCCATAAATCAGGTTGCCAGATGTTTCATTATGTTGCAATAAACTTGATACACTCTCCCGAGTCGCCATTTCTCTAGTCTACATGTAATTAATTAAATCTTTACTCTCGACGCGACGATGGGGCTGCCTCCAGATGGCAAACTAATTTTGCTTCCTGTCCGCTGGCCAAGTTCGCTATCTAACTAGGGTGAAAGTTCATTCTACCCTTATCTCAGCTTCAGAGTTCCGGGTTCGATTTTAGAGGTCCGCCTTTCTCTGAATCCTAGAACCAGCCGCAAGCTGAATGTTGTACCTAAAATCCAACATATATTATTTCCATGTAAATATTCAGTTACACTCCGGAAAATAATTTGTTTCATTCACATCACTTTTGCTTTGGTAAGCAGAGGAAGTATTCTATTCGACCCAAAAGTTCGATGTCGAGATTTCACCGGAAAGGTGTGTTTTAAGACCCCCTGAATAAAAAAAAGCATTTTTAGAAAACTCTGTGTGTGTGTGTGTGTGTGTGTGTGCACGTGTATGTGTGTGTGTGTGTGTATGTGTGTGTGTGTGTGTGTGTGTGTGAACAGCATAACTCAAAAATGAAAAGTCGGTCAGAAACCAAAGTTGGTATTTAAGTTTAATACCTTTCAAGGACGCGACACGAAGATTTTGAAGAAATTGCTGCACCCTAAACTGCCCTTTGCATGGAAAGTATTTTTTGAATATTTTGATTTTCTCTAAAACGTCTGTAACGATTTTGAGGTCCTGTTTAGCCTTGATGACTTTTGCATAACTGGTAAACTCGTTGAACACACAATTTATGTCATATGATATTTTTTGTGAAGCGAACCATTTCGGAGATATTCTTTGTTATTTGTCAGAATTTTACAATACCTATATGCGTTCTGAATGGGAGATCGTTATTCATTTTCATCTCTTGGTCATGCAAAGAGAGGAAATTCCACGCTTAAAACATTTGACTATCGCTTAAAGCCTATTGTATTTCCGTTGCATCTACAAGAAAATTAACAATAAGATAATTTGTACAGATGTTTACTTCAATTAACGTGAAGTAGATAGAGCATAAGTGTTTGCAAGGATAGTTTGTGCAAGAGTAGAGAATGTTGTGTGAGTGCAACATATTAGATTTTTATACTCGCTCCTCTTAAAAATTATGGAGGGATAAATGGGTATCAGTTAGGTGGTTGAAATTACCGATTAATAATTTTTTTAAAATATTTTCTTGTTTAACGACGCTGTCAATTGCCAGGATCACATCAGCGTCGCCGGTGTGCCGGAATTTTGTCCCGCAGGAGTTCTTTTACATGCCAGTAAATCTACTGACATGGAGCTGTCGTTTTTAAGCACACTTAAAAACCATCGGCCTGGGCCGGGTTTGAACCCGCGACCTTGGGATTCGTAGGCCAGCGTCTAACCAACTGAGCCACCCGGACCGACGAAATTACCGAGAGATATAGTTAAGTCAAGGAGTTAGATGGCTCCAAATATTTAACAAATCTTTTTTTTTTTTTCGACGAAATGGTTCCATATTGAGAATAATTGTATTGGTCATTTTTGTTACACTCATCATGTAGAACCCCTGGTTAACGTATGGTCGAAGAAGTATCTTCCACCCGATATATTGACCAGACTTGAACGACTCGCGCGATACCTTGAGCGACCTTCATTTTTTACCACCTGCTAAACATATAGGCCGTCCAGAACGTTGTGGAACTACCCCAGTCCTAAAACATAGATGCGCAATTGCAAAAACCTGCCCACTTGCATAATAGGAGAGGTGGGAATTACTATACCACTTGCTCTGACTGTGATAATTACACACTAATTGTTTATAATACGTATACATACACTGGTTGTGTATGTGACTGTCTCAGTTCTGACAACATTCGCTTGTTCCCCAGTCACTACTGCTAATTTTTCCTCTCTTGCCCACATGGAGTGTCAGGACGATCTGGACAAACTGTACAATTATTGGTCAAGGTCATGAGCGATCTGCGCTCTCTGAGCACCAGTTACCCAGCCCTGATATAGAACAGTTTTTGTGTTTTATGAAGATCTGTTTTCTATGCAGTAATATCCTGTTTATCTCTTATGGTTTACCAGTTAGTCATTCAGAATGAAATGAACTTATGGTATTTCTAGAAAATTCAAAATACACATATGTGGCATAAAATATATTTAACATATGGTATCTTAATCATACCCAAGATGAGGGAAAAGTAACAGAGGACGCCCATGGCAGAGATGGTCCCAAGAATTTAATGCAGTGATTGGTGTGCAGTGGGGGAGTGGAAAGAAATGTGGGAGAGAATAAAAGCATAGTGATCGGTAATGCAGTGGAAAAGAGTGGAGCAAAAAGTGTGGGGCTCATAATATCAATATTAAGGGAAGATAGACACAATCACAGTCATGTAACTAGCAAGTAGGGGCAGTAAGAAAGGTGTAAAAACAAGACTATCCTAGGGAAATTTAACTCTCAGAGACTAGCTCAATCTGCGAGTACTTATTGAGCTAATCCTACCAGAATTAGTAGGAGGCCCTTGTCCCACAGGAATCTTACAGGCTTGTTTATTTATTTTTCTTAATCATAATTGTTGAGAACCATTTTTGAGAAAAGCAACATTTTTTTAAAGTGTTCCATGTAAAGGGTAGTTTGGAGGCATTTTCTTGAAAACCTTCGTGTTACATCCTTAAAAAATGCTGAACTTAAATACCATGTATAGAATTTAACTTACTTTTGGCTTTTCAGTCGTGGTGTTAGGCGGCGCCGTGGCCGAGTGGTTAGCGCGCTCGCCTACCACCTAGGCGACCCGGGTTCGATCCCAGGGACCGCATGTGGACGAAGCGGCGTCAGGGAGGGTTTACTCCGGGTGCTCCGGTTTCCCCCGCCACTCATTCCACCAATTGCTCCATTATCATCTTTCCAATAATCGGTTTTGCCTGCATTTCATATTATCCTCTTCCTCATTCTCATACTTGGTGCTTGACTGACCACCCGCTTCCAGGTCTTCACTCTGTCCGGTCCATAGGCTCCTCTGCTTCCCGTCAGGCGTCTGACCTTAGACACTGGCTTGTAAGTCGTACATAAGGGGAGGGTAATGATATAAAGAAGAATTGTGGTGTTATGGATAAACGCGCACGCACACACACAAACAGAGAGACACTATTTGATTCAGAGAGCCTCGAAACATATATATGCCGTGAAACCTCGAGTGTTTTGGGTGGAACACAACACTTCCTTACCTAGTCTAAGTACGGAGCAGAGAAAGTAAAAATATACACAAGAGGTTAAGTGAAGGAAGCCAGCCACAAGCCCCGATTAACAAGCCGGTAGCAAGCGAACGTAATTAATGCAGTGTCACAGACCCGCACGTTAATTGCAATCTGTCGCTTTGGCTAATCCTTCCGTAACCGCTGATTAGGTGAAGCTTTCAAACTGATCAATATCTACCTCATGTAGCTTCCCTCGAGGTGGCTACTTGCTTCTTGTTTTATTAATTAGCGATACAGTCATTTGTTTTAAGTCTACATTTGGTATAACTTGAAATTTGTTCCCACATACAGATTTTGGATGCTATGAATAATTTAACAGTTAGAATGGCCTGTGTTAACAAGGTTTCTTGCTCCGACACTTCGATACCGTCTGCAATATCTCGGTCTTCAGTCAAAACCTCTACACCAGCTGATAGTCTTTTGAATTATGGATAGTTTTTTCTGATAGTATACCTAGGTAGGTGTCAATAGACAACACCAGTTAAATTGAGTGACAAATAAATATCTGGAAAGCTTATAAATGAGCTGCCGACTGTGAGAGAGATATAGAATTATACTGTTTCTGAATCTCAGCACGAGAAATTGTAATTATCTGCTAACTTCTGTGAATACTATATAGTTTAAAATAATTGTTTTCCTAATAAGAATGCGAAGTGTAAGTTACCGTAAGTCCTTGAAACTCTAAACGGAAAGTTTCCTCACGGAAGTACGCATAGCCCAAGCGCGATCTTTAGGCGCTATGGAAGCCGATAATAATCTGTAATATCACGAGAAGATGACGATAATTTTGCGAGCCCAAAGCGCGAGAATAATTACCCCAAATATGAAAACCTTGTATGGTATTTGTTTACTCTTCCACAAAATAATTTATAAATTCATTTATTTAATACTAGAAACAATTAACCCTAGCGCAATAACCCTGACTGACCAAGGCTTACCGCCCAGCTGCTGCGTGCCCCACCTCTGCTTACTACAGGTGTCATAAGTGCGGTGCAGTAGTGGAGGTTGGGGCGTGGTTAGTGCCTCCCCCACCCGAGCCCTCCCGGCCGTTTATGCGCTCTTCGCAACTTGGTGTCGCTACTTCTTTATCTAGTAACTCCTCAATTGGACCCTCCGGGACTTAAAGAGGCTGAGTGCACCCCGTGCCAGACCTCCCAGCGGGGGAAAATTCCCACGGCGGTACCAGAAATCGAACCTGTGCCCTCCGCGCCAGAGTCAGGCGCGCTACCGCTGAGTTACGGAGGCGGTCATTTTAATACTATTAAATATTAATAGTGTAAACAACTTACAGTAACATTCATACATTTTAATTAAGGTTTATTGTCACAGTTGTCACTGCAACTAATCCAGTAGGCTGTAAACGACAATCATTTTAGTATTTAATCCACGGAAATGAGAAATTAGGCATATAATGAATATAAATGAACGAATTTGCGTTAGTGAGCTATTCATTAAAGGCAGGTCTGCTATATTTAAAATTAAAATTGTTTGACTTTGCCTCTTCAATTATAACATCAATATCCTCACTATAATATTTCTCAAATCTTTTGTCTGCCATTTTTGAATAGCCCACTAATTATTTTCACTGCGCATGGAACCTAGTATTACCATCTCACGTGTTACTTCGGAAGACTTCAGGCTTGAAGTGCGGAGAGCAGTGCTGTCGTCCTGGCACGACGAGTGGTCAGCTCTCCGCGGTAATAAGCTTAGAGAAGTGAAAGAACTTCCGATAAACTGGGTAACTTCCTGTCGCACATCTCGTCGCGAGGAGGTTAGTTTGGCTCGATTAAGAATAGGGCACTGCAATTTTTCGCATGGTTACCTATTTAAAAGGGACCCTGCGCCTCTATGTCCGCTGTGTGACAACCTTTTGTCGGTTCGCCACGTGCTGCTAGAGTGTTGCTCTCTAGCGCACCTTCGGGATTCTCTGCAGCTGCCTGCCAGACTGGCAGAGGTCCTAGCGGACGACAAAACAGCGGTTGATAGAGTTTTTAATTTTTTAGCGGAGTGCAATATCAATTTGAGGATTTAAAATTTTTAATTATCTGTTTCTGATTTTGGACATATTTATCACCTTGTTTCATATCTGGCTATTGCCACTGCTTTTTACCTTTGTATATTTTTCTTGTTGCTAGTATTTTTATTTTTTGAGTGAAATTTATATCTGGCTATTGCCATGAATCTTTTAAGGGCGCTGATGACCTAGAAGTTGAGCGCCCTTAAACCAAATCAATCAATCAATCACTGCGCATGGATACTTGGGATGTTCAGAAACGTAAGAAAAGGAGGAGGTGATATAACCAAAGTGATAATACCACGAGCAAGAGGGGACAATCCAGCATGAGTGGAACAGTCACAGTAAAATACTTCTGCAAGACTGGAAGATACGAAGGAAAACATCCGCTATTTATATTTATATATACAGCGTGTTTTATCAACTTAGCCTCGTCTACATCATTACTCTCCACCAAAGTTGCTACTTTTTTTAATGTTCCATTTATATGCCTCCTTTAACATCGAAAGTCATGTCGGCAGCTTTACCCTCTTGGAGCAATTGCTCAACAGCAATGGTGTTCACTCGCTTAGTGGTGGTTTTGAACGTTGGGTTTCTATTACTTTGTGTTAAGTTATTACATAAATTCACACACACACACACACACACACACACGCGCACACGCGCGCGCGCGCGCTTCATAGTCCTATTCATATTTCCATACTCTATGGGCAATAATCCTGCTTAAAGAAAAATTACCATCCTCCAACCGGGAATCGAACCTGGGACCCTTGCAGGTGCTCTACTGCCTGAACTACTGGGTCAGCCAGATGCTACTTACAAGTTACCAAACTTTTAGCTTTTCACTGGATCTGTAATGTACTGTTAATCCATGACTTTCTAAATTCCAAGAACTTCTTTTCTAATGCTTAGAACTTCGTCTACGTGAATTCTGCAACACTATGATCTTAGCGTAATTCAATTCTAGGAATTCTAGGAATTCTAGGAATGTCTTGAGCTAATACTTTTCTTATTTATTTGATATCATGGTAACACTAATTGCCTTAGCTACACTGACTGTTTTCTTTCCTCCACATGGAATTTGCTCATCACTTCAAGTCTCTGGAGAAACTTTTTACTTTTGCTTCTTACATAATGCATTTATTTTAACATATTTATTGCAATTATTTATCTGTCTCCATATCATTTATTATAAAAGTATTAATCTAATCCTCAATAATGCCGGTGTCACTTGTTTAACTGATATTTATACTTTATTGAAACCTCCTCAAATATCGCTATCGGTTCTTTGAAGGCGTTATTCACTTAAAGGTCTGATGTGCTGCATTCAAATGACTCATTCTACTCGCGCTTCTACAACCAGTTCTTACACAAGTTTATGTAGTTCTTGTTAACTGGACAATTTGACTCCGCCATTGGCTTGCATTCGGGATGTTTAACACTGCACACTCTAACCTTGGGTTTTTCGTTTTTGTTTTTCTGGTTAGTAGGCGAATTGTGGAGTGGTATCTCATGTACCACGATTTTCTTTCCCTTATTTCTTTACACTTCCCTTCCTTTTTTTCTTAGGAATATCTGGTGTGTGGTATGTGACGGTGCAAGATGGATGACACGCTTGCTTGCTCCAAGGAAAGAAGGGTATTCCGCCTGGATACTAGAGGACTGCTTGCTTAAGCGGGTCGTCCATCGCCCTATGTACGGAGCTCCAGGAACTATTAGGGACTTCCGCGCATCTCTGTGGCCTGTGTGCCTTTGGCGTATAATGTCATATGGTTCCTTCAGTTCATCGAGCAGCAAAATCTGAGCTTCTATGCAATTGTACCAAGAGATGCTTGGATTCCAAATACATATGTTGAGACCCGCTGAACTTTAAAAAAATCAGAACATATATTCTGTGTGTTCAAAAGATCCGACGCGAAGATTATTAAGAAAAACCCCTCATCTAGAGTTGTAAAACTACCGTAGGCTACCGCAGACTATCATAAGTGTAGACTGTTGGTCAGTTAAGAAGCTTCCCACATTACCTATACGTTAGGTGTGTTGCATACCTATCAGGCGTTACTCCATTTCATGTTGACGTGCATGTTTTTCGTAGATTCTGCTGTACACTGGAAGCGTTGAAGTGTGAACCTTCTCCAACATGAGAAGGGGTATATAAAGGACCGTTGAACCTACGGAACATTAGTGTCTTCAAAACTAAAGTAATGAAATCAACTTTTGGTGATTATTATGCTTCCATTCCTTATTAAACTTCTAATTCGTTGTATTTCGTTTTTGTTTTTTGGTTTTTTTTTGTTTTGCTTAACGCCCGCTTTTACTACTACGACACCGCAGGCGATGACACTGATGATACCTGGAATTAAGATGGAGCCCCAGTAGAATGAGATGGCGGGGGAAACCGGAGAACCCGGAGAAAATCCGCCCCAGCACCCCTTCGTCCACCACGAATCCCACATGCGGTTGCCTGGGATCAAACCCGGGCCGCTTTGGTGTGAAGTGAATGGTCTAACCATAATTCTACCATTTACTACGTCATCTATGTACTGTGCCAAAACTACCGAACCGTAGAGGTAGAGTGCAACTCTGCCCCCATTCCAAACTATCCTTTACTTCAATATTTTTCGAAAAATTTGAGTTTCTCACAATGACTGTAAATATTTCCTTTTTTTAGCTAACAGTTTCGCAAATATTTCTTGTTTGGTTTGAACTGCTCTTGACTATGTAAAGAGAACAGAATGTCAAAGCCATCACTTAACGACCGGCTAGTAAAGGATTTCACCATGGCTTAAAGCTCATTATATTCTCCTATTCCATTGTGCCCACAAATAAATATGTAGTAAAAGAAATATCTAACCCGATTGCCATGAAGAACATAGACGAATAAGCACTTTTAAGATTACTATGTACAAGAGTGAATATAGAAAGGCATGTTAGTGCAATAAATCAGATTTTTTCCATAAAGATTGTTTTATAACGAGCTTTTGTATCTCGCATGCGTGAAACTTGAATTTTGATGGTTTATTAATGCTTTTAGTGGATACTGGAAGTGTAGGGGACTATTTAAAGGAATAGTTACAGGTAAATGGATGGGAGCTAATTGGTGAGAGAGGATTGTTTTGTTTGTTAGTAGTTTACATCAAAGGTTTGCACATACTTTCTGCCGCCTCGCTCCTGAAATAATCCCACCTCAGAGTATTTAGCACCGAGTGGGCGTCGCCCCAACCTCAAGCCGCTTATTGGTTAAGTGCTCGCCTCTTCAACTCGCTGTGATTATGTACCTACACAATTTCTTGGCTCGGAAATTTAATTTGGTGTGTTTCTTAATGGCGTATTTAACGAACACTGACTAAGCTTTTATAGTACTTGTATACATCAATAATTTACCTCAGCAACTGACGTCGTACTGGCATCTCAGTTTCTCAAGCTGCATGTCACATGTGTACAAACACTGCAATTTACAGGGTGTTCCGCTTATAGGTATAACAAAAGAAATAGCTGTAACTTTTGAACTAATACATATCTGGAGATAAAACCACAAATAGTGATTACAAATAGTGAAAACTGGGATTTATTTTTCTTTTTTTTCGCCTTAGGTTTCATAAAGCTCAATATGGCTGTCATTAGTAGCACGGGAAATGTTCAACCAGTATTCAACCTCGAGCCATGTGTTATGAAGTGTATGTGATGTAACATTGTCAACAAAAGCATCAATTCTTTATTGTAAGTCAGCTAAATCAAGTATTGGTATGTTGTAGACCTGATCCTTAACAAATTCCCACAGCAAAAAATCAGGTGGTGTCAGATCTGGTGATCTGGGAGGCCATGTGTTCTATGGTGATCCTATTTCAATCCATCTTCCAGGAAATGTCTGTCCAAGAACGTCCGTACTACATTGATAGAGTGTGATGGTGCCCCATCTTAGTGGAAAATTGTCCACATGCTAGCTGATAAGCGATACGATGTGTATTCTCCTGTGCAATTATCTGCACATTCACGCGCAATGCGTGACTGCTCTAAACTTAGCAGCACCAATAGATCAAAACTTCCCAACTTCCTATTTCACATGATACCAACCATAACCCATTTGTGTGCATAGCTTTGAGGTTATAAACGTTTCTTTTATTATACTTATAAGCGGAACACAGTGTATTTAAGGATAGGATGGATAAAAAATTGCCAAATACTGGGGTTCTTCTGCAGCCTCATTAATAGAATCTTACTCTGCATTTTGGTATATAGGTATTTTATCATTGTTGGCACAATACTTGTATTATAAATATATGCTTTTACTTTCTCCACTATGTATTTAAAATAAGAAGGGAAACTACTGTATTCAACTCAAAAAATTAAACACCGAAATTTCACTGGAAATACTTGTTTATAAAAGTTCTCTCTCTCTCTCTCTGTGTGTGTGTGTGTGTGTTTGTGTGTGTGTGTGTTTACGTGCACGTGCGTGTGTCTATCTACTGGAAAGAGAATAACTAAAAAATAAAACGTCGGTTAAATACCAAGCTTGGTATTAGTATCAGCATTTTCCAAGGATCAAGGATACGGCAAAAATATTTTTAAAAAAATTCCCCTCCCAAGGTAATCTTTACATGGAAAACCTTTCGAAAATGTTGATTTTGTCTAATGGCTCATATGATTTTGATTAAAATGGAATAATTGGTAAACCATAAGCAAACACACTAGAAACTCCATTACTAAGCTATGAGAGGAGATGAAAATACCAATGATAGTTTAAGTAGAGTCCCAGGAATTTAGTGCAATCATTTATCCATACACCACATAGTTAACTCTAATGCAACAGTTCAACTCAGTTACAGAACCATTTAAGAGCTGACAACGCTGAGGATTTCTGAAATCGTCAGTTCTTGGAAAGAAGTTTAAGAGTTACCACTATACACATACAGATCTGTTTATAAGCTAAATTAAAAACTGGTTATTACAATGACGTCAGTCGCCCCATTTGACAGCTAAAAGCTACAAATATCCTGTACCATCTTATTACTCTACCCTGTTGCAGCAATAGAATTTTAAATTTGGGAATCTAAATGTGTTGGGAAGAATTATTATCTTAATGAGAGGTATCAACTATGTCAATTGATCTTTTTATAAACGGAATACATTACCACGTACCAACAGGCAGCCATGCTGGTCTTAGAGCTTTGGCTCAAAAATGCCAGTAGACGTGTGCCTTTACCTTATTATTACCTTTAAGATATTGCCATGAAAAATAAAACGCATATCTTGAATTTTCTGCGACTAATCTGTGAAGTTCTTGCATTCTAAATGAATTTTGTGTAAATTGTAAACCGTAAGAGAGAGATACAACTTACTACAACAAAAATCCACAGCTCTAAAATGCACAATTTATATAAAATGCAATATTTTGCCGTAAGAGCTATTTCCGAAATGTTAGCTGTTATTGGTTTGAATTTTGAAAGAGTTATGCCTCTTCTGCAGTGTTGAATTTCCATTCATTTGTTTCTCAAGGTCATGCAAGGAGTGTAGTTTCAAAGCTAGCATATAGCAATCCGATTTTTAAAAGTGTTAATATAGATCCTGTCTCTTTGGGTATCTTTGTCTTAGCCACAATGGAATGTACAGGGTGTCTCAATTGAATCGCCCTATTTTCATATTTTCATATCCTTCGTGTGACTGGTGAGGCACATGTGGAGGTGATATGACTTTCTTGGTTTGTGTATACAAACTTGATGAGTCATACGTATTAGTAAAGTTTAGTTCATTTCGATATCTCAAATAGTTTGGCAGAAATACTGAAGTGAAAATAGGGCGATTCAACTGGGAAAATAGTTTGGCAGAAATACTGAAGTGAAAATAGGGCGATTCAACTGGGAAAATAGTTTGGCAGAAATACTGAAGTGAAAATAGGGCGATTCAATTGGGAACATAGTTTGGTAGAAATACTGAAGTGAAAATAGGGTGATTCAACTGGGAAAATAGTTTGGCAGAAATACTGAAGTGAAAATAGGGCGATTCAATTGGGAACATAGTTTGGTAGAAATACTGAAGTGAAAATAGGGTGATTCAACTGAGATACACTGTATAATCAAAGTATTTCTGCAAGTATTCATGTTGATTAACACAAAGTATAAGTAGATAGAGATATAAGTTTTCATAAGAATAGTTACGTGTACACATATAAAAAAATTCATCAAATTACTTTCCTTCTTCAGCTACCGGCATCACATTCGGGCAATAAAACCTTCAAGCCACGTTCCCAACGAAAGTAAGCGCTGGATTTTGCAGCTATATTACTTAGTGGAATCATTCACTTGCTGCGTTATGTTAACGTTACGTGTTCATTGTGAACGTCTTAAGTCACACCTGCCTTTATACTCAGTGTTGCCATGTCTGCTCAAGTAAAGGCACAAGATTTGATTTGAAAAAAGTAGGAGAAAACAGTAGACTTTTTAACCGTGCAATTTCGCTTAGTTTCGCCATGTTTATGACATCATGATGATGACGACGGGGTGAGTGAGTGAGTGTGTTGTGTTTAAGGGCCCGTCGACAACTTGGTCATTAGGGCCCCTAATGACGACGGTGGTGGTGGTAGCGGTGGTGGTGGTGGTGAAGGTGGTGGTAGTGGTGGTGGTAGTGGTGGTGGTGGTGGCGGTGGTGGTGATGGTGGTGAAGGTGGTGGTGGTGAAGGTGGTGGTAGTGGTGGCGGTGGTGGTGAAGGTGGGGGTGGTGAAGGTGGTGGTAGTGGTGGCGGTGGTGGTGGTGAAGGTGGTGGTGGTGGCGGTGGTGGTGATGGTGGTGAAGGTGGTGGTGGTGGTGGTGGTGAAGGTGGTGGTGGTGGCGGTGGTGAAGGTGGTGGTAGTGGTGGTAGTGGTGATGGTGGTGAAGGTGGTGGTGGTGGTGGTGAAGGTGGTGGTGGTGGTGGTGGTGAAGGTGGTGGTAGTGGTGGTAGTGGTGATGGTGGTGAAGGTGGTGGTAGTGGTGGTAGTGGTGATGGTGGTGAAGGTGGTGGTAGTGGTGGTAGTGGTGATGGTGGTGAAGGTGGTGGTGGTGGTGAAGGTGGTGGTAGTGGTGGTAGTGGTGATGGTGGTGAAGGTGGTGGTGGTGGTGGTGATGATGGTGGTGGTGGTGAAGGTGGTGGTAGTGGTGGTAGTGGTGATGGTGGTGAAGGTGGTGGTGGTGGCGGTGGTGGTGATGGTGGTGAAGGTGGTGGTGGTGGTGGTGAAGGTGGTGGTGGTGGCGGTGGTGAAGGTGGTGGTAGTGGTGGTAGTGGTGATGGTGGTGAAGGTGGTGGTGGTGGTGGTGAAGGTGGTGGTGGTGATGGTGGTGAAGGTGGTGGTGGTGGCGGTGGTGAAGGTGGTGGTAGTGGTGGTAGTGGTGATGGTGGTGAAGGTGGTGGTGGTGGTGGTGAAGGTGGTGGTGGTGGTGGTGGTGAAGGTGGTGGTAGTGGTGGTAGTGGTGATGGTGGTGAAGGTGGTGGTAGTGGTGGTAGTGGTGATGGTGGTGAAGGTGGTGGTGGTGGTGAAGGTGGTGGTGGTGGCGGTGGTGAAGGTGGTGGTAGTGGTGGTAGTGGTGATGGTGGTGAAGGTGGTGGTGGTGGTGGTGAAGGTGGTGGTGGTGATGGTGGTGAAGGTGGTAGTGGTGGTGGTGGTGAAGGTGGTGGTAGTGGTGGTAGTGGTGATGGTGGTGAAGGTGGTAGTGGTGGTGAAGGTGGTGGTGGTGGCGGTGGTGAAGGTGGTGGTAGTGGTGGTAGTGGTGATGGTAGTGGTGGTGGTGGTGGTGGTGGTAGTGGTGATGGTGGTGAAGGTGGTGGTGGTGGTGAAGGTGGTGGTGGTGGCGGTGGTGAAGGTGGTGGTAGTGGTGGTGGTGAAGGTGGTGGTAGTGGTGGTAGTGGTGATGGTAGTGGTGGTGGTGGTGGTGGTGGTAGTGGTGATGGTGGTGAAGGTGGTGGTGGTGGTGAAGGTGGTGGTGGTGGTGGTGGTGAAGGTGGTGGTAGTGGTGGTAGTGGTGATGGTAGTGGTGGTGGTGGTGGTGGTGGTAGTGGTGATGGTGGTGAAGGTGGTGGTGGTGGTGAAGGTGGTGGTGGTGGCGGTGGTGAAGGTGGTGGTAGTGGTGGTAGTGGTGATGGTGGTGAAGGTGGTGGTGGTGGTGGTGAAGGTGGTGGTGGTGATGGTGGTGAAGGTGGTAGTGGTGGTGGTGGTGAAGGTGGTGGTAGTGGTGGTAGTGGTGATGGTGGTGAAGGTGGTGGTGGTGGTGAAGGTGGTGGTGGTGGCGGTGGTGAAGGTGGTGGTAGTGGTGGTAGTGGTGATGGTGGTGAAGGTGGTAGTGGTGGTGGTGGTGAAGGTGGTGGTAGTGGTGGCAGTGGTGATGGTGGTGAAGGTGGTGGTGGTGGTGAAGGTGGTGGTGGTGGCGGTGGTGAAGGTGGTGGTAGTGGTGGTAGTGGTGATGGTGGTGAAGGTGGTGGTGGTGGTGGTGAAGGTGGTGGTGGTGATGGTGGTGAAGGTGGTGGTAGTGGTGGTGGTGGTGAAGGTGGTGGTGGTGGCGGTGGTGGTGATGGCGGTGAAGGTGGTGGTGGTGAAGGTGGTGGTAGTGGTGGCGGTGGTGGTGGTGAAGGTGGTGGTGGTGAAGGTGGTGGTAGTGGTGGTGGTGGTGGTGAAGGTGTTGGTGGTGGCGGTGGTGGTGATGGTGGTGAAGGTGGTGGTGGTGGTGAAGGTGGTGGTGGTGGCGGTGGTGAAGGTGGTGGTAGTGGTGGTGGTGAAGGTGGTGGTGGTGGCGGTGGTGGTGATGGTGGTGAAGGTGGTGGTGGTGAAGGTGGTGGTAGTGGTGGCGGTGGTGGTGGTGAAGGTGGTGGTGGTGAAGGTGGTGGTAGTGGTGGTAGTGGTGGTGGTGGTGAAGGTGGTGGTGGCGGTGGCGGCGGCGGCGGCGGTGGTGGTGGTGGCGGTGGTGGTGATGGTGATGGTGGCGGTGGTGGTGGCTGTGGTGGCGGTGGCGGTGGTGGTGGCGGTGGCGGTGGCGGTGATGATGATGATGATGAGATATTTGAACTTTGGCACCAAAATACGGATTTTCCACAGGAAGAGATACGTTTGGATCCCTATGCTCAACTTTATCTATTTCAGTGGAATTCAAAAGTTCAGGTTTAATGTAACAGTCAAGGATAGTTCACAATGCTGAAACAACAGATGTGCTATACTGCTTATGTATACAGCTGATTATATTAATATTTTATTTTTATACACGAGGGAAATGTCTTACCTGAACATCTTTTTCGGAAGAGCGAATTATAGAATGTTAAGGAAAATAATGTTTAAAATGGAAAATACATAAAAAGTAGGAGATTTTGAGGTGCATTAAGCTTTTAGCAGTAGATCAGTAGATTTGCAAAACAGCAGGAGATCTGGAAAATCAGTAGACCTGGCAACCCTGTTTATACTACACGTCTACATAGTGAAAGTGGTTGTTGACCCTTACCTGCTGGTCGAAAAGAGGGGCAGAAATTCTGAACAACAGTCTTTGTAATGTTCCTTGTACAGCAACCAGCAACTCGAGAACACGTGAAACCTCGATAGCCATAACTAGCAGTGACCGAGTTCTATAATTAATGGGAATATCTTGTCTCATAGCGTATGACAAATGATGTTAGATCGGGAAGCAGAGTTTGTGGTGAATAATGCCAAGTAATTAGCTATTTCCCTGGAGCACAAAGAGACATTTTCACTGAGGGAAGCTACCCGGACTCTCTCGGAAATGACCCCTGAGCTCTGCACTTTCAAAGTTAGCAGCAAAGGTAAGGGAATTCCCCGCTCGGCCAGGTTGTATTATTCAAGTGCTGCTGCTTTAGCACTACACGATAGCCTACTTGCCTTAGCAAACAGCACTACTGAATCAGTTAGGATATCAAATGCAAA
This sequence comes from Tenodera sinensis, assembly GCA_030765045.1. Lineage (NCBI taxonomy): Eukaryota > Metazoa > Arthropoda > Insecta > Mantodea > Mantidae > Tenodera > Tenodera sinensis. The sequence goes on along the minus strand of CM060962.1, from coordinate 290,754,343 downwards.
GTACCGTGTAACACTCGCCGCTGTCAACAAATAGTGTATTTTTGTGTTCAAGGTGTAAACAACACAAAACATCCAATCCGCAATATAAAAGAATAATAGCACTTGCAGAGGTACACAGTAACCGACTAAAGAACATCCAGAAACCTCGCAAATGGTGTATCCTGTGTTCTGTAATGAAAATAGCAACAAATTGAGACCCAACATATTCCATACCTAATGAGTGGAGCATGGATTTTCCAAAACAGAACACATCTACATTGTATTAAAGAATGACAGTACCTAGTGAAATGACTGTATTAAAGTAAACAACACACAAAACAAATACAAAAGCTCTAATGTGTTACTTTCACATGACTTCCTCTAACGTTTATTGTTTACTAAGTAAATACCTATACAAACTACCTAATCTTACGAAAGTTTACTTTTGCATCTATTTCATGTTAATCTACATAAACCTTTACAGAAATACCTCACTATACATTTCGTTACAGATATAAAAATAATAGCGATACTCATATGTTTAATACCTAGACAGCGTTTCCATTTACTTACAAGAAACAACGAAATACTGTGTTGCATTCACGTGACTTAAAACGCTTATTCTTTTAAAAATAGTTTTATTGCCTACACATTTCCCTGTAGGTACAAGGGGAGTAGGGTAAACAGTTGGCTTAACTTACAGTCAAATTTTACAGCTGGTCACTATGTTATGAATTTGAAATTTCGCTCTTTGTATCTCCAGGGAAAAATAAGCAAAGAACCTATACAAATAATGATCTCAGGCCCTTAACCTGCCAAAAAACAATCCACGGTCCAAATGGTAGAGTAAGTAACGTTTAGATAGTTATACCTAGCAAGTACATTTTAAACCTTGTGCGTTCATTATGGCCCCAGTTATTTCATAGCATAAAAGCTACCTTGTTTTCACGTAATACAGAAACACTTAACATATACAACGAAATATAGTTCTGTACACTCACTAAATTAACCTCTCTGGAAGCGACAAATAGGCTATAACCACTGAAAAAAATAATCTCACTTAATATGAAATATGCGTTTCATTAATTTCTAATGTTATCAGTTTTTTCTCTTTATTCAATTACTTAAGGCTCCAACCTAACGAACTTCATTACACGAGTACCAGGAATATAAAATAAACAATTCTTACATAAGTGTTATTAGAAAGTTTTCACACACAGAAACTGTAGCGCATACATTTATAGAATTAGAGTAAACGTTACTCAGAGGTTTCGACGGTGCTTACATTAATTACAGATCTACAATATTTGATAAACGGTAAATAAAGAAACATATATAATGCAGGATCGATTGTAACTTTTTAAATTTTGTCTTCTGCTTGCTTAAGTGGTGGATCATGGTCATCTATGTATATTTCTAGCAATAAAGTCTAACAGGAGATTATTTTTATACTGTACGAAGTGCAGAAGCTATTTGTATTCTATGGAATAACGCCAACCATACACAATCAGGTTACCAAACAAATCACAAGGAAAATACAGACCTTTACAAATAGGTGTCTAAGAAGAATATAAAAAACACAGGATGGAAGTCATTAGATAAATTTAAAACAGTGATAGATCTCAGTATTTGGAACATATTTTGTATCTTAAGTTTTTGTCTCTGGCCACTTCCTACGGAGATGTTTTAGTTTTGTCGAAAATAAGCTGGCAACACTGCAGATTCTGTGGGTGTCACTTTCACTAGGTCAGTACATAAACAAACACCATAACGGTGGCTCTTGTTTGTAGTGTTTAACGCCCGGTGGAATGAAGATGGAGCACCGGTGGAATGAGATGGCGGGGGAAACCGGAGTACCCGGAGAAAACCCGCCCTGACGCCGCTTCGTCCACCACGAATACCACATGCGGGTCCCTGGGATAAAACCCGGGCCGCCTAGACGGTGGCTCTTGAGAGCATAAACACATGCCCCGCATGGTCCTCCCGTATTTACTGTGCGAGTGTAGGCCAATCACAAGTGTTAGCTCCTAAAACGTTATACGACCTTGCAAGCGACCGACTGTTTACATTCACAAACCGGTTCAGTTCCCTGACCAACCTCAACGCAACGTTGTCGAGTTACTTCACGCCTGAAAGAGCTGCTCGGAGTATTCCTTTTAAGTGATTAACCGTGCATTACCAAGCCTTATTTCATAACTTACATTACCAAGGGGGGATACTTTGTGCCTACCATTAGTAACTAAATGTTTGAGCAATTTTTAAAACAAATTTATTTTAAAATTGGGTATTATATCTTCTCTTATTTATAAAGGAGACATTTAACGCTGTTTATACATTCTTTTTTTACTTTTTTACATAAATCACATTAGACATTATGCTAATCCTTATTCCAGAGCTTACACTACTACTGTGATGAGCACAGTTGGTAATAAAATATCTCAGCAACTTTTAAAACAAATTTATTTTAAAATTGGATATTATATCTTGTCATATCTATAAAAGTAACATTTAGCATTGTTTAACTGTTCATTTTTTTACTTTTTACATGAATCACATTATACCGGCGGACAGTACTTTATGATCACCTTGACATTTCATTGTTTCTCAAAAAGGCCAACAAACAAAAATTTGAAACAAACATGCAATTTAGTAGTAGAAACAGTGATTAACAATGGCAATTAACTGCATGCCTTTAATCAAAAGAATAAGAAAGAACATTTTAAAACTTATGGATGGTGGGCATAAAGTACCCCTTCCCACTTGGTAATGCGAGGGTTAATTATTTCGAAACCCGTAATTAGCTGTGTCAGAAAATTTGGAACAAAACCCATTTATTTTTTTCAAAATTGGCTGATCAAAGAACAAAATGGCATTAGACTTTTTTGTTTGAAATGCTTGTACGAAGCACATATTAGAAGGAATGTTTTCCTTCCCCCGGTATCCTGGCCTGAGGTAGTTTCACATGTTGTTGTAGTGTTTAACGCCCGCTTTTACTACTACGGCACCGCAGGCGGTGACACTGATGATACATGGAATGAAGATGGAGCACCGGTGGAATGAGATGGCGGGGGAAACCGGAGCACCCGGAGAAAACCCGCCCAGACGCCGCTTCGTCCACCACGAATACCACATGCGGGTCCCTGGGATCGAACCCGGGCCGCCTAGGTGGTAGGCGAGCGCACTAACCGCTCGGCCACGGCGCCGCCGTAGTTTCACATGAATTATGGTGCAGAGCAGCAGAAGAACTAATTGACGTACAAACAGGCCAACTCGTACGATAATTATGGGGGCATACGATAATTATAATGTTTGTACGATGGTTGCCAACCCGTACGATAATTATGGGGGTGTACGATAATTATAATGTTTGTACGATGGTTGCCAACTCGTACGATAATTATGGGGGCATACGATAATTATAATGTTTGTACGATGGTTGCCAACCCGTACGATAATTATGGGGGTGTACGATAATTTGAATGTATGATAGTTCGATACCGGCGAAATATCATATTCACTGGTTTGTCACACCAGTGAAATGAAACAAATTACAAATAGCGACACCTTTTGCCCTCATGGCCTGCCTCCACCCCTCTAAGACAACCATTTCATATCATACTAATACTTCTTCCCTTTATCCTCTTGTTGCCAGTGTGACCAATCTCAATGAAGAAGGCACTGTTCAGAAAATTGATGATCAATGTAGAAAACTCGGAATACGTGATATTCCGTGTGAAATAAAGAACATGCCTGAACCTGGCAGTTTGTGGAGTGCTGTTAAACACATGTGTCACCTTGGTGGAAATACTGATTTCAAAGAACCAGCGGCCTTTGCATTATCAGTGATTTCGTTCGTATAATCTGTTGCCCCACAGAAGCTTCTAGCGAAAGTTTTTCCTAAACTGGGTTTAATAAAAACCAAAGTTAGAAACAGATCGGCGCTAGATATGGTAAATAAACTTTTTCTGTCGTCTCAGCTTATGACAGAGCGTGGTATATCCGAAAATCTGCAAGTCACCGAGAAGATGTTAGGGTTTACCCCAACAACAAATTTGTATAATGCTGCAACGTTGAGGAAGCTGAACTTTCAGATGAATAGTGCGTGAAACATAAGTACTAAAGTTGTAATACTGGCTGAGGTCATCAATCTTGTAAGTGAATATAATAAACATCATTACTATTACATTTTCATAAGTGTTATACTGATAATTTTATTGTTGTAACATTTGGTTTATGATGTACGATAATTTTGAAACCAAATCTATAATTTTGAGTGGCTGGTACGATAATTTTACTTTTAAATGTTGGCAACCCTGCGTACAAATCAATAGAAAAAAGTGGGAATGGATAGGGCACACGCTTAGGAAAGCTGAAGATGCCATCGAGAGACAAGTCCTTAGGTGAAACCCGCAAGGAACGTGAAAGACAGGAAGGCCTAGACATTGATGGAGACACACTGGAAGATGTGGGATGGCAACAGGGGAACAGTTGGAAAGAGGTGTCAGGAGCGCCAGAAATAGTCAGATGGCGAAGCTTTGTAGATGCCCTATGCTCCAAATAGGAGCAACAGGAGTTAAGTCATAGTTACATGTCCATCATAATGAATTGGGTTGCGATTGGGGAGCGATTGGCAATATTAGTAGAGATGATTATGCTGACGAAATTTGAAAGTGTAATTTAACATTTACAGAGAAACATTGATGGTACAATGTTTATTACTTTTAAAAATTGCAATTTTAGCCTTAGTCTATTAACTACCAAAGCTCAGAGTCACCTTACAATGGAGCAAATGCAACGTGGCGTTCATCCATAGTGAAATGTTGAACACAATCTGGGTAAGCTCGCACAGACGTGGATGATACTGAAAATCTCATCTGCAATTAGTGACAGCCATGCACAAACAAGCTTGCTTACCTTACCTTTCTCTAACAAATACGCAGCAGGCACTCCATTCCACCAAAAAATCGGATAATGAGATTTCACTGCAAATGCGGCTTTTGAAGCCCTCTGAGTTCAAAACATTCTTTTTAGAAAAGAGTACCCTGTGTGTATGTGTGTGTGTAGGTGTGCGTGTGCGTGTATGTGCCTGTGTGTATCTTGTGTGGTGCATGCGTGTTTTTATGTGAACAACATAATTCCAAAGTGAATAGTTGGTCAAATACCAAACTTGGCAGCTAGGTTCATCGTCTACCAAGGATGCGACACAAAGACTTTCATTAAAATCTCCCAATCCAAGCTGTCCTTTACATGGAAAATTCGTGGATATTTTTTATTTTATCAAAAATAGCTCAAACGATTTATTTACATTTAACCCTGGGCCCAATGAACCCGGAGACGATTTTAGCTGTTGATTGCGCTATATAAACTTCAATTTGAGCCTCCTACAGCAGGGATGCTCTCCTGCAACATTCAGTAACACATTATCGATACTATTAGAAATCTATACCAATAGTTTTGGGTGTCACTTATAATTTCTTCTTTATACCACACCCGAATCTGTCGTTTGTGTTGTAGTTACAATAAATTAGATATTATGGTAATCAATAGATATTGTTGGAATTCAGAAAACACATTGTTGGCAAACATACGCCTTGTTGTGAATGCAGAAAATACATTCTTATAGCTTGTAGCACTGTTCAACTGTCATTTGGTGTACTCCTGTGTTGTGAATAAGAGTGAAAACTTGCAGTTCATATTTACAAGCCTGTGTCTCAGTACGATTTGGAAAAAAGATTAGAGTAATTTGTAACACTAAACAACATAATCAGCGATATCTTCCTGTAGGCTATAGAAGAAAGGGCTATTTAGTACCTACGTTATTTCTTCACATTCTGTTTTTACACAAAATGTTGCAATCTACATCTGAAACAAAGAGTTGAAAGTAAGATCGCTTACGCTTTTAAGTCCAAATTTTGAATCTGTTATTACTCGATGGCTAGCTGAAGATAATTTATTCCTCAAGCCATTGTGGACGAAATTGTGAGGTGCGTCAACCTAGAAGTGCGAAGGGTTTGTGTACCAAGAAAACTAAACTGAGACGAAGAAACAAGAGATGAAACGTTCGCCTTCTGGGGAATTTTGTTTCATATGGGAGCAGATACAGGCTGGGATGTTCCAATCAAGGAGTTGTTTCTGGAAAAGTTTTCCAATCCATTATATGGAGCTGCAATGTCTGTGAGTGGCCTTGAGGCAATAAGACGATCCATTAGATTTGATGACAAGAGAACAAGAGAGCTACATTGCAAACAGATAAGCTTGCTGCTAATTCTTACGTACGGAAAGATATTTATAGAACAGTGCAGGAAAGTAATGATGTGAATGAACAACTATTTCCATTTAAGGACCACTGTAGATTTGGGCAATATATGCCAAACAAGGCCTAAAAGGTACGAAATCAAATTATTCTGTATGTATGAAGCTGAAGCAGATTATGCCATTGATGGGATTGTGTACCTATACAGGAAGAGAATCAAGTGAACCACCCAGAAGAATGTGGCTCTTACTACAGTGGAGACTCTGGCAGGAAATGTTGGTACAGTAGAAATATAACTGTAAATAACTATTTAACAAGTCTATCATTGGGAGAGCATCTCTTGAGTAAAAATCTGATGTGTTGCACTCATATGACTTTCTCTACTCTTGTACTAACCATTCTTACAGACTCTTATTCCTATATCTTTTTCGTGTTAGTTAAGATAAACATTTGTACAACTTCTCTTATTGCTTATTTCCTTGTAGGTTCAAGGGGAATGTTACAATACAGTAGGCTTTGTGCGATAGTCAAATGTTTTAAACTTTGAGATTCTGTTGTCTTTGCACTCTTAACATATAAAAAAAAATGAACAACGATGATCCATTTCACGAAAGTTCTAAGTTTTACGAAACTCACACACATAACAAGGAATATCTCCGAAATGGTTCCCCCTACAAGAAAATTTATTGAGACATAAATTGTGTATTTTAGCAAGATCTACACTTTTTGTATAGTATGATTTGGTCTATCTCTAACGGTTTACCAGTTATGCAAAAGTCGTCCAGATTAAATACGACTACAGGGGCTATAGCCAGAAAATTCAAGATATACATTTCATATGTCATAAAAATATCACAAACATATGACATTTTAATCAAAATTGTTAGAGTCATTTTCAAGAAAATCAAAAT